>JAECXW010000703.1:0-410570 GCA_018153365.1 Drosophila fuyamai
AAAGAGGCACTGAAAGAAAAAGGATTCTTCTCCAAAAATATTATTAATATTATCAACAAAAATAAAAAGCCGCAACCACTCTTTAAGGTCGAACTGGAGCCTGAAAGCAGAGCCTTGAAGAAAAATGAAGTGCACCCGATCTATAAACTGCAATACCTGTTGCACAGAAGGATTACTGTTGAAGAACCGCATAAGCGGAATGGCCCGCTGCAATGCACAAACTGCCAAGAGTATGGACACACCAGAAACAACTGCGGGCTTCGTTCAGTCTGCGTAGCTTGTGGTGGCTTCCACAAATCCGAACCTTGCCCTGCAAGCAAAGAAGACCCAAAGACAAAGAAATGCGCTAACTGTGGAGATAACCATACCGCAAACTACAGAGGCTGCCCGGTCTATAAAGAGCTGAAGAGTCAATTTCAACAAGCAAAACAAGCACGCTCCCAGAATGCACGAAATGCGTACGTGCAATCCCAAACCACACCTAATGTTTTCTTTGCGAAAGCAGCCAGATCTTCATTTGGGCCCCTCAACACAAATGGGGGAGTTTCATACGCCAGTGCCCTAAAATCAGGACTTGCCAATCAGACGGGGTTCCCACAAGCTCAATGCTCTGAGCAAATTATAACAACACCTCAGCAAGCAATAGGACAAATACCAAACAGCATGGAAACCATGATGCTGACTTTACAACAGGGTATGATGGAATTTATGTCCTTCATGAAAACAACAATGACAAACCTTATGCAAAATCAAAACATTTTAATAAATTTGCTCACATCCCAACAATCTAAATAATCGATGTCTTGTCTTCGAATATCCATGTGGAATGCCAATGGCGTTTCACGGCACAAACTTGAAATAACTCAATTCCTCAATGAAAACCAAATAGATGTAATGCTGCTGGCAGAAACGCATCTCACAAGTAAATACAACTTCCAAATAAGAGGTTATACTTCATACTGCACAGATCATCCGGACGGTAAGGCTCACGGAGGAACTGGAATCCTAATCAGGGAACGCATTAAGCACCACTTTCACCAGAGGTTTGCAACAAATTATTTGCAGGCTACATCTTTAAAACTACAAGCAGGCAACGGCAGTATCACTATAGCCGCTGTCTATTGCCCACCGCGTTTTACAATAACTGAAGAGCAATTCTTGGACTTCTACAATTCACTCGGAGATCGCTTTATAGCAGGAGGAGACTACAACGCCAAGCACACGCACTGGGGATCAAGACTAGTGACGCCCAAAGGAAGACAACTGTATAAAGCAATCATAAATTTGAGCAACAAACTCGACTATGTCTCCCCTGGCAGCCCCACATACTGGCCAGCTGACCCCAGAAAACTCCCGGACTTAATTGACTTCGCTGTGACCAAGAACATCCCAAGAAATTTAGTCAGCGCCAAATCGCTTTTCGGACTTATCATCGGACCACTCGCCTGTTTTAATAACTCTCCTTCAAAGCCCGAAAGTAATCGAGTACCCCTTCAGGCTGACCTCGACTAGAACTAACTGGCTAAAGTACAAAAAGTACGTAAGTTCCCACATTGAACTAACACCACAGTTAAACATAGAGAACGACATCGACTTCTGTGCTGATGCCCTGGAGTCAGTACTCGTGGCAGCAGCCAAAATCTCAACTCCAGAAGAGACAATCGTGCGTAGCAACCAATACAAAACTAATCTGCAAATCGAACAACTGGTTCGGGAAAAACGACGTCTAAGACGCGTTTGGCAATCCTGCAGATCGCCCCATTCGAAGCAACTCTATAATGATGCCACCCGCAGACTCACCAAAACCCCTCAAGCAAGAAGAGGAGCTTGCGCAGCGCCGGTACATCGAGAAACTGTCGCCGACCAGTACCAAGCATCCTTTGTGGAGAGCTCACCCAAATTTAAGCTCTCCGATAGAATCAGTCACTCCGATTAGAAACTCCTCGGGTACTTGGGCCTGCAGTGACGAAGACAGAGCCGAAACATTTGCTTTACACCTACGAAATGTATTTCAGCCGAACGCCGCCACAAACTCTCTTCAACTACCGCCGTTTAGCTCTGAAATTGCAATTAACCCGATTTTGTTTCAAACACCTGAAATTGCTAACGTCATTAGGAAGCAAATAAAACCGAAAAAAGGCTCCAGGGGGCCGACCTAATAACCCCAAAAATGATAATTGAACTTCCAAACTGTGCAGTGGATGTTATATGCAAGCTATTTAACGGGATCGCAAAACCCAAAAAATGGAAAAAGTCCGTGGTTATAATGATACCGAAGCCTGGCAAAGACCACACAATTCCCTCATCGTACAGGCCAATAAGCTTACTATCGTGCCTGTCCAAATTACTGGAAAAATGCCTGCTCACGCGCATTACACCATATTTAAGAGAACAAAACTTAATCCCGGCGCATCAATTCGGGTTTCGTGAAAGCCACGGAACCATCGAGCAAGTCAACCGGATAACTTCAGAAATTCGTACAGCCTTCGAACATCGGGAATATTGTAGTGCGATATTCCTCGACGTCTCTCAGGCATTCGATCGAGTGTGGCTTGAAGGCCTTATGCATAAAATCATAACATTACTGCCAGAAAACACTCATAAGTTACTTAAGTCGTACCTCTACCACAGAGTCTTTGTGGTTAGATGCAATACAACGACATCCAACGAGTATAACATTGAAGCCGGAGTCCCACAAGGTAGCGCCCTGGGCCCTACCCTGTTTATCCTATACACATCAGACATCCCTACGAACGAGAGGCTGACTACGTCCACATTTGCTGACGACACCGCAATCCTGAGCCGCTCAAGATGCCCAACTAGAGCAACAGCTCAACTGGCTGATCATTTGGTGGTAGTAGAAAAGTGGCTACTATCAGACTGGCGAATCAAAATTAATGAATCAAAGTGTAAACATATAACGTTTACCCTCAACAGACAATCGTGCCCGCCGCTAACTTTGAATGGTACGCAGATTCCCCAAGCCAGCGATGTAACATATCTCGGCGTCCACCTCGACAGACGCCTAACCTGGCGGAGGCACATTGAATGCAAGAAAGCACATCTCAGACTTAAAGCTAGCAGCCTACACTGGATTATAAATTCTCGATCACCCCTGTGTCTGGACTTTAAAGTTCTTCTCTACAACTCCACCCTCAAGCCCATTTGGACCTACGGCTCCCAGCTCTGGGGGAACGCGAGCAACAGCAACGTTGACATCATACAGCGCTCACAATCAAAAATCCTGCGAACAATCACTGGGGCACCATGGTATGTTCGGAACGAAAACATCCACAGGGATCTGGGCATACCACCGGTCAAAGATGAAATAGCAAAGCAGAAAGCGGCCTACCATAACAAGCTTACACTGCACCCAAATAATCTCGCAAGGAACCTAAGACGGGTTTCGAACAGAACTCGTCTGCATCGTAACGATCTACCAGCCCAGCAATAAATATTAGGGCCCGTTAGTCTAAATTCAGTCTACATGACTGTAAGTTAAGTTATATTCTTAAGATTTGATATACTTATTGTTAGTCTCATATAGAGAAGATTCAATAAATAAAGCATAAATTAAAAAAAAAAAAAAAAAAAAAAAAAGTTAGCCGTTCTGCCCATCGATTCCCATTTAGTTGGAGCCCTACTTCCTCCAACGGGGGGAGTATGTTCGGAGCAGCCCGCCTAGACTAGTCTAGTGCGCATAGGTGTATGGCGCTCTCCTCTCCTCTTTATATCTGCCTTATCTCGCTAAGCTGTCGCGCTACGTATTCAGCGACTGCATTGTAAAACCCAAATTAAAATATGAAGCCAGGCTTTCGGCTGCTGCAGTGCAGATTCGACTGGCAGAATAAACACAACACGTGCATAAACTGATAAAATTAAAAAGCGTTATTATTACAAAACGTAAGGGTGGCATTTTTGTTGTCTTCCCCCAATTACAAAAAAAAAACAATTTGGCTATTACACGTTATTAAAAAACACAAAGTAGAAAAACAAAAAAATGTCAAAAATGGCAAAGGCCATCTGAATCTCAATGAGATACGGTAGAAGATAAATTCCCAATACCTGTCATGGACGAAATATTGGCAAATGGCAGTACTTCTCAACAATCGACTTGACAAAGGGTTTTCACAAAATTCTAATGGATGAAAATTCGATACTAAAAACAGACTTCTCGACTAAGCATGCAAATTAACTATAACTTTAATCAAAGATTCTTATTAATATTGTAAAAAATGTATTTTGGCAGAGCTTTCTATTGAGTTCTCAGGGGTTCTTATTATATAAACACTCTAAACTAGTAAACAAACGGCGAGCCAAGCTTGAGACAGACGTAAACAAATTTTCCTAGCTAGTCGCCAACGGCGAGCCAATCTTAAGAATAAACATCCTTGAGAATCCCAACACTACGAGGCATCGCGTTCGCTTCCAAATTTTCCATGCTGATCACAGCAATCTTAATCGGGAATTAACGAACCAAGAGTTCGGAAAATTACGAAGATAAACCTTAAAAGCTTCGATCCCGAGGACACAAGGAAATATAACCAATTCAAGCTTGGGCAATCGTGAAAATTAGCCTAAGAATGATTGTGGAAGTGAAATTAATTAAATAAAAAATATATATTTATACCCGTTACTCGTAGAGTAAAAGGGTATATTGTATTCGTGCAAAAGTATGTAACAGGTAGAAGGAAGCGTTTCCGACCCTATAAAGTATATATATTCTTGTTCAGGATCACTAGCCGAGTCGATCTAGCCATGTCCGTCTGTCCGTCTGTCCGTCCGTATGAACGCTGAGATCTCGGAAACTATAAAAGCTAGAAGATTGGCATTTTGCATGCAGATTTTAGGAGTTCCTACGCAGCGCAAGTTTGTTTCAAAAAGGTGCCACGCCCCCTTTAACGCCCACAATCGCTTATATACGATTTTATTTAAATATAAATTTAAATATTTCGGAAAAGTAAAAATGCAGTTTTATTGTGTTTATCAATACCTATCGGACCATTCGTTTAAAAGTTATGCGTGATCAAAGTTTCTATCTCCATCTCCCTCGCACTCCTTTTACCTGAGTAACGGGTATCTGATAGTCGGGGCACCCGACTATAGCGTTCTCTCTTGTTTTTAATATATTCGGTAACGTTTTTGTAATTTGCACATTACCCACAAACACCTTTTTAGAGATGTATAAACAGCCTTTTATGTTAGAAGATTTACTCTTCAAGCATTCCCTGGTCTATATAAACGATATACAAATATTCATTCCTTGCGAAAAGTATTCACCAAACTAAGGGAAGCATAAAACTTCAGCATGTTATATGGAAGTTTGTGAAGAAGGAAACAAAATTCTCTGGTTCTCTTTGCAGTTTCTAAGAGTTCATCCGAAGCTTTTAAAAAACTGCAAAACCAATTACTGAAAATGAATTTTTAAGCTTTTAAAAACTACATCTTTTTCCAATACGGATGCGAGCAATATTGCAATCGGTCTCAAAACCATACAGATTCTGCTTTGCCAGCAGAACCCTAAATAAACATGAAATCGAATGCACACTGCATTCAGTGGTATGCATAAATATTATTACAAATGCATACATACATACTTGGACACATATTTGTATACAAAGCCCAACAATTTCCTCAAGTGCCCGGTTATATAGCCGCTGTTGAGTGCGATGGCACTGAGAAATGCTGCGTCTGAAGTTTTGACATGCGAGACGGTTCAGCCACCATGTGAACATAATACCTTCTCTCTGGCGAGGCGGCTCATCGCAAGCCTTTACTTATATAAATTCACTTATATATAAAAACTGACCGCTCCTCTGCCGGCGTCACCAGCGGCGCAGCTGCGCGGTTCTTAGCAATAGGAATACTAGTATAAGAACTTAAGATCATTAAATAAAGAGAGCTCAAACAGCAAACCTGCACATGTGCTATGTGGTTTAAATCGCAATTCTAAACCGAACATATTAATAATTATACAAATATTTGGCGTTATTATAAAACATGGCGACCGTATCAGGTTGTTGTTGTTGCAAATTGATCGGAAAATTTTCCATGTGAGATTCAATTAGAGAAAGTGGCATAAAATGTAAAGTGCCAAGGAAATTATCGAAAACGAAGAAATTCGCTAAAAATAAAACATTGCAAAACTAACAACGTGAGAAATGCCTTGGTGTGTGTGTTTAATTTCCAAAAGCAAAAACAATATCAACAGCATTGTTTACATTTAATTCTCGCCACTGAGCTGAAATACAAAATGAATAAAGTAAATAAATAAATGAAATCCAAAACCAACAACAACGCCAATAGCAAAATTACATCAAATAAAATTCAACAGCAGCAACAGAAGAAGAAGAAAAGTACGAGAAGAAAAAGAAGCAGTGTTCAATTTGTGTATCCGTGGGAAACAATGAAAACGTGTGTGATGACCGGCACCGGTACCGCCTGAGCCCATAGGCTTCGGAAAGCAGCAGCAGAAAATCAACAAGTGTGAAAGGCAATGCAAATCCTTCTACACCATCGAGGGAAACATAAAGTTTGGTAGGCAAAACTCCGACTGCACCAACGCGGGAGAAATACGAGGGTGGTCCGGTAAGAACTTACTCCAAAAAAAACTCAAATTTTGGATAAGTGACGATTTATTTCTCAACATAATCTCCCTTTTAGCTCGTTACACTTGACCCAGCGATGCTCCAACTTCTTTAACCCGACCTAAAATTACGTTTTCTCGAGGTCTGCAAAATAGGACCCTGTGGCGGCGACGACCTCCTCATTCGACGCAAATTTCTCTCCAGCGAGTGACTTTTTCAAGTTTGGAAACCAAAGAAAGTCACACGGGGCCAAATCTGGAGAATATGGTGGATGGGGTAGCAGTTCAACCCAATTCGACTAATATGGCCTTGACGAGGGCGAAGTGTGAGCCGGTGCATTGTCATGATGGAAGAGCACTTTTTTCTTCGCCAAATGGGGCCGTATTTTCAACGTCAATCAGTGCTCTGAAGAGGTCTCACGCTTGCGTTTGTTGTCCGGAGGGAGCAAATGCTGCACCCATCGCGCCCACAGCTTGCTCATGCCCAAAATTTCATGCAGGGTATGACCCACGCAGTCTTTTGACATGCCTACTGTCTCATCTATTTCGCGTATCTTCAATCGGCGGTCTTCCAATACGAGATCGTGTATTTTTACCACGTTATCCTCCGTGGTAGCCTGGGACACCTGGGCGTGGCCCTTCAAAAACCCACGTGCGACCATGTTGAAACTCGTTAAACCAATTTTTGACGGTCGCCATTGAAGTAGAAGAGTCACCGTCCACAGCATCCAAGCGCTCTTTGATTTTGCTGCGCGATTTCCCTTCCAAAAGCAAGACCGATATTGCAACTGACCGATATTCAACTATCCAATGACACCGACAAAAACTCAATATATATTTTTAGGGTCTTATCCAAGAAAGAAATTACATCCGATGCTAATAATATCGAAATAACCAAAAAAAAGCGGACCTCAATTTTTTGCTTTTGTGTTTTTTATTGGAAATTTACCTCATGGCTACTAACAGTAAGTATATCAAATCTAAACTAGTAAAGAGTACATAATAAATATAACTTGTTGTTGTCGTCATTTCTGTTGATTTTACTGACGGAATGTCAATATATCTGTGGATATTTTTATTCCGAACATACAATAGTGTCCTAGTGCTTGCTCGCAGAGTTTTGGACTGTGCCCCTTTCAGCTGGGAGCCGTAAGTTAAGATAAGCTTTAGAGTGGAATTGTAGAGAAAGTCGTTATAGAGGATGCTGAGGTATTAAAATGTTAGATAAATTTCCTGCATCCTGGAAGGCAATACACCTTGGCGACGAAACAATGAACAAGAAGCGCAGCCGGAGTAGCTTAGTGGGAGCATTGCCGCAGGACTCATCAACGAGCAGCAGAATCTCCAGCACCCGAGTTCTAAACAATGAAGATGGTAAACAATGTCATATAATTCTTTTAAGTAGCAAGTAGGAACATCAAACATCTTTTTCTTGGAAAACAAAAAAAAATTGTTGCAGCTATGAACTGTAAACAACCAAATAATTATTAGTAAATAAAAAAACCTTTCATTAAATTTATTTGTACTCCAGCAAAATCGACTTTCCCAAGTAATTATGAATACATTTTTTTCTGCGCATAAGATTTTTAAGTCTGTACTAATTTTTAACAAAACCAGCTGATTGACCGATTGAAAATAAAATGATTGAAGCTGTTCCGTAGGCGAACTTATCTTTCGAGTTTTGTACTACGTTTGAAAAACAAATACATATCTGGTATTTTTATTGAGGTGTTGAATAGGACATATGTAAATATATTAATATGCTTAGTAGTGGGCTGAGTAAAGGAGGAATCTTGGAACTGGTGTCGTCAATATATACAAGGGCTGTCCGGTAAGTACTTAGCCTCACCGCCCGATGGCGTCACTATCGCAAGACTGTTTTGACTGCGTGTGGAATCGGACGTCTCCGCGGATTTTAGAGAATTGGAGAAAGAGCAATATCGGTCTTGTTTTTGGAAGGGAAATCGCGAAGCGAAATCAAAGAGCGCTTGGATGCTGTGAACGGGGACTCTTCTACTTCGTTGGCGACCGTTTTAACGAGTTTCAACGTAATCGCGCTTCGGTTTCTGATGAGCCACGCCCAGGTGCCCCGGAATCGGCTACTAAGGAGGATAACGTGACAATCCATCGGCAGACCGCCGATTGAAGATACGCAAAATAGCTGAGACAAAAGGAATGTCAAAAGACCGCGTGGATCATATCCTGTATGAAATTTTGGGCAGAAAGCTGTCGGCGCGATGGGTGCCGCATTTGCTCACTCCAGAAAACAAACGCAACCGTGAGACCACTTCAGAGCAGTGTTTATCGCTGTTTAAGCGCAATCCGAATGAGTTTCTGCATCGTTTCGTGACCGTCGACGAAACATGGATCCACTGGTACACACCAGAGAGCAAGGAACAGTCGAAACAGTGGACTTTACCCGGTCACAGGGCTGTACTATCCCGAATTATTGGGCCGATTCGCCGCCGACTTACAGAAAATACGACCCATTTGGCGAAGAAAAAAGCGCTCTTCCATCATGACAGCGCACCGGCTCACACTCCCACCCTCGCCAAGGCCAAATTGGTCGAATTGGGCTACGAACTGCTACCCCATCCACCATATTCTCCAGATTTGGCCCCGTGTGACTTCCTTTTGTTTCCAAACTTGAGAGACATTTGCGTCGAATGATTAGGTCGTCGCCGCCACAAAGGTCTATTTTAAAGACCTCAAGAAAACGTATTTTTTAGACGGTTTAAAGAAGTTTGAGCATCGCTGTGTCAAGTGTATCGAGCTAAAAGGAGATTATGTTGAGAAATAAATCGCTTTTCTTTTGGAGTAAGTAAATATTGGACCACCCTCTTATATTAATAAAAATATATATTAATAAAGTATTATCCAGATTTCGCTGCAGGCGTAGTCCAGGTGAAGGCCAGTTCTTTTTGATGATTAGATTGGGAAGGTGATAGTCTTTCAAATCACTGGCATTGTGGGTCATCAGCAAAACAATAATGATGATATGTTCTTTAACGGCAAGTTTCGGAGCAATATATTTAAGCAGTGTTTTATTAAATGACTAACCTACAGATACCAGAATTATTATTGAACTACTGGAGATTAGGATGGCTCCTACTCCAGCTGCAAGACAGACCTTGGGTCAACTCATTCGGTGCAGTAATGGCAAACCTAGCACAACCATGCAAAATTGCGTTTAATATTAGACAGATATGGACATGTTATAAATATTCAGTGCCAGGCGCTGAAACGCTGCGAGATTCGAGCCTTGTATCGCTAACTTCGATCCGTTATCTTAGCTGACTCGAGCAGTGTGGTCATTGATGATTACAGAGCCTTCTTCTACCCATTTAACTGGATAGGGCTACTGACTCGGGTATGGCAAAGAGCTGAACATTCTGAGAATAAGCCGGTGGCACATTTCTCATTCTTTTCACCATAGCCGGAGTTGCATTCCAATACGGTGTGGCCTAAGTTTTCCGACGACGCGAAAGCAATACATTTTTTAATAAACACTTTTCCGTATTAATTACACGGAGCGACTACCGTATCAGTACCACCGCCTAAAACTTACCGTGCTGACCATATCTGGCTGATGTCGTCCTGATAGCCGGAAAACTTCATCGTCAACAGTTGGAAGGATATGCAACAGTAGAAAGGATGAGTGAGGGTTACCTCAAGCTCAGACACAAAAAAATTATATGTAAGCATTTAAGAACTAACAAAAAAACACATACATTCACCATTTGTCTGCAGAAGAAATTTAGAAAGTCTCCACGGAATCTACCACGGTCTGCAACCTATAGTAAACTGGCGCAGCCGGTGAAGAACATGTGTGCGATGGCAAAAAATCAAAGAAAACAAGAAAGGCAAGCTAACTTCGGACGGAGCCAATGTTTATATACCCGTGCAGAATATTCTGTAAGTTATGGCATTTCGGATCGTTCAATTATATGGCAGCTATAGGATATAGTCGGCCGATCCTTATAAAATTTGGTAAAAATAAAACCCATAGGAAATTCCAACTTCCTAGCTTTACAAATACCAAAGTTATGGCTTTTCCAATCGTTCAGTTATATGCCAGCTATAGGATATAGTTGGCCAATCCCGGCCGTTTCGACTTATATACTGCGTTAAAAGGAATGAAGGGTGTGTGCAAAGTTTCAATTCGATATCTTTAAAACGGAGAGACTAGTTCGCCTAGAAACAAACAGACGGACAGACAGAAAGACAGACGGACAGACGGACATGTTTATATCAACTTAGGACGCGATCGTGATCAAGAATATATATACTTTATATGGTCGGAGATGTCTCTTTCACAATGTTGCAAACTTTTGACCAAAATTATAATATCCTCTCTCAGTTTTAAAGATATTGAATAGTCAGAAATTAATAACTATTATTAATCTGTATCCGTCAGGAAACAGCCACAAAAATGAGAGTCACGTAGTGGATCTGTAGAGTATAATTTTTCAACTGCCTTCACTGGCTTTAATAAACTTCTCATATGCATAGAGCTTTAGCCGAGCTCAGCGGCTGCGTGTGCAAATACAAGAGAGGAAAGCTTAACATAAGTTTTGATCTTCACATTATGTGTTTACATTCGTTTTACTTCATTGCTTACAATTTTATTTATTTCATGATTTAATTTAATGATTATCTAATACCCCGAAATGATTTTACACCGCCCACATTGAAAGTCTCCAGACTTCAAATCAGTTAATAGGAAGCGGAGCTAGTCGATGAATGGCTCGTTTGACATGACCGTTTTTCGTTTTGACCTCTGCTACTCGAACCTTTCCATCCGATCCTGGAAATACTTTAGTGACGACGCCTAGCAGCCACGCTTGCGACGGAATGTTGTCCCCGTGAATTAATACGATGGTGCCCTTCACGAGGTTGTGCTGATCTTTGGTCCACTTCTGGTTCTGTTGAAGGCGGAGGAGGTACTCTCTCAACCAGCTGGTCCAAAAGCGCTCCTTGATGGCGGACACGAGCCACCATCTGCTCATGTAAGAGAGCTTGTCGTCGTTGACGCGTTGCACGGACACGGGTGGCAGCGCACCTAGCGTTTAACCAGCTAGTAGATGTGCTGGGGTTATGGCTTGAATATCGTTCAGATTGGTGGTGACGGTGTAACGAACTGATTTTGTAAGTCTGCTCGCTACGAGTATCGTGCGGCTAGCTCAGTAGATGTGTGTTGTTCGTCCCACCAAATTTATATAAACGTGACCGCCCGATTGTCTAGTGAGAACGCAGAGAATGTTGGGCTGTTTATGCTAGGATCTTTATTCGCCGACTTGTCCCTCGGCCTGGGACTAATGGTGACAGATGGTTGTCTCAACGCTGCCTCGCTTCGCTCTGGTCCGGAACGCCTCCGTTGTCTTTGGCCTCGGGGCTATGAGGGTCTAGGGATGCGTCACCGTTCCCAGACTAGGGTGAACAGGCACTGGGCTCTCAAAGCGTACGCCTTTCGCAGACACAGTCTCCCGTCCCTGGATCTGTCCCGGCCGTCTGATGTTAACTTGACTTGTTTTCTTCACTGGTTTACTGCTTATCTACTGATCTTGCTGGATTGACTCTTTGCGATCGAATGATCCCGCTTCCTGCGCTCGGCCCGCTTATATAGGCCGGCGTATCCCGTTAATTCTCGGCTTCTCCTTTTTCGGTTTTGCGCACGGCACCATACTCGGTCCAAAGTCCGCCTCCTTCTACCGTTACACGTTCTCTCCGACTCTCTTCTTGTTTCTCTCCAAACTCTTTCCAGACACCCTTGTAGGAGCGCTTGTCGCTGGCTAAAACTTAATTTTCAAAACAAATAAAAATAATCAAAATGCCTAAAAGCAGGCAATAGTTTTCCTGGATATGCACTTATCAGTGGCTGTGTAACTGTGCACAAAGTTAATTAGGCTGATTAAACCATGCACAAGATAATTGGGTCCGTCTGCTGCATAACTTTGGTTATAAAATTAGCTAAGTTTATAATAAATATAATTATTTTTAGGTGTTGAAGAAATAAAAATTCATGGGTAATTTAAGAAGAAAATTTTGAATATTCAAAACTAGAAATGAATAATTAATTTTTTTTAGTTTAGAAATACTTAAAATTAATACTGGAAAGAAAAAGTACTAGATGGTAGCAGAGTTTAGATCCGCAGGGATGATCTCCTTTTTCCAGTGTCAAATGTCACAGTGACACTGGAGACCTTCGCGGCCTGCGGAAATAGGCCTACAAGCGGGATCCAAACCCTAAGCTCGGTCTATTTGCCGATTGACTCTTGAGGTGATCAGTTCACCTTTATCTACAAGCCAAGTTTATTTCTTAACCTCACGTAGACAAGCCGATGCAAGGCTGGTCAACCGCATTTACAATCACAAAATATAGTGATTTTCTGCTCAGTTCAGGGTAAATATTAATCTGCAATCACTAGCAGACTCGAATTTTGGGTAATTTGGCAATATTTCTTGTAGGCCAACTTCTGAAGTCCCACTGCCTCTGTCGCCGCAAGATATCTTTTTGCGAGAGCCAAAAGCTTGCGAGTGCAGAGCTGCGGAGAGGTGTGGGGCGTAAGCCCAAAAAACATACATATTTTTCTTTGGTCCCCAAAATCCAGATGAGATAAGGAATTTACGATCCAGTTGGGAGTAGACAGCGGGAACATCAGCAGCTTCATCACAATTTAAATCCGTCAAAGGGAAATCAATCGCTTCCTATGATGACCCCGTAGGCGGAAAAGTGCGAAAAGTGCGGAAAAGTCGGAAACAACCCCTTAACCACGTCGAGCTCGTGCCTCTCTTGTGTTAACCCCATCGAGCTCATGCTTAACCTCATAATGGTATAAATTGGCAAGAAGTAATAACCAAGTGCTATGACCTGCCTTAAAAAAGGTTATACTCGAAGGAAAACCTGATCGAGTTACATTTTTTTTTGTTTTTTTTTCTAATTTTTATTAGTTATAAAAAAAGATCAGGTAGAAATTAATGAAGGCATAATCTAAAAGCAAAACCAGTGAGAAAATCAAAATATGTGAGAGAATGGTGATGTGAAACCATAATATGACAAGAAAAGATCAATGAATAATGAAGAAAATAATGAAGAAAAAGTAAAAATAACCAATTTGGCAAACTGAAAAATAATACAATTATTTTGGCGAAAATAAAAGTGGTGTGTTGCTTGCGTAACCAAAGAAAGAAAAAGAAACATAAAACCTAGTTAACGTACACAAGACAACAAACAAAAAAAAAAATGCAAAGCAAAACAAATTAAAACAAAAAAAGGTGTAATATGCAGAAAATAAAAAATTAAAAAAAGTGATCTAAAATTTTATATGTAGGTTTACATAACCCCTCCCCGCAGAATCGCCGAAAGCGCTTTCGACCGACTGGAAATGGAGCGGTAAGTTTACCCAAACCTGTCTTGTTTTTGGATCAACACATGCAAAAAGTAAAGTTAAAGCTAATTAAAAGATATTTTGTGCCTAAACGGCGATGATTAGAAAAAAAGAAAAACTAACAGAAAACACAATAAAAGAGAATTAATATTGCTTACGTAAACCACTTCTGTTCGCGCCCGAACAAAAATAATGCCCGAATTTAAATATACCCTATTTTTATTATACTATATTATATATTAAATATATTATTATTAGCATACCTTAAAATAACTTATCATATTATCTTCCCACAGCGCCATTCTCACGATTATTCTCACTACGCTAGATTTTTCTTTGAAATTAAATAAAATGAAACCTTTACATGCCTAAATTAAAATATGGCTTACTAAAGTTATTAGAAACTAAATATATTCATACTCGCATGGAGTGTAGTTATTATTATTGTTTTTAAATAAAAATTGTGAATTTAAAATGAATAACTGCTAGGCGTTTACATAATGGGGTCATGCAGATCGGAAATATGGTAGGGTATTGAGAAACCGACTTGAACAAGGGATCATAATAAAAAAATATTTTTGTCAACTGGAGAATATGATCATGGTTGGGAGGGCTATTACACGTTGCTGTAACAACAACAACAGCAGCAACATTCAAGTCAACATGTTTTAGTTTTTTTTGTTTCCTACTGTCGATCGTTTGTTTACCTTTTCTTATCTTATCTTAATGAGAGTTTGCGAAACCCTTTTCAATCCCGATGCACGCGAGATCAAATAAATTTATGTATGCAAAGCCAGCAACGGCGAGTAGTACACGTAGAGAAAACCCCCTATTGTCCCGAAAGAGCAGAGCCGGTAGCAACGCGTGCTGTGCTACCTCGTAACGACCATCAGCTGGCCACCATAGAATACCCTGGTATTTTATTTAACCGTGATATGCTACAATAAATATTATTTGTGGCGCCCAAACGTGTCGGCCATAACCGGCAAGCCGATTAATTCATGCCTATTGGCCATCTCCATCAAATTTAGGCCACCCTTCCCTCAGAAACTCTTATCAAAAATTCTTATTATCTTTCTCATATTTCATTTCATTCGCAGCCTAGTATTTTTGGGTTTAGATTAGCGGACGTTTTCCAAGTAAACACGACTCGACCCATCAAAAATGCTAGGGAATTTGTATTTCAGTTGAGATGTCTTGCACGGTTGACTATAGTGTTTTGACTAAGTGAAAGCCTTTTCCCGTGTTTGAGTTTTCTCGATAGTTATACCCTTCTTTTATTTAGCTATTGAGTTCGGTTAATTTAAAAATAATTGCCGCATCTAGCTAAATTATCTGTTTTTTCCAATTACTTTATAAATTTCTTTTATTTAGCTATTGACTTCGGTTAATTTAAAAATAATTACCGCATCTAGCTAAATTATCTGATTTTCCACTTACTTTATAAATTTCTTTTATTTAGCTATTGACTTCGGTTAATTTAAAAATAATTGCCGCATCTAGCTAAATTATCTGATTTTCCAATTACTTTATAAATTTCTTTTATTTAGCGATTGACTTCGGTTAATTTTAAAATAATTGCCGCATCTAGCTAAATTATCTGCTTTTCTAATTATTTTATAAATTTCTTTTATTTAGCTATTGAAATCGGTTAATTTCAAAATAATTACCGCACCTAGCTACATTTCTGTCTTATTTATTATTTTCTAAATTTCTTTTATTTAGCAACCAATAAAACCTAGCTAAATTACCTCTCTTTCTATTCTTTTATTTTGTTTAGCTATCGAAATCGGTTAGTTTCAAAATAATTACCGCATCTAGCTAAATTTTGTGTTTTTCTGGTTATTGTTGAATGCGTGTATGAAACTCAGTCGTGGTGCGTTCCTACTAGAGTTCTCTATACAAAATTCAGAACAATGCCTATTTCTCGTTCATAACTAAAACGTATTATACCTTTCCGGAAATAAGTGATACCATGACCCTAGTAATATTGATATTATAATTCACTACTTCGATTTCATTTTTTTGGGGATATTTTCTTAATATTTATTATTTTTTTATAATTCATTAACCATCATAAACATATTTATAAAACAATGCCTTTGACTCGCAGTCCAGAAAACTTACGTGGAGAGGAAAGACCTTTACATTGTTTTATTTGCACACATGAGATTGAGTATACGACGCAGCTGCTAACAACAGATTGTGAACATACCTTCCACCTGGCGTGCTTTAACTGCATAGCCCGTAGTCACTGTCCCGTCTGCAAAGCTCAGATCGAACCACCTGAATCATTAGACAACACCCAGGTAGAACAAGCAACAGGTTCTCAAAATTTGAACAGGCAGTCAGACGCTAATACCCCAGAAATGGACTTACAGGACGAGGATCCAAATATAAACAAGTTAGTACAGGCTATAAGGACTGCAATGGGAGCCGCTGCCAATAAGCAATCAGAAGTTCTAACGAGGGCAATAGAGACCGGCTTCCAAAGAATGTCATTTCAGGGCCAAGCAGCGACCAGTGGTAACAATAACGGAACCCAAGTTCCTCCACTAATTTCCACAAATGTTGTAGGCAATGTAAACAGATTGTTTAGCTCTCAGTCCGAGGTACCCGACCTAAGTCCAGGCCGTATTATTCAAGTAATGACCAATTGAAAGTTGCGATACACTGGCAAAGGTGCCTTATCAGTAGATGACTTTATTTATCGGGCCGAAGCCTTGACTAGGCAGACACTAGCAGGAAGATCTGACTTGTTGGCTCTATATGCAAGCAACTTGTTCGAAGGCGGTGCAGCCGAGTGGTTTTGGAGATACCACAAGTCAGTAGAAGCCATAGTCTGGGTAGATTTGTGTCAGGCTTTGAGGACCCAGTTCAAAGATGCGCGTACAGATAGGGATATTCAGGCCACTATTGATCAGCGCAAGCAAAAACCTAACGAATCTTTTGATGAATACTATCAGGTTATAGCTGCTATGGCAGACCACTTGTCTCAGCCAATGTCAGACTCCTATATGCTAGGGTTGTTAAGGTCCAACCTTTTAACAGAAATACAACATGAGCTGCTTCATGTATCGATTAAAAGCGTGGCTGATCTACGCCAAGCCGTGAGAAGACATGAGATTTTTAAGCAGAATGTGTCCAAACTCCATAATACCTTTATCCGACCTGTTCAAAAACGACATGTAAACGAGATAGCTACTCAGCCAGAGGATGAACCACCCGGCGAAGATCAAGAGATCGAAGAAATTGCGGTAATTGAGCTGCAGTGTTGGAACTGTGGCTTAGCAGGGCAAAGATACCATGACTGCACATGCGAACGCCGAGTTTTCTGCTATGGATGCGGAAAGCCAGATACTTATAGACCCACATGCGCAAAATGTAAGGCGTCAAAAAACTGGGGGTCTCGAGCACCAGTAGGGAGTGCTCGCCAAAAATATCCACCGAGAGAACCAAAACTGGATTAACAAACGTTGATTCAGTAACGCTTTCAGTAACTAATCAAAATATACCAGATATTCATAATTTCCCGGAACTACCATTACATAGCAAAGTCAACAAACAATTTGGAGTAAATAAGCACAAGCCTTGCCAATCAGGAGTTCGACATCGAATTTATTTTAAAACAATTAGGCAAGAACGCGCGAAGGTGCTTTCATCAATTATAGAAAGTTCATTAGACGTTAGGCCATACGCAAAGGTTTATATGTTAGGCGAATCGTATAGTGGTTTACTTGACACCGGAGCATCAATAAGTTGCATAGGCGGATCTTTGGCAAAAGAACTGATAAATGACCAGAAACCCATAAAACCCTTTCGATGTTCAGTAAAAACAGCAGATGGAAAGTCACAGGAGATAATAGGCAAGCTAACCACAGAGGTATTATTCAGGAAACAGGCAAAAGAAATTACTTTCTACATTGTGCCTTCTTTATCCAAAAACCTTTATCTAGGGATTGATTTTTGGATCAGTTTTCAGTTGCTTCCATCTGGTGTCTCCAGCCTTAATTTGTCAACTTTTGATGACCCTTTATTGCGACCGTTAACCACGGAACAGCGTAAACAACTGACAGACACCTTAGCTTTATTTCCTTCGTTTGCCGAAAATGGATTAGGGCGTACATCTGTTCTTTCGCATAGCATCGATGTGGCAGACGCGAAACCGATTAAGCAGAGACATTATCCAGTTTCTCCTGCTATAGAAAGGATGATGTACGAAGAACTAGACCGTATGTTGTCGCTGGGAGTGATTGAGGAATCAAATAGTGCGTGGTCTTCTCCTGTGGTTCTTGTACGTAAGCCAGGAAAAGTCCGCCTTTGCTTAGACAGTAGAAAGGTGAACGCAGTAACAGTAAAGGACGCCTATCCAATGCCTTCTATCGACGGAATTCTAAGTCGTTTGCCAAAGGCTGAATTCATTTCAAGTTTAGACTTGAAGGATGACTTCTGGCAAATTCCACTTGACCTCAAGTCCAGGGACAAAACTGCGTTTACTGTACCCGGTCGTCCCCTTTATCAATATACGGTAATGCCATTCGGGCTCTGCAATGCACCCCAGACCATGTCCAAGTTAATGGACAAAATTGTTCCGGCGAATTTGAAAAGGGAAGTTTTTGTTTACCTAGACGACCTATTAATAGTATCAGATTCTCTAGAAAAACATCTCAAAACGTTAAGAGAACTGGCATCGCAATTTTCCAAGGCAGGTCTTACAATAAATGTGCAGAAAAGCAAGTTTTGCTTAAAGGAAATACAGTATCTAGGCCATGTGGTAGGACACGGAACAATAGCCACAGACCCAGATAAACTTTCAGCCATCGTAGAATTTCCGGAACCACGATCAGTCAAACAGCTTCGACGCTTTTTAGGTATGACAGGGTGGTACCACAAATTTATCAGGAATTATGCCACTATTGCTTCACCCTTAACTGATGCTCTTAGACAAAAGAGAAAGTTTGAGTGGTCGACAGAGGCACAAAAGGCGTTTGAAGCTCTAAAAAATGTGCGAAGCACCAGTTCTGCATAGTCCGAATTTCGAGGAACCCTTTTTCATACATTGTGACGCCAGCCATACGGGAATCGGTGGGGTGTTGGTCCAGTTAAATTCTAGTGGAGACGAAGTGCCAATTGCTTTCATGTCTCGCAAGCTGAATCAATGCCAAAGGAGCTATTCCGTTACTGAAAAGGAATGTTATTCGGCTATCATGTCTATTAAGAAATTCCGAGCATATGTTGAGGGCCATAAATTTACCGTAGTCACCGACCATGCCTCGCTAAAATGGCTCTTGTCCCAGTCAGACTTAAGCAGCAGGTTAGCTAGGTGGGCTCTTAAGCTTCAGGGATATAGTTTCGAAATTACACACAGAAAAGGCAGCCAAAATATTGTTCCGGATGCTCTCTCACGGACCTTCACAGAAGACTTATCAGCCCTAGAAGTAGACCAGTTTATTGACCTCCAATCAGTTCACTTTAAAAGCATGGAGTATGAAGAGCTAAAGAGCAAAGTTAGACAGAATCAATCTCAACTTCCAGATGTAAAAGTCATTGACGAGTTTTTGTATCGCAGGATGGAGCACGCAACAGGCGATAGAATAGCCGATGACATGGCCTGGAAGATTTGGATTCCAAAAGGATTAGTTCCGTCCGTATTGCAGATAGCACATGACCACCCTTTAGCTTCCCACTGTGGTATAAATAAGACGCTAGAGCGAGTACGTAGGTATTATTACTGGCCGAATCTAGTAGCGGACGTAAAGACCCATGTGAATAGCTGCGAAATATGTAAATGCTCAAAACACCCCAATTATAGCCTCAAACCTAATCTAAGTAAAACAGGCGAAACACAACGGTTTTTCTAAAAACTATACGTAGATTTTCTGGGGCCATATCCGCGTTCTCGATCTGGCCATATAGGAGTATTTGTAGTGCTGGATCACTTTTCAAAATTTCCATTTCTAAAGCCCATTAAAAAGTTTACCGCTGAGGCAATTTTGAGATACGTTGAGGAAGATTTGTTGCACTGCTTTGGCATTCCTGAGGTCATTGTATCTGACAACGGCGTGCAGTTCAAATCTCATTCGTTTAATCGTCTTTTGGAAAAATATAGCATTCGTCACTCATATACGGCAATCTATGCACCCCAGGGAAACGCCTCCGAAAGAGTAAATAGGTCTGTGATCGCAGCAATAAAGTCCTATATACATCCGAATCAGACCAACTGGGATGAGCAACTAAGCAAGATTTGTTGCTCGCTGCGCTCTAGCTTTCATACGGCCGTAAATGCTACTCCATATCGATTGACATTTGGCCAACACATGGTTACCAATGCTTCCACCTATAAGCTTTTACGTAATTTGTATATGCTCGAAGACCGCTCAGTATGCTTTCAGAGGGATGATAGTTTCGATTTAGAGCGCAACAAGGCAATAGTGACCATGAGGAAACAGCATCAGAGAAACGAAAACGCGTACAATCTCAGAGGTCGTGATGTAACTTTCGTCCCAGGTCAGGAAGTATATAGGCGGAACTTCTCCCAAAGCAATTTTGCAAAAGGCTATAATGCCAAGCTCGCCCCAACGTTTCTTAAGGCTCGTATTAAAAGAAAACTCGGTAATAGTTACTATGACGTAGAGGATCTACAGGGCCATTATATAGGTAAATTCCATGCTAAAGACCTTAAACAATAGCGTTAGAAACCTCTCAGCTCCAAGCGTGGATCGCGCTTTTCAGGTTTTTCCTTTCCCTCGTAAGCGTGATCTTGGTGGGGGGGTTTTGTAGGAGCGCTTGTCGTTCGCTAAAACTTAATTTTCAAAACAAATAAAAATAATCAAAATGCCTAAAAGCAGGCAATAGTTTTCCTGGATATGCACTTATCAGGGGCTGTGTAACTGTGCACAAAGTTAATTAGGCTGATTAAACCATGCACAAGATAATTAGGGTCCGTCTGCTGCATAACTTTGGTTATAAAATTAGCTAAGTTTATAATAAATATAATTATTTTTAGGTGTTGAAGAAATAAAAATTCATGGGTAATTTAAGAAGAAAATTTTGAATATTTAAAACTAGAAATGAATAATTAATTTTTTTTAGTTTAGAAATACTTAAAATTAATACTGGAAAGAAAAAGTACTAGATGGTAGCAGGTTTAGACCGCAGGGATGATCTCCTTTTCCAGTGTCAAATGTCACAGTGACACTGGAGACCTTCGCGGCCTGCGGAAATAGGCCTACAAGCGGGATCCAAACCCTAAGCTCGGTCTATTTGCCGATTGACTCTTGAGGTGATCAGTTCACCTTTATATACAAGCCAAGTTTATTTCTTAACCTCACGTAGACAAGCCGATGCAAGGCTGGTCAACCGCATTTACAATCACAAAATATAGTGATTTTCTGCTCAGTTCAGGGTAAATATTAATCTGCAATCACTAGCAGACTCGAATTTTGGGTAATTTGGCAATATTTCTTGTAGGCCAACTTCTGAAGTCCCACTGCCTCTGTCGCCGCAAGATATCTTTTTGCGAGAGCCAAAAGCTTGCGAGTGCAGAGCTGCGGAGAGGTGTGGGGCGTAAGCCCAAAAAACATACATATTTTTCTTCGGTCCCCAAAATCCAGATGAGATAAGGAATTTACGATCCAGTTGGGAGTAGACAGCGGGAACATCAGCAGCCTCATCACAATTTAAATCCGTCAAAGGGAAATCAATCGCTTCCTATGATGACCCCGTAGGGGGAAAAGTGCGAAAAGTGCGGAAAAGTCGGAAATAACCCCTTAACCACGTCGAGCTCGTGCCTCTCTTGTGTTAACCCCATCGAGCTCGTGCTTAACCTCATAATGGTATAAATTGGCAAGAAGTAATAACCAAGTGCTATGACCTGCCTTAAAAAAGGTTACACTCGAAGGAAAACCTGATCGAGTTACATTTTTTTTTGTTTTTTTTTCTAATTTTTATTAGTTATAAAAAAAGATCAGGTAGAAATTAATGAAGGCATAATCTAAAAGCAAAACCAGTGAGAAAATTAAAATATGTGAGAGAATGGTGATGTGAAACCATAATATGACAAGAAAAGATCAATGAATAATGAAGAAAATAATGAAGAAAAAGTAAAAATAACCAATTTGGCAAACTGAAAAATAATACAATTATTTTGGCGAAAATAAAAGTGGTGTGTTGCTTGCGTAACCAAAGAAAGAAAAAGAAACATAAAACCTAGTTAACGTACACAAGACAACAAACAAAAAAAAAATGCAAAGCAAAACAAATTAAAACAAAAAAGGTGTAATATGCAGAAAATAAAAAATTAAAAAAAAGTGATCTAAAATTTTATATGTAGGTTTACATAACCCCTCCCCGCAGAATCGCCGAAAGCGCTTTCGACCGACTGGAAATGGAGCGGTAAGTTTACCCAAACCTGTCTTGTTTTTGGATCAACACATGCAAAAAGTAAAGTTAAAGCTAATTAAAAGATATTTTGTGCCTAAACGGCGATGATTAGAAAAAAAAGAAAAACTAACAGAAAACACAATAAAAGAGAATTAATATTGCTTACGTAAACCACTTCTGTTCGCGCCCGAACAAAAATAATGCCCGAATTTAAATATACCCTATTTTTATTATACTATATTATATATTAAATATATTATTATTAGCATACCTTAAAATAACTTATCATATTATCTTCCCACAGCGCCATTCTCACGATTATTCTCACTACGCTAGATTTTTCTTTGAAATTAAATAAAATGAAACCTTTACATGCCTAAATTAAAATATGGCTTACTAAAGTTATTAGAAACTAAATATATTCATACTCGCATGGAGTGTAGTTATTATTATTGTTTTTAAATAAAAATTGTGAATTTAAAATGAATAACTGCTAGGCGTTTACATAATGGGGTCATGCAGATCGGAAATATGGTAGGGTATTGAGAAACCGACTTGAACAAGGGATCATAATAAAAAAATATTTTTGTCAACTGGAGAATATGATCATGGTTGGGAGGGCTATTACACGTTGCTGTAACAACAACAACAGCAGCAACATTCAAGTCAACATGTTTTAGTTTTTTTTTTGTTTCCTACTGTCGATCGTTTGTTTACCTTTTCTTATCTTATCTTAATGAGAGTTTGCGAAACCCTTTTCAATCCCGATGCACGCGAGATCAAATAAATTTATGTATGCAAAGCCAGCAACGGCGAGTAGTACACGTAGAGAAAACCCCCCCATTGTCCCGAAAGAGCAGAGCCGGTAGCAACGCGTGCTGTGCTACCTCGTAACGACCATCAGCTGGCCACCATAGAATACCCTGGTATTTTATTTAACCGTGATATGCTACACCCTTCTTTCCTTTGCACGCAGTATATAAGTCGGAACGGCCCGGATAGGACGACTGTATACTATAGCTGCCTATAGCTACGCCCACGCGGCTGCAATTGCTCTTCTTTTTCAACCAGCAAAAGTAATATATAATTCACGTATATGTACTCTGCACAACGCCATAGGTTAAGTTGGAAAAGCCGAAAATTCAATTTTTACCATCGCTGATCGGTGAAATTAATAAATCAAAGAAAAAAAAACCAAATTTGTGTCCCCAAGTGCATTGGCCAAAGCCTAGTTAGTGGTTGGCAAAACCCTAGTTTCCTGGGAAGTGTATTCCATCACAGGAATGTGTTCTTCTGGATAATATTCAGTACTGCTGAATAACAGAAGCTTTCTATCACCGTTACAAGTGTGTACCTGGCCGCAAGCCCCGTACGCAGACGCCTCACGGCTTACTCCAGCCCTTGTTCCGCAGCAGCCTACCGGATTAAGTAGTGCGCGGTTTTCCAAACCCTAGTTGGCATGCAGTGAGACCGTCCAAGCACCAGACGGTTATATCCCCCACGTAACCCGAACTTCAACTTTAAAGGCAGTTATTGTGCGCAATCCGAATCGACTGTGCGCAGCAGCCTCGGATTAGGAAACCGAGTTCATCATTAAAATTAATAAGAAACATGAATTTAGGCCCAGTGAACTTCTGTAGATATTTTGTAAAGCCGTTAGAAGTGGTGACGATGGTTGTTGGTCGAGGCTAAGTATCTGGCATTTGCCAAAATAAATACCAAAAATAAAAGTTTTCCTTTAAAATTTTTATCAATGTACAGAGTTTAACCATCGGCAACAACAACAATGTGTAACCCATCTCTACGCTGGAAGACCTTTCAACACTGGAGCTGTAAACATGAGAGTGATACCTTTACGAATTTCCTAGCTATACAAAACACTTTTGTCTCGCAACATCCACACCCAAAAAGAATAAAATAAATTTTTACGAAATTAGTAATCTTTAAATATGGAAAGCTAATACAATTTTAAGAATTTCTATATTAAAGTTAATTATGTTTAGGCTCATCACAATAAATTAAGGCAATGTTTGCGAATAATATTCAAAAGCAAAATTATAATAAATTGTAATATTAATACTCGCTATGAAAAT
This sequence comes from Drosophila fuyamai, assembly GCA_018153365.1. Classification (NCBI taxonomy): domain Eukaryota; kingdom Metazoa; phylum Arthropoda; class Insecta; order Diptera; family Drosophilidae; genus Drosophila; species Drosophila fuyamai. Next base: position 24,450 of record JAECXW010000703.1, read on the forward strand.
AAGATTTCGTACATCAACCCTTTTGGTTAAATAAGAACAATGAAATTAATTATTTTAAAGAAAATATGAACGGCTAGAAGTGTATGTTTTTCCTGAATTGAAATGGCAACTTAAACTAAATCGAATGTATCAAAGGGTATCTTCTTAAATATTATAATGAAGATTATGGTTGGGTTGGGTAGAGACCGCAAGCGACAAATGTCACCGTAGACCTTGGAAATTTTTTGCCTGAAATCGTCTGATTTAAGCCTTATTATATTTTGTCCGTTTTCCCAAGTCCAAATTATCCGATTGATGATATTAGTAACTTTTAGTAAGTAGTTTCAGTAGGTATCCTAAAAATTAAAGTATGTTTTGGCAGTTAGAGAAGGCAATTAGACCCACCCCACCGCCGAAAGAGCGAAGGCACCAGAGGATTCCACTCGCCGTTTCTCCTAACTGAATAGAAGTTTGAGAGCCCGAATGATCAGTTGCCTGGTTTATCGTGTACCCTGTGAATCCTGTGCTCTATATCTCGGAATTTCATCCTTAGTCAACATGGGACCATTATAACTTTTTAGGGTCAGAAATGTCTCCTTCACTGCGTTGCAAACTTTTGACTCATATAATAATACCCTCTGCAAGGGTATAATGAAATTGACTACGTATAGCTAATATTTTTCTATTCCTTGCAGAGGGTATTATAATTTTGGTTGAAGTGTGCAACGCAGTGAAGAAGACATATCTGAGCCTAAAAAATATATATATTCTTGATCAGAATCGCATACTGAGTTGATCTAAGCATGTCCGTCTATCCGTCCGTCCGTCTGTCCGTCTGTCTGTTTCTACGCGAACTAGTCTCTCAGTTTTAAAGATATTAAGTTGAAACTTGCACACAGCCTTCGATCCTTTGCACGCAGTATATAAGTCGGAACGGCCGGGATCGGCCGACAATTTCCTATAGATGCCATATAATTGAATGATAGGAAATCGCATAACTTTGGTGTTTGTAAAGTTTGGCTTTTCTATGAGTTTTATTTTTACCCAGTCAATCCGACCTACCAAATTCCATAAGGATCGGCCGACTATATCACATAGCTGCCATATAACTAAACGATTGTAAATGCCATAACTTTGGTGTTATTAAAGCTAAGAAATTGGGATTTTTTATGAGTATTAATGCATCATATGAATAATTATGGAGAATATAATTAACAGAATATTCTGCAAGGGTATATCAACTTCGGCTCCGCCGGAAGTTAGCTTTCCTTTCTTGTTTTAGATATAACTAGCAGGGTGCCCGCAGCTTCGCTTGCGGTGGATAATCCGAATATCCTACTTTTCTCATGTAATAGGTTTGCAGTAGAACTATGTAATTTAGCATTTTAGATGTTACTTTAAATATATTTATAGTTTTGGCTGAAACTTTAATTAACCATCATTTCCACACCACCCGGAGGTAGAGGATACGGCGCGTTTTTTTTAAGGTAGTTTCCCATCTCCTGTTATAGGCTTCACTGAGTGGGGCACCAATGCACCACCTATGTTTAACAGCTCAATATTCATATCTGCATCCATATTGAAAGTAGCTTTAATTATTGAGAATAACCAAATATTCATTTAAATGTTAACCATTTATGACTTGCTAATTAAGAATAGAAAAAACGAAACTAACTGGCATAACTCACCAAATTTTTAAGTTAACATCAGAGATATCAACAAATTTGCACAATCAATAGAAAAATTCCGAGATGGGCAAATTAAAATAATAATATTATTGCTCACATATGGTTATACACAGAAATACACGGTTATGCAAAGAAATTTTCCTATTAATTAGGCAAAGAGTAGGCTTTATCACATAAAAACACAACTCGCGGCAAATTTTCTTGATACGACTCTGACCAAATTGAAAGTTTCCCCGTTAACTTCTTCTTTTGCGCCCTTGCTACATTATTTCCTCTCTCTCTATCTACTGCGATCTCCCGCTCTTATGTTTCCTAACAGCGCGTGGTAAAAAACTGTAAAAAAACAATTTGAATGGTATATTTTTACAACACTATCAAAGACCAGGCCAAATAGATTTTCGCCAAAAAAACGTCTTTTGAGTACTCTGGCAGCAATAACTTTAAAGAGCACTTAAATTCGATAATAGATTAACTTTTTGCTTAGTTTCTTTGTTTAGAAGATAGCTAGAGCTTTGGTGAAACCATCAAATGAATCGTTAAAGCTTAACAAAAAACTTTACCGAAGGATTTTTTGATACTCAGTTTAGAAGTCCCATTTTTCGCCGTATGAAGATATTTTTGGCTAAATTGTAATTTTAGAACGGGTGTTAAAAATAGTAAAAAGCCTTAAATCTAAGCGGTCAAATTTTTTCAACATTTATAATGTCTTAAACTATTTTTGGGCGAAAACATGGATTCGATTGGTTAAACGGTTTAGCGTCCAGAATTTTTGAAAGGATAGTTGACCTTTTTTCCAATTGGAAGCGATTGGGGCCACTTGGGGAGCCCCAATAAATCTTAGCAAATCAGTTTAAAGTTATTAGAATGTAAGTTAAAGTTATTCGAATGTAAATATTGTTAACCAGTGGTTTTGGCTCTGCGTGGGTTCCCAGTTTTCTTACTGATAGCTTTATATATAAAGATTACACATAATGTATTTTATATATATATTTAGTATTTGATTTCATTTAACTACAAGAAATTAATAGTTGATATATATCCAACATATATATCGCAATTATGTTGATCGTCAACAAAATGGTATAAGTACTTCTTAATAATTAAACATATTTATTCATTTATATTAATTTTAATATTTGATTGAAAGTTTGGAGTATCACCATAACTGAGATCGTTGTTGAATATGTTTTTCTATCGTACATGTGCCGTCCCCCTCGATTCCCATAAGAGCGTTGTATATGCGCCATGCATTTTAAACCTGAAGGAATTATCTCATTTTTGACCATCATGATTGAACTTTTTTTAAAACGCTGTGATTTTGAGGGTTGGGGTTTTAAATTTAGTTTCCTTTGTTTTCCATCCACAGCAAAATTGTTATGCGAATGTGCCACGCCTACTCTAACGCCCACAATCGCTAACTGAGCTAAGGTCTGTCTAACGCTTGAGATCTTATTTTGATTATTAATATCCATCTAACACCCGAATATTTTTAAAATTAATTGCTCATAAGTGTTTAATGAGTTATGAGCAATTAAAGTTTTTCCCAATAGATGGGAATCTTGATATTATTCGTTCTCTGAACGCCTTCTGTAGGGTCTCCGCAGTCGCGGTTCGTAGCGGTACAATTTTCGTCCATTTGGAAAACCGATCGATTAACACCAGTATCATCTGGTTCCCATGCTTTGATCTTGGCAATGGCCCGACGAAGTCCGCACATACTGTTGCCCATGGTTCCTCTGGTACCTGAGTGAGCATTTTCCCTTCAGCCTGCAGCTGATTGGGCTTGTATTTCAGGCAAACTTCACACTTGCGTACGTGAGTCCTGGCGTCCCTGTGCATCACTGACCAGTAGTACAGGGCTGCCAGGCGTGCTATAGTTCTTCTACTCCAAACATGACCAGCAGATGTGGAGTCATGGTTTTCTTCCAGTACGGCTTTTCTTAAACCCTGCGGAACGCACAGTTTCCAAGCCATGACACCTTCATTTCCCGCTCTGTGTGGAATGTGCCTATAGAGAGACTCGCCTTTCATTACATAATCTGGATACTTTTATGGTTGGGCTTTTATTTTCTCGCACATACTTCTGATCCAGCTGCAGCTATTGATCGGTTTTTTCGATGCGTCTTTTTTGGCCATGAGTGTCTCCGGCAACGGTTGGCGGGATAGGGCGTCTGCCACTACGTTCAGCTGTCCTTTCCTGTACGCTATCTCGAAGTCGTACTGCTGTAACTCCAGAGCCCATCTTGCTATCCTTCCAGACGGGCTTTCTATGCTGTTTAACCACATTAAAGCCATGTGGTTTGTAACCACTTTAAAATGGTAGCCCTCCAAATATGGCGTCAGCTTCCTGATTGCCCACACGATTACCAAGCACTCTTTCTCTGTTGTGGAGTAATTTTTCTCCGCGCCGTTTAGAGTCCGGCTTGAGTATGAAATGACCCTTTCGCCGTCCTCTGTCTCTTGCGTCAGGATTGCACCTAATCCATAGTCGCTGGCGTCCGTCCGAAGGATGAACTTTTTCTCGAAAACTGGGCACGCCAGCACTGGATCGGCTACTAGGGTTGCCTTTACCTCTTCGAAGGCCTGTTGGTGTTCTGGCGTCCATACCCACTTTGTGCCTTTGCGTAGAAGATCATTCAGTGGCTTTACTATCCGCGCATAATCTGGCACAAATCGTCGATACCATGAAGCTACGCCTAGGTATTGCCGTAGTTCGCGTACTGTCGACGGTGGCTCTAGTTCGGCAATGGCCGCTACCTTCTCGGGATCTGTGCCTATCCCTTCGTTAGTAACGCGGTGGCCTAGGTAAAGCAACTCTTGCTTGAAGAATTTGCATTTATCGGCGTTTATTCTTAGGTTTGCTTCCTTGAGGCGCCTAAAGACTTCCTTTAGACTCTCCACGTGTTCTTTCAGCGTGCGTCCGATCACAATGATGTCATCTTGGTATGCAAACGCGTATGGTGACATCTCCGGGCCGATTACCTGATCCAGAGCCCTTTGGAACGTGGCCGAAGCTGAATGTAGACCGAAAGGCATTACTTTCCATTGGAACAAGCCTTTGCCGGGTACTGTAAACACCGTATATTGCCGACTATTTACCTCCAAAGGGACTTGCCAATATCCGTCTTTCAAGTCTAGACTGCTTATGTATTTCGCCTCTCTGAGTTGGTCCAGGATATAATTAATCCGCGACATCGGGTAGGCATAATACCTCTGTTTGATTGGCTTGACGTCTTTCATGGTGACTTGGTGCTCGGCCACTGTAGATGTTCCTGACATGGTGCTGAATTCTGCTAACTGTTCGTCGAGGAATTTTTCAATGTCGTCTTCATCACTTACGTGTGAATCTACCGCCACCGACAGCCTTTCTTCCAGACATCCATTATGCCGTTTTCTTGCCGGTATTCGCAATTCATGCCCGGCACATTTTATTTCCGCCCCGACTCCCGTGAGGAAATTCCACCCCAGCACTAGTTCATCCACTACTCCTGGAACTATTAGCCGATTCATTTCCAATTGTTTGTTTCCAAATTCCACCGTGATCTCGAGCTGTGAGCTTATTCTGCTGCACCTGCCGTCTGCCAACCTAACTTGCCGTCTTGTCCTTGTGATCCTTCCTTTGTCAGCCAGCTCCTCGTTGATGAAACTTGAAGTAGCTCCCGTGTCAATTGTGGCCTTGTATGCGACGCCTTCAATTTCAACGTACGCGGATAACTGCTGCTCTTCCTCGATCAAATTCCCAGTTAGTTTGGAGAGGAGGCACTTTGCGATCCCTGTGCGCCTCTCTGCGTCTGGTATCGCTGCCCATTTCCCGCTTTTTGGCAGCACTCTACGCTCCTGATGCCAACTTTGTCGCACACCCAGCAGAACAGTACTCTTTGGTTTCTGCATCCTCGTGCCCAGTGTTCGTGTCCTCCACAACGGAGACATGCATGTTCTAGGAATTCCAGTGGCTTCTCTGTGCCATCGAATTTGAATGACCACTCTCTCACTTGCTTTGCGACTTTGGCGTAATCTGGTGTGCTAGGACTTTGCTGCCCTGATTTTCTTTCCTGGCTTGCGTTTCGACTCCTGCCAGCTTCCTTCATGCTGTCCACTCCAAAGCTAGCTATGAGTTCCTCGGCGTCAGGGTTCAGCAATTTGATTGTTGGGCCTGGCTTATCGTCGTATTTCTCTTCCAGCTCGGCCCATATCTCTGCTACTCCTGGGTCATCCTGTTTTCTTGTTAGGTACTCTGAGAGGGCTTTCCTCATGTCATCCGTTCTTCCCTCCAAAGTGATGCCTAACTTGGCTCCTATTTTGGCGAAATCCTCTTTCTTGAGGAGATATATCCATCCTTTCCCCATTTTCTGTTTATTTGCTGATTCTTACCGACCGGACAATTACGTTTTGGGCGCCAGATGTAACAAACTGATTTTGTAAGTCTGCTCGCTACGAGTATCGTGCGGCTAGCTTAGTAGATGTGTGTTGTTCGTCCCACCAAATTTATATAAACGTGACCGCCCGATTGTCTAGTGAGAACGCACAGAATGTTGGAATGTTTATGCTTGGATCTTTATTCGCCGACTTGTCCCTCGGCCTGGGACTAATGGTGACAGATGGTTGTCTCAAAGCCTTCCTGATGAACTTGGGAATGGCTGCTCCACCGTCGCTCTCCGCTGCCTCGCTTCGCTCTGGTCCGGAACGCCTCCGTTGTCTTTGGCCTTGGGGCTATGAGGGTCTAGGGATGCGTCACCGTTTCCAGACTAGGGTGAACAGGCACTGGGCTCTCAAAGCGTACGCCTTTCGCAGTCACAGCTCCCTGTCCCTGGCTCTGTCCCGGGCGGTCACACCAGACGCCTACACAGTTTCTACCGGTTCAAGCATACGCCGGAAGGCCGCCAATGCAGTCCCTGTGGCAGGACGCTAGGTTCAAGACAAACGCTTCCGCCCTCGCCTCTTAGCCGCGGACTGGATACGTTGGAGTATGGCTTGCTCGCTGCTGGGCCTGCGATGACTGCTCGTCGTTCCTTGTGTCCTCGATGTCCTTGCTCTGCTCACGGCGCGACTCCTGGCTCCGTTGTCCGCGTGCTCTTGTGGGACTAGGTGCAGCGGGTCTTTGGCTCTCGGGATTCGGTCAGCTGCCGGTCTAGGACTCTGGCGGTGAACTACTGTGCTCTCGACGTATGCGCCTCTCGAGACAGCCGTGGATCGTGTTCCTTCGTGGATAGTCGCACTCGCCTGCCGGTTCAGGCGTACGCCGGAATTCGACAAGGCAATTGTTTTCGCACGGCAGCTGGTTCTGGACAACTTCCCTTCCGAGCCCACGGTTCTTTGTCGAAGGACTTTTTCTATTCACTTCTGTCGGACTCGCCGAGCAATACGCCAAGCTCAAATCGCGCCCAGAATCAGAGCAAGGCGCCTAGACTTAGCCGCGTGATGCCTTAAGGACCTCATCTACCTGTTTCTGAGCTCGGGACTTCAACTCTAAGTCCCGAACGTCTTGATGTAGCGATCTTGCTCCTGTTGACTCGGCGCGGCTCTGCTAACTCCTGATGTTGACTTGACTTGTTTTCCTCACTGATTTACTGCTTGTCTATTGATCTTGCTGGATTGACTCCTTGTAATCGACTAATCCCGCTTCCTGCGCTCGGCCCGCTTATATAGGCTGGTGTATCCCGTTAATTCTCGGCTTCTCCTTTTTCGGTTTTGCGCACGGCACCATACTCGGTCCAAAGTCCATCGCCTTCTACCGATACACGTTCTCTCCAAACTCTCTACAGCCGTACTCTCCAAACTCTCTCCTTGTTTCTCTCCAAACTCTCACCAGCTGTATTCTCCAAACTCTCACCAGCTGTATTCTCCAAACTCTCACCAGCTGTATTCCTCCAAACTCTCACCAGCTGTATTCTCAAAACTCTCACCAGCTGTATTCCTCCAAACTCTCATTTATTTGTGAGGATTTATTTAACTCCTAACATTCTCCCCTTTCTTCGGGAACGAAATGAGACTTGCACCTCTTCTCCGGCTGTTGTCTTGGAGTTCTTCTTGGATCCGCTGTTCTGGATCGCTGATGTTGGTCCTCCTTCCCTCGACGTCGCTCCTTCTCGTTCCATGTAGTTCCCGCCCCAAGATGTTTCCCCCATAGACTTGATTCTCCTCTCCGGCTGTCTTCCTTGTAAATTCTTGTAGCCTTCGAGTCCTCTTGCTCCTTCAAATGGTTCCCTCGACGCTCACAGCTCGTACCTGAGTTCCACAGCGCCGATACTCCATTCCTTTTCCCGCCCAAGATGTTTCCCCATAGACTTGATTTTCTTCTCTCCGGCTGTTTTCCTTGTAAATTATTGTAGCCTTCGAGTCTTCTTGCTCCTTCAAAAGGTTCCCTCGACACTCACAGCTCGTACTTGAGTTCCACAGCGCCGATGCTCCAATCCTTTTCCCGCCCAAGATGTTTCTCCCATAGACTTCTCGTGTTCTTCGTATCTCCTTTGAATGTCCCGCCCAAGATGTTTCCCCCCATATGCTTCGCGTTCTAAGCATCTGAATTAGTGCAGCGTTGCCATCCGGTGGTGGCGATATTTTTTAGTGTGACCCTTCCTGTGCCGACATCTCCAGTGTTCTGTGCCCATCGATCGACACTATCGTCCAGTGCCAATCGACCGCTCATTAATCGAAGCGCCCCAATCTCTTTTAGCCTTTCGCCCTCCAGTCGGCCTTGGCCGTAGGGCATCGATGTCGTATACGGGAAGACCGATGCCGCTTGTGTTATTTTGTGTTATTTTGTGTTATTTATTTGCTTGTATTGTGCGTGCTTGTTATGTTTGCTGTGCCCGTGTTTTCTGTGTTCCCTGTGCCAGGGTTTACTACATTTACATATGTTATCTTTTTATTTCCGTATTTATTATTTATTTTTTTTTTTTAAAGATTTCATTGCATCGGGTCCTACGGTGCAGCTCTGCTGCGCCGTCTCCCCCTTTCTTCCGCAGCCAAAAATTTAGACTCCAATCCATATAAAGTCTAACGACGCTACGGATTTGCAGTTGATGCTTTGTCTAAATCTATTATACGTAGCGTGTAGGCGGATGAATCCGACCCCATCCTAAACACCCCAAGTTTATGCAACCTTTCTTTTCCTTAGGTATCCTATTTACGTGGCGTTTAGGCGGACAACTCGGGCGTATGCCTGACGCTGAATCCGTCTGCCTCGTAGTCGGGGTCCCAAGCATCTTTTCCCATTTATATTCTGTATCTTATCCTTGCGACTGTCCTTTCTGCGTGGCGTATGGATGACTCTTGCTTCGGCCTGACGCCTAATCCTGTTGCCTCACAGTCTGTATCAATGTGAAATCCATGTCCTAGTCCTCCGATGTGTCCGCCGTCTGCTCTTGTGCCATTTCTGTTTGTTGCTGCTTAAGCTCGCCAATGTGAATCGTCCGCTCTTTCTTCGAATGTGTGTGGCGTATTTTGCAGATTACCGGCGAGACGAAAACTACAACCTATAACGGACCATCGTACCTCGGGGCTAATTTCGCTGCGAAACCCTCGGCTGCTTTGGATAGGTGGTGTTCTTTTGCCCATACTATGCTGCCCACCTCCAGCGTCTACTGCCTCCTCCTCAGATTGTAGTGTCTGGCTTGGTCCTGGGATGCCTTTTCCATGTTACGGCGCACGACTTCGAAGATCTCTTGCAGTTTAGCTGCATTCTCGTCTGGGGTCTCTGTGCTTTTCCCCGAGCCTAGCGTTTCCCTGTCGAATAGAGCGTTTGGCAAACGGGGTTCTCGGCCTTGAGTGAGAAACGCTAGGGAGTACCCGGTTGATTCTGATACGCTTGAGTTTACTGCTAACATAATTTCAGGCCAATTTTCGTCCCAGGTTCTTTGGTCCTTTCCTGCGAATTGAGCTATGATAGTCTTTATCGTACGGTTAGCTCGTTCTGTCGGGTTTTCCTTTGGTGTATAGGGCGCTGTGAATTGCTGCTTTATTCCCATTTCGCTAAGAAATCTCTTGAAGGATCGACTGGCGAACTGTACCCCGTTATCGGTTATCACTATCTTTGGAGCCCCGAATCTTGATATTATTCGTTCTCTGAACGCCTTCTGTAGGGTCTCCGCAGTCGCTGTTCGTAGCGGTACAATTTTCGTCCATTTGGAAAACCGATCCATTAACATCAGTATCATCTGGTTCCCATGCTTTGATCTTGGCAATGGCCCGACGAAGTCCGCACATACTGTTGCCCATGGTTCCTCTGGTACCTGAGTGAGCATTTTCCCTTCAGCCTGCAGCTGATTGGGCTTGTATTTCAGGCAAACTTCACACTTGCGTACGTGAGTCCTGGCGTCCCTGTGCATCCCTGGCCAGTAGTACCGGGCTGCCAGGCGTTCTTCTATTCTTCTACTCCCAACATGACCAGCAGATGTGGAGTCATGGTTTTCTTCCAGTACGGCTTGTCTTAAACCCTGCGGAACGCACAGTTTCCAAGCCACGACACCTTCATTTCCCGCTCTGTGTGGAATGTGCCTATAGAGAGACTCGCCTTCCATTACATAATCTGGATACTTTTATGGTTGGGCTTTTATTTTCTCGCACATACTTCTGATCCAGCTGCAGCTATTGATCGGTTTTTTCGATGCGTCTTTTATGGCCATGAGTGTCTCTGGCAACGGTTGACGGGATAGGGCGTCTGCCACTACGTTCAGCTGTCCTTTCCTGTACGCTATCTCGAAGTCGTACTGCTGTAACTCCAGAGCCCATCTTGCTATCCTTCCAGACGGGCTTTCTATGCTGTTTAACCACTTTAAAGCCATGTGGTTTGTAACCACTTTAAAATGGTAGCCCTCCAAATACGGCGTCAGCTTCCTGATTGCCCACACGATTGCCAAGCACTCTTTCTCTGTTGTGGAGTAAGTTTTCTCCGCGGCGTTTAGAGTCTTGAGTATGATATGGCCCTTTCGCCGTCCTCTGTCTCTTGCGTCAGGATTGCACCTAATCCATAGTCGCTGGCGTCCGTCTGAAGTATGAACTTTTTCTCGAAATCTGGGCACGCCAGCACTGGATCGGCTCTAGTCCTGCCTTTACCTCTTCGAAGGCCTGTTGGTGTTCCGGCTTTCATACCCACTTTGTGCCTTTGCGTAGAAGATCATTCAGTGGCTTTACTATTTACTTTACTATTAGCCGATTCATTTCCAATTGTTTGTTTCCAAATTCCACCGTGATCTCGAACTGTGAGCTTATTTTGCTGGGTTCACTATGTGGGTCTGTGCATTGGTGGCTCTTGGTATTGGCTTGCGTGCCACCTGAATGGTGATTGGTGGCCTCCATAATGTGTTCGTTGGCTGCCTTTGGTGTGTATCATTGGCCGGTGTACACTGGCCATAGGACGGTGTTTGGTTTCCCGTGCTGTCTTCACATCTCCTGCATGTAGTTTGTGGTGGTGCTGCGATTTTGTTTCGAGAGATCTTGTGTTCGTGAACGAATTCTTCTCGCTATTTGTCCAGTTCTTCGTATTCGTCAGCCAAGATCATTAATGTGTCCACATCTACCACTTTGTACGTTCTTAGTGAAATTCTCAGGTCTGGTGAGCAGTTGTCCTTGATTATTTCGAGGGTCTCCTTAGGTGAGTACCCGAGTGGCCTCATCAAAGTCTGCATGTCCACCATGAATTCTTTGAACGGTTCCCTGAAACCTTGTTTCCGCTGTTTCACCTTGTCTGCAAACTTCGAGAAAAACCCTCTCGGCAGAAAGTACGTCTGGAAACTTTCGCTGAAATCTCCCCATGTTCTCCAATGTTTATGGTTTGAAATAAACCATTTCAGAGCTTTGCCTTGCAATAGTTCTGGCATTGCACGTGGGATCATGTTCAGGTTCAGACCGTACGTGTACGCGGACCACTCCACCTGTTCTAGGAATTCCAGTGGCTTCTCTGTGCCATCGAATTTGAATGACCACTCTCTCACTTGCTTTGCGACTTTGGCGTAATCTGGTGTGCTAGGTCTTTGCTGCCCTGATTTTCTTTCCTGGCTTGCGTTTCGACTCCTGCCAGCTTCCTTCATGCTGTCCACTCCAAGGCTAGCTAAGAGTTCCTCGGCGTCAGGGTTCAGCAATTTGATTGTTGGGCCTGGCTTATCGTCGTATATTTCGTCCACCGAAATCCTCTTTCTTGAGGAGATATATCCATCCTTTCCCCATTTTCTTTTTATTTGCTGATTCTTACCGACCGGACAATCACGTTTTGGGCGCCAGATGTAACAAACTGATTTTGTAAGTCTGCTCGCTACGAGTATCGTTCGGCTAGCTCAGTAGATGTGTGTTGTTCGTCCCACCAAATTTATATAAACGTGACCGCCCGATTGTCTAGTGAGAACGCACAGAATGTTGGAATGTTTATGCTAGGATCTTTATTCGCCGACTTGTCCCTCGGCCTGGGACTAATGGTGACAGATGGTTGTCTCAACGCCTTCCTGATGAACTTGGGAATGGCTGCTCCACCGTCGCTCTCCGCTGCCTCGCTTCGCTCTGGTCCGAACGCCTCCGTTGTCTTTGGCCTCGGGGCTATGAGGGTCTAGGGATGCGTCACCGTTCCCAGACTAGGGTGAACAGGCACTGGGCTCTCAAAGCGTACGCCTTTCGCAGCCACAGCCTCCTGTCCCTGGCTCTGTCCCGGCCGGTCACACCAGACGCCTACACAGTTTCTACCTGACGGTTCAAGCATACGCCGGAAGGCCGCCAATGCAGTCCCTGTGGCAGGACGCTAGGTTCAAGACAAACGCTTCCGCCCTCGCCTCTTAGCTGCGGACTGGATACGTTGGAGTATGGTTTGCTCGCTGCTGGGCCTGCTATGACTGCTCGTCGTTCCTTGTGTCCTCGATGTCCTTGCTCTGCTCACGGCGCGACTCCTGGCTCCGTTGTCCGCGTGCTCTTGTGGGACTAGGTGCAGCGGGTCTTTGGCTCTCGGGATTCGGTCAGCTGCCGGTCTAGGACTCTGGCGGTGAACTACTGTGCTCTCGACGCATACGCCTCTCGAGACACCCGTAATTCGGACGCGCGTCCTTCTCCGCTAGTCGCACAGGACCTGCACAATTCTCGCCTGCCGGTTCAGGCGTACGCCGGAAATCGAATAGGCAATTGTTTTCGCACGGCAGCTGGTTCTGGACAACTTCCCTTCCGAGCCCACAGTTCTTTGTCGAAGGAATCTTTCTATTCACTTCTGTCGGACTCGCCGAGCAATACGCAAAGCTCAAATCGCGACCAGAATCAGAACAAAGCGCCTAGACTTAGCCGCGTATTGCCTTAAGGACCTCAGCTACCTGTTTCTCAGCTCGGCGACTTCAACTCTAAGTCCCGAACGTCTTGATGTAGCGATCTTGCTCCTGTTGACTTTGCGCGGCTCAGCTACCTCCTGATGTTGACTTGACTTGTTTTCCTCACTGATTTACTGCTTGTCTATTGATCTTGCTGGATTGACTCCTTGTGATCGACTGATCCCGCTTCCTGCGCTCGGCCCGCTTATATAGGCCGGCGTATCTCGTTAATTCTCGGCTTCTCCTTTTTCGGTTTTGCGCACGGCACCATACTCGGTCCAAAGTCCGCCGCCTTCTACCGTTACACGTTCTCTCCAAACTCTCTCCAGCCGTACTCTCCAAACTCTCTTCTTGTTTCTCTCCAAACTCTCACCAGCTGTATTCTCTAAACTCTCACCAGCTGCATTCTCCAAACTTTCACCAGCTGTATTCCTCCAAACTCTCACCAGCTGTATTCCTCCAAACCTCACCAGCTGTATTCTCCAAACTCTCATTTATTTGTGATGATTTATTTAACTCCTCACAACGGCTATTATTGGCCCGGTGTTCAGTATAGCTTCCACTTTCACGACGATTGTGTCGAGCTCGTCCTTGCTCAACAAAGCGCTGCCGATGGCCCGAATGAGAAGATGCCTGGCGACCTTCACTGCTGCTTCCCACAAGCCACCGAAGTGCTGGGCTCGAGGGGGAATGAAGACGAACTCTGTCCCGTGCACTGCAGCATGTTCTACCATTGCGCAGCTGTGAGCAGTGAAAGCCTTGACAAGATCTTGCAGTTCGCGAGCTGCTCCAACCAAATTCGTTGCATTGTCGCTGTATAACCGAGCAACAGGCCCTCGTCGTCCTATAAATCTGGAGAGACACATAATGAAGTCCAAGTGCACAGCCTTGGTAATAAAACACACAAAGACTGCAATATACATTGCGTGGCTTGCCACGCAACTTTAGCGAAACCTTAAACCACAGAAGTCCACACCACTGACTTCGAATGAAAATTGTCCGTTTAATCTGTCAGTACCTGTGACAGTAATCGAGGTTTATATCTGAAGCAATGCCTGACGATCGTGTGGCATAACTGACGAGCCAGATTTGTTGCTGAAGTAAACCGACAAGTATGCGTGGGCCTGCGTGACGGTTGGACCTGTGAAGATGTTTTACGAATAGTTTAGCAAATTTACAAGATTTTGGTAATAAAAGGGGGTGCTTTGCATCGTATGGCAGTGGCGCATTTAACAAACGACCACCGACCCGTAGAGGAAGGATTCGTTGTGCATCTTGATGCTTCCAAATAAATGGAGTAGGCTTTTGCAAGGATGGTTTAAGTATTTCCGATTTTTCTATCTTGCGAAACTCCTCAGCAAATTCGAATTGCTGTATGCTGTGTATTATTGTGAGAAAGGCATGCCTTAATTCTTGGCCCGTGATAACAACTGATGTATACTGCTCAGCTCTGCGTCCTCGAACGAACCGTAGTATGTACGAGACAATTCTCAAGATTTTTAGATATCTTGACTGAGTTTCAAGTAAGGCAAGAATCTCGTCAGGTTGATGATTGATTGCTACAAGGACCGCTGCCGAGGAACGTTTTTCTAGTCGTTTTTCAACCTCTGAAAGCGTAAAATGTGGATTTTGAGGTCAAAGTTCCATTTTTTCACTTAGGAATAATGGGCCACTGAACCACAAGGAATCATTCAGCTCTGTAATTGGGCATCCGCGAGACACAAGATCTGCTGGATTTTCTTTAGTTGGCACGTGGCGCCATTGCGCTTCCGCTGCCATTTCTTGAATATCAGCAACTCTGTTTGCAACAAATACATTTAAGGTGGACGAATGCTGTTCTAAACAGTGTAAAACTACTTCGGAGTTAGACCAAAAGAAAATACACTCTACTGCGAAATTCAAATATTCTCTTACGGTTTGCCATAGCTTTGCCAACAAATGTGCGGCGCATAACTCCAGATTTGGGATCGTTTTAGTTTTTAATGGCGCAAACCTTGATTTCGCAGTGAGATTCCATTGGGCGTAACAACAAGCGCATACAAACAGCAGCCAAATGCCCTTGCCGAAGCGTCTGCGAATCCATGGATCTGAGTCGACCCTTTGTTAGTAACTCCAATATGTCGGGGTATAGACACTTTACCCAAATCAAGGAAACAGGAGGTCATTGATTCCCAACTTCGACGGAAGTCTTTCGGAAGTGGATCGTCCCACCCTAGTTTACACAACCAAAGTTGTTGTATAAGGATTTTAGCTTTCGTTGTTATTGGGCTTAGTAAACCAAGAGGGTCATAAAGGCGTGCTGAGAAAGATAAAATAGATCGCTTTGTGAGAACTTCGGTTGGACTTACAGCTGAGAAAGAATATTTAAAAATATCTAAAAAAAAATATCTAAAAATATCTCTCAGTTTTAAAGATATTTAATAGTCAGAAAATAATAACTATTATTAATCTGTTTCCGTCAGGAAACAGCCACGAAAATGAGGGACACGGTGTGGATCTGTAGAGTATAATTTTCAACTGCCTTCACTGGCTTTAATAAACTTCTCATATGCATAGAGCTTTAGCCGAGCGCAGCGGCTGCGTGAGCAAATACAAGAGAGGAAAGCTTAACATAAGTGTTTACATTCGTTTTACTTCATTGCTTACAATTTTATTTATTTTATGATTTTAATTTATTGTTTATATACGATGGTGCCCTTCACGAGGTTGTGCTGATCTTTGGTCCACTTCTGCTTCTGTTGAAGGCTGAGGAGGTACTCTCTCAACCAGCTGGTCCAAAAGCGCTCCTTGATGGCGGACACGAGCCGCCATCTGCTCATGTAAGAGAGCGGACACGGGTGGCAGCGCACCTAGCGTTCGACCTGCTGATAGATGTGCTGGGGTTATGGCTTGAATATCGTTCGGATTGGTGGTGACGGCTATTATTGGACTGGTGTTCAGTATAGCTTCCACTTCCACGACGATTGTGTCGAGCTCGTCCTTGCTCAACAAAGCGCTGCCGATGGCCCGAATGAGAAGATGCCTGGCGACCTTCACTGCTGCTTCCCACAAGCCACCGAAGTGGTGGGCTCGAGGGGGAATGAAGACGAACTCTGTCCCGTGCGTTGCAGCATGTTCTACCATTGCGCAGCTGTGAGCAGTGAAAGCCTTGACAAGGTCTTGAAGTTCGCGAGCTGCTCCAACGAAATTCGTTGCATTGTCGCTGTATAGCCGAGCAACAGGCCCTCGTCGTCCTATAAATCTGGAGAGACACATAATGAAAGAGTTAGAAGTCAAATCTGTGACAACGTCCAAGTGCACAGCCTTGGTGATAAATCACACAAAGACTTCAATATACATTTTCACAGGTGGCTTGCCACGCAACTTTAGCGAAACCTAAATTGGACCACAGAAGTCCACACCACTGACTTCGAATTGTCCGGTTAATCTGTCAGCGGGTAGATTTCCCATGACCTGTGACAGTAATCGAGGTTTATATCTGAATCAATGCCTGACGATCGTGTGGCATAACTTACGAGCCAGATTTGTTGCTGAAGTAAACCGACAAGTATGCGTGGGCCTGCGTGATGGTTGGACCTGTGAAGATGTTCTTCGAATAGTTTAGCAAATTTACAAGATTTTGGTGATAAAAGGGGGTGCTTTGCATCGTATGGCAGTGGCGCATTTAACAAACGACCACCGACCCGTAGAAGAGGAAGGTTTCGTTGTGCATCTTGATGCTTCCAAATAAATGGAGTAGGCTTTTGCAAGGATGGTTTAAGTATTTCCGATTTTTCTATCTTGCGAAACTCCTCAGCAAATTCGAATTGCTGTATGCTGTGTATTATTGTGAGAAAGGCAGGTCTTAATTCTTGGGCCGTGATAACACTGATGTATACTGCTCAGCTCTGCGTCCTCGAACGAACCGTAGTATGTACGCGACAATTCTCAAGATTTTTAGATATCTTGACTGAGTTTCAAGTAAGGCAAGAATCTCGTCAGGTTGATGATTGATTGCTACAAGGACCGCTGCCGAGGAACGTTTTTCTAGTCGTTTTTCAACCTCTGAAAGCGTAAAATGTGGATTTTGAGGTCAAAGTTCCATTTTTTCACTTAGGAATAATGGACCACTGAACCACAAGGAATCATTCAGCTCTGTAATTGGGCATCCGCGAGACACAAGATCTGCTGGATTTTCTTTAGTTGGCACGTGGCGCCATTGCGCTTCCGCTGCCATTTCTTGAATATCAGCAACTCTGTTTGCAACAAATATATTTAAGGTGGACGAATGCTGTTCTAAACAGTGTAAAACTACTTCGGAGTTAGACCAAAAGAAAATACACTCTACTGCGAAATTCAAATCTTCTCTTACGGTTTGCCATAGCTTTGCCAACAAATGTGCGGCGCATAACTCCAGATTTGGGATCGTTTTAGTTTTTAATGGCGCAAACCTTGATTTCGCAGTGAGATTCCATTGGGTGTAACAACAAACGCATACAAACAGCAGCCAAATGCCCTTGACTAAGCGTCTGCGAATCCATGGATCTGAGTCGACCCTTTGTTAGTAACTCCAATATGTCGGGGTATAGACACTTTACCCAAATCAAGGAAACAGGAGGTCATTGATTCCCAACTTCGACGGAAGTCTTTCGGAAGTGGATCGTCCCACCCGAGTTTACACAACCAAAGTTGTTGTATAAGGAATTTAGCTTTCGTTGTTATTGGGCTTAGTAAACCAAGAGGGTCATAAAGGCGTGCTGAGAAAGATAAAATAGATCGCTTTGTGAGAACTTCGGTTGGACTTACAGCTGAGAAAGAATATTTAAAAATATCTAAATTAGGGCTCCATATTAGACCTAATGTTTTAATGTCATCTTGGTCGCCAAGAAAAATAGTTGTTGATGAGTTAATGTTTTTCGATGCAACACTGGACGACCATTTCGCCAAAGACAGGCCTGCTGAACTTAAAATGTTTTCCGATTCTTGGCGCATAACCTGAAGCCCTTCTACCGTCTCAACTCCAGCTAGTAAGTCGTCTACATAAAATTTTCTGGACAGAGCTTCGGCACCGCGAGGGTGAGAGCTAGCGAACAAATTACTAAGGTATTGAAGACATCTGACGGCTGATAGGGCGCTGATGCCGTCCCAATGTAATCGTATTTAGTCGATATGCTCGCACAGGTTCTGTTTGACTTTCTCTCCATACAATCATCTGGTATTGACGCTGACTCTCATCGATCTCGAATTGCCGATACATTTTTGTATATGTGTGCAGATATTGCATATGCACGAATACGAAAGCGTAATAAGTTAGAAAAGAGAGATGGTTGAATTGTTGGCCCAACCATAAGCAAATCATTTAAATATATCTAGGTTGACGACTTACACGATGCGTCAAAAACAACGCGTAAGTTCGTTGTCGAACTTTGCGGTATCAGCACACACTGGTGTGGTTCACTGGGAATACCACTGTCGGCTAGTGACATGTGCCCTAAGGCTAAATACTCCTTCATGAATGCAACGTATAAAGCTTGGACCTCAGGTAGTTTTTGAATCCTTCGCTCTAAAGACAAAAATCTTCGTTTGGCAGTTTCGAAGGAATTGCCCAAGCTCGCAGGCTTCGATTTGAAGGGTAAAGAAACTCTTAGCCGACCCGAGGGTAATCTTGTAACGGTTTGATTAAATAATTTCCCGCAAAGCTGTTGTTGGGTCAGTGAGCTTTTTCACTAACGCTAACCTTTGATGGTGCCCAATTGAAATAAAACCGCACAAGATTTCAATTAAATATGCACCAATTTTATTCTAAATGACACCAAGGCCTTAATTACAAAGTTAAATGTTTATTGGTTGGGCAGGCAGACCGATTTGTCTGTGACTTTTAACTAGCGAAAAGAATAGGCAGGCGATCTGCGACCGTGCCTTCAGCGAGCGAGTACAAATCGAAACTGAACTTAAGTAGATGCTTGCCGTGGACAAAGGGCCCGGCAGCGATCGACGAAGGAATTCAAAAGGAGTAGCAATTACAGTAATTGAAAGAGATGCCACGCAGGGCAAATATACAAGGCAAAAAGCAAACATCGAGAATTCAATTTACGTTAAGATTAGAAACTTTAAGAATTTTTTTAGGCAGCGGCATGACCGAACATTCTCCCCCCGTTGGAAGACTAGGGCTTTCAACCAGATCTTGCTTCGGCAGGACGCACAACTTGCGGACAGCTCTTCGAGTGGTTCCAGTTGATGTTGCATTTACACGATCCTTAGGCAGGTCAGCCATTAAATGCTGAGATAATTGTGGTTTAGCTCTGAAGCATATGACGCACTTGGACGTTGCAGATGATACTGTTTTTCGGCCACCTATTGGCCAAAATTGAAGACGCATGTTAGCGAGCAGCGCTCGCGGACCAGAATGCAAGTTTTTCCGATGCAAGTCCAGTATGATAGCACTTGTAACTGGATGCTGGCGTGGTAGTATGACAGGATGCTGCGCATTGTAATCCAAAGACGAATTTTGTAGTCTGCCCCCAACTCGCATCAGCCCAAAGCTATCGATGATTGGAGAAAGTGAGGCCAACGGGCTGGATGATGTAATTTGTCGCTTAGAATGCAGCCTCCAGTAGTCATCAGCCAGGCTGCTCATTTGGATGCATCTGATAAGCATCTGAGTGCCCATTTTTACATCTTCGACATCGAGACCAGGACGTTTGCATTTTGAAAATAGGTCCACTTTTTTAGCGACGCCGACCAAAATGCGCTTTCTGAGGTCGGGAAGAGTCTTCACTGGCATACAAGATTCAGGCCAACCGTGCTGATCCTTAAGAAGAAATTATGGGCCTCTGAACCAAAGGGCAGATTCCAGAAGCTCGCTTGGGGAAGCACCTCTTGACACGATGTCGGCTGGATTGCAGTTGGTCGGTACATAGCGCCAATTCATGCCACTTGAAAACGTGAAGGTTCATCGCGTATCCATGATAAAGCTACAGCAGAATCTAACCAGCAAAAAAACGGGCAATCGAAGAGCTTCATGTTGCGAACGTCCCGCATCAGTTAAGCCAGTAATAAAGCAGCGCACAACTCCAACTTGGGAACAGTGAGAGTCTTCAAAGGTGACACACGAGATTTTGAGCAAAATAGATGCACTTCTCGTTTGCCATCAGCTATTGAAACGAGATAGATACATCCTCCATATGCGTCGATGCTAGCGTCACAGAATCCGTGGATCTCAATAGCACCATTTGGATGCAGCGCACCTCGAGGAAACTTCATTTGCTGAGTATGACCCATGTCAGATGACAAATTCAGCCATGATGTGTGAGTGCCTCAGGAAAGCTCTCGTCCCACTCCAACTTCTCTCTCCAGACTTGTTGCAGGAAGATCTTGGCCTTGGCAACCACAGGACCAATGAGACCAAGCGGATCATACACGCGAGCAATTGTGGAAAGCACGAGCCGTTTGCATGGCTTTGGAGAGACCTGTATGGGAGAAAAAGAAAAACGAAAGACATCCGCTGCAGGATCCCAAGCAACCCCAGTGTCTTGGTAAAGTCGCTGCCATCGTCAAACTTAAGGAATGTTTCTTTTTCCGAGTCAGGAACTTTATCAAGGACATCGCGCTCGTTGGAACACCATTTCCTGAGCTTAAAACCACCTCGTGCAAGCAAGTTTGTTGTTTGAGACATGATTTCAAGGACTTCCTGTGTTGATTGGCCTCCTGTGATCAGATCATCAACGTAAAAGTCCCGCAAAATGATTTTAGAACCGATTGGAAATGTACTCTTCTCATCATTCGCCAGTATATGCATCGCGCGAACGCATAAAAAGGCTGCAGGCTTAGTTCCATAGGTGACGGTATCAAGCTTGAATACCTGCACCTCCTGGTCCGGTGAGTCACGCCAAAGAATACATTGAAGATAGCTATCGGGTTCAGCCACGCGAACACACCGATACATCTTGCAGATGTCACCAGTCAATGCAACAGGGAAAGTCAGAAACTGTAACAGCGTGTTGAACAGCTTCTGTTAAATGGTAGGCCCTGCCATGAGAACCTCGTTCAGCGAATGTCCACTTGACGTTTTGGCAGACCCATCAAAAACGACTCGCAATTTAGTCGTGGTGCTGTCTTTGAAAACGCAGTGGTGGGGCAGAAAATATTTGCAAAGACTCAAGGAGTTTCTGGGCACGACCGACATGTGCTTCAAATGCAAATATTCACGAATGAATGCCGAATATTGGACCTTGACTTCTGGCTTGCGCTCTAGCTTGCTCTCCAAATTGAGAAATCGACGATAAGCTTGATTGTACGATTCACCCAGTAATTCTAGAGTGTTCTTCGCAGGTAATCGTACGGAATATTCACCAGAGTCTAAACGACGAAAGTTGGTCCTGAAATGAGCTTCGCACTCCAGTTCTTCTTTGGTGGCTGTGACCACGCCTTCACCACAGCTCTCAACTTCCCAAAAGCGACGGACTAATTCATCCATTAGAACTTCAGCAGCAACCAATTCACCGTACACAGCTTGGCCGTGTAATGCAGTTGCCTTGAGAGTAGAAGATCCACCTACTGTAACGATCCAACCAAGCCTTGTTTTCTGCAATAGGGGTAACCCAGCAGCCAACTTAATCTGCCCTACAGATAATAGCTCAAAGAACATGCTTGCGCCAATAAGAAGATCTATTCGCCGAGATCTATAGAAATCCGGATTGGCCAGCTGAATATTCGCGGGAATTTTCCAACCATCGGGTTTAACGGTCGAACTGGGTTGATTGCCGGTAATTGCTGGAGCAACAAGAGCAGATAGGCATGCGAAGTAATCAGAAGTGTGCGACCTTAACTTAACGCAAACGGAAGCTCCTTCAGAGTCAAATCGAGCATCTCCAATACATGCAACTGATACGGTAGACTTCGTTTTATGCAACTGCAACTGGTGAGCGAGCCTGGAAGTCACAATGTGGACTTGAGATCCCGAATCTAGCAGCGCACGGCATGGGATCCAAGCACCCGATCGACTTTGAACGCTTATGACTGCAGTTGCAAGAAAGACAATGTCAGAATCCACATTCTGAGCCAGCAAAGAAGTAGAAGGGCTTGAAGTAATTGCAATTGGCGTGCTTTGTTCTGCAGCTGGACCTCGCATAACCTGGGTCGAAGACTGAGTGCCAAGGTGCAAAATGGTGTGATGCTTGGACCTGCAAGTTCGACAGCAGCCTGATTTACAATTGCGCATTTGATGGCCCTTCTTTAAGCAATTAAGACAGAGCGCTAATTCCTTCACCTTTCGAATACGCTCTTGCACTGACAAATTGGAGAATTGACCACAGCTATAAATTTAATGGCCACTGTTGTCGCACACAACAGATCCATTTCCTAAAGTGTTAGTGGCAATTAAAATCATACGATGCTGCAGTATGCTCTACATTTTCCAATTTTTGACAACGCTTGGACAAAAATGTAGTAAATTGATCAATCGAAGGAATTTCATCAATGGCCGCAGATTCTTCCCAATTGGTCTGAGTTTTGCTATCTAATTTTTGGAGTAAAACATGAACCAGAATGCAATTTGAGATTTGCTCAACAGAGCCCATTGACTGAAGAGCACGTAGATTAGCATTTATTTTATCAGATATATATCTCAGCTTCGCTGCGGACCTCATTTCCACTTTAGGGAGACCCAAAATTGCAGTTATATGGGATTGGAAAATTAGACGCTTATTATTGAAACGGACATTCAATAACTCCAAGGCTACAGCATAGTTGCTGTCACAAATTTCTAATGAGCGCACTGTATCCAAGGCGGAACCCTTCAGGCTAGACTTTAAATGCTGCAGATTCTCAATGCGTCATTGTCGATGATAGCTTTGAACATGGATTGAAAGTCGACAAATTCAGTATAGCCACCAGAAAATTCAGGCAATCTCAATTCAGGCAAATGAGATCTTTTAGCCGGCACAGAATGGAAATCCAGAGATGGCTCTGGCCTGAGCGTAGAACTTCGAAGTGCTGGGCGTTGACGCTTACCCAATTCTCGATTTAGCATGATTTGTATTGATATGATGAGCTCTTCAAAATCATCGCGAACCTGGCTGCCGATTTCATTAAATCCAGTTCCTCAAGACTGTCATGGACCTGGGCAAATGCAGCCTTATTCTCCTCTGAGAGCTTAACACGAAGCTCTAATTCTTCTTCACTCATCGCCTGGAGCTTCTCAAGGCCTTCTCAGTGGATTTCGCCTTAGAAAGCATTGATTCAGCCTTCAATTTAAGATGCTTCACTCCCTGAACTGAAGCAGCTAAAGTAGTTTCGGTTGACATTTTAATAAATTTATTTTATTATTTTCAGCTTTAATCACTCGCAAAAATAATTAAATTCCACTGTGCAGTGCGTGCTGTACCAAAAACTCTTGACCACCGAAAAACTAACGGAATGTATGTGCGTCTATTTGCACATAAACAGCAATATAGCGGTGGAAGGATGTGCAACGAACTCGCGAACAAAAACGTTTGGTCGCCGCTGTGAAACGTTTCAAAGCGGGAACGAAGGCACAAAGAGGAAACCAAAATGTTCTCTATGTTGCGCGGGGCGGGTGCGATGTGAGTTTCTAACGGAGTTTATATATTACCGCTTGCGCTTGCATATGTACATAAAACTTGCAGGTTATGTATATGCGATCAATCAAACGAACGAAAATTAAATTGTTTGTTTGGTTGCACTTTAGTTTTTATTGTTTTTATATCACGTCGGGGTCACCAAAATGTTGGGTCAGTGAGCTTTTTCACTAACGCTAACCTTTGATGGTGCCCAATTGAAATAAAACCGCACAAGATTTCAATTAAATATGCACCAATTTTATTCTAAATGACACCAAGGCCTTAATTACAAAGTTAAATGTTTATTGGTTGGGCAGGCAGACCGATTTGTCTGTGCCTTTAAACTAGCGAAAAGAATAGGCAGGCGATCTGCGACCGTGCCTTCAGCGAGCGAGTTCAAATCGAAACTGAACTTAAGTAGATACTTGCCGTGGACAAAGGGCCCGGCAGCGATCGACGAAGGAATTCAAAAGGAGTAGCAAGGAGATGCCACGCAGGGCAAATAGACAAGGCAAAAAGCAAACATCGAGAATTCAATTTACGTTAAGATTGGAAACTTTAAGAATTTATTTAGGCAGCGGCATGACCGAACAGCTGTTGTTCTGGGATATGTCGTTTTGTTGATGCGACGTTAGGAATTTCCTCAAGCTCCCAAAACTTCTGCACACTGACATCGAGGGATTGATCTTGGAGTGTGGTTAAATGACAGCTAAAGTCTTTTGGCTGAGTAGTCAGGGATTTATATAGACGTGATACACCCCACCCAAACACAGTGTTTCAGCTAGCAAGTCAAAAAATGCATCTGCACCCAATAGTAAATCTACCTTTTAAGGTTTGTAAAATAATGGATCAGCTAGCGAAATGTCCTGTGGAATGCCTATTTCTGGTTGATATGACGAAATGGATGGCAAAACGCATAATTCAGCTGACATCTGGAAATTGCTGGTGCGAGAACATGTTGAGGTTTGTACACAGGTCTCAGTTAAGGAGTTTGACTTCCCTATTCCAAATAATCGGATCGGCTTTCTAATGCGGTGCAGTTTCAGAGTGTTGGCCAAACTTTCAGTTATGAAATTGACCGGGGATCCTGAGTCCAATAAAACTCGAGCTACTTGATACTGCCCAAGGCGTCCCTTTATTTTAACCAAGGCTGTGGCTAACACTACCTGTCCTGCGTTTACTGACCGGGCATGATTGACAGCCACATCAGGAACTTGGTTTGAACTCGTTGCGGTACCTAAAGTCGGTTGTGGTGCGATAGACTGAGTCGAAGTGGAATTATAACGATGTAGCAATCTATTGTGATGCTTATTACACACTCGGCAATGTGATAAATTGCAAGATGAAACATTATGCCCTCTTTTGAGGCAGTTAATACAAAGTCGCGAGCCCTTGGCGAATCTAAAGCGGCTGGCAACCGGAAGCGCAGTAAATGAGGAACAGGCAGTGATCCCGTGATCCTGCGACTTGCAAAACATTCACTTGGTGATCTGAAGATGCTCCATTTGATTAACTGCTAATAATGTAGTACCACTCTTCTTTGGCCGGTTATCTCGATAAGCCTTATTGGTTTTCCCTTTATTCGATGAAGATTCTTCAACTAACAAATGTTGATACCGCTTATTCATCTCATCTTCACAATCTTTCCATGTGGGAATCTTAGAATAATTAAGCCCCTCTTCCCATCTAGCTCGCGTTCCTGCGTCTACCTTTGACATGACTATATGGATCAACATGACGTTAACAATTTTACTGTCGTCACCAACAGACAACAGTGAATCATAAATTGCCCTAACATTGTCAATCAAAGTTCTCAACGACGAAGCAGACGGACTGGGTATGCAAGATAAATCAAATAGCCTTGAAACACCTTCGAAAAATATTAGGCACTCATTATCATATACTCGTTTTAACGCATCGAGAGCTGATTATGAATGAAGTGGACTGTATTATTTTATGTATAGGTTTTTAGATTTTTTATTAATGTAAAGCGGTTTTACAATATGTTTTGCGATAAGCGAGCGGTTGCGGTGAAGTCAACTATATGAATGCCAGAAAACGAGCAGAACAAAAAGAATACAGAAAAACGCGTGATATTTCAATACTAATGCAGATCTACTGCAATTTCGGCTATGCGTGTGAGCTTAAAGCTTTTATATAGAAAACGAAACAATGATGAGCGTTTAACTAGGTGCTATTATAGGCAAATATTAAATGACCCATCTATTTCTCAACATACCGGCCCCCCTGAACGACGGTTCAGTTCAAAGGAAGCACAGCTAGTTTCGTAATGGGCCGCTTGTAGATTCCTCTGGCCGTTTTAACTGTGACCACACGGACCCTCTGATCTTGGCCAGGATGAAGTTGTATGACTCGTCCCAACAGCCACTTGCTTGGCGGTTGGTTCGGCTCCTTCAGGACAACCATTTCGTGCGAACTTGAAGTGTATTGAGATACTCTAAGTTCCAGCGTTTCCAGAACCCTTGAACCTTGGCCTGCAATTGTCTCCAGCGCTGCAGTCTGTTGATGTTTACATCCAGGAAAGATGGCTCTGGTACCGAAGTGAGAGGCTGACCTGTTAGAAAATGAGAAGGGGTTAGCGGGTCAAGGCTGTGATCGCTGAGTGCGCACAAAGGTCGAGAGTTCAGAAGCCCTTCAATTTGAATTAACAGGGTCGAATATTCCTCGAATGTTAGTGCACTGCTGCCAATAACTCGTTTTAGGTGCAACTTTATAGATCGCACACCAGCCTCCCAAATACCTCCAAAATGGGGCGCGGAGGGCGGAATGAAATGCCAATTAATTTCGTGACTCGACAAGAAGCTCGAAATCTCATCGCTCTGAGTTTGGGCAATGGCGATCCGTTGCATTTCAACAAAGTCTCGTTTAGCTCCATGAAAAGTTGTGCCGTTGTCCGAATATAGATCCGATATGGGCCCTCGTCGGGACCAAAAACGTTTGAAAACGGCTATAAAAGCGGATGTTGTCAAATCGCTGACTAGTTCAATATGTATCGCTTTGGTAGAGAGACAAACAAAGATGGCAAACCAAGCTTTGCCAAATTTTGGTGTCCGACCTGTGGAGGCCTTGATCGTCACAGGTCCAGCATAATCCAATCCAGTGTGAAGAAAAAAACGGGCGGGTTGAAGTCGAAACTCTGGTAAATCAGCCATAAGTTGAGAACTCGTATGTCGTCGTTGCAAGAAGCAAGTCCTGCAATTAAATACGGTTTTGCGGACAAGGTTTCGGGCTCCTAGAATCCAATATCTTTGTCGTAGATCATGGAACGTGTATTCGACTTCAGCATGTAGCGATGCGGCATGTTGATATTGAAATAATAAAACAGCTACAGGAGATTCCTTAGGCAGGATTATGGGATGTTTTGCGTCATAATTAGCCTTAGCATTGTCGATGCGACCACCAACACGTATTACTCTCTGCTCGTCCCAAAAAGGGGTGTAGCGGATCAACTTCGAGTTCTTTTTTAATGGCTGTCCGGTGTTTAACTGCTTGTATTCCACTTTGAAAAACTCCTTCTGAACGTGGGTGAACATCCTGCATCGGGCATATTGTAGCTCCCACGCCGACAGAAACGGTGAAAGTTGATTCTCAACAAACGAGAGGTTTTGTTGATCATATGGGTTTCGAAGTATTCCTCGGGATGCACAGTCTGCAGGGTTATCGCCACTTCGTATATGTTGGCAGCAGCTACGTGGACACGCCTCTAAAATTTCTGCAGTTCGGTTGCAAACATATGTGTTCCAGGTCCGGGGAGAAGATGAGAGCCAATGCAAGACTATTTCAGAGTCTGACCAACAATTGATTCTGGAAATAGGAATAGTTAATGATTGCTTGACCAGGGAAATAAATTTAGAGAGTAAATGGGCTGCGTTTAACTCAAGTCTCGGAATGGAGACAGTCTTAATAGGTGCAACGCGATGCCATTATAAGTTTAATAGCATATCCATTGTAGACTTCGACGCGACTATAGATGACGGCAGCATATGCCTGAGATGATGCATCTGCAGTTCCATTGTTTGACGCGGTGCTGATATGTAGCGAGGAACTCGGCAAGTTTCCAATAAATGCATTTGAGATACGAACTGTTGCCACCGTGTGCATAATTGGGGAGGTAATACCTCACTCCATTCGACCGAACTCAGCCAACTATCTTGAAAGAGAATCTTTAGAAAAACAGTTGTGGGCGCAGTGGATCGTAAATCTTGGCTAGTTCCGAAAGCAGAATGCGTTTGGTAAGAGCGGTTGTAATTCCGGGGATTTCTAGCTTGAAGAAAATATAGTCATTTTTTGGTTCCCAACACAATCCCAGCACTTTAACAAATCGGAAGGAGCTATCTTTCTCTAAAGCTCCAAGTGGATACTCACAAATCTCGTTTGGCAAAGACTTCAATAGAGCGTGACAGTTTGAACTCCACTTTCGAAGGTTGAATTGAGCTTTGCTTAGAAGCGAAATTAATTCATCTTTGAGTGCAATGAGATCCTTAATTTTGTCGCATCCAGTGGGAATATCATCAACGTACGCATCTCTGTTAAGAACGACAGCAGCGCTCGGATACATTTCGGCATAGTCGTTCGCGAGCTGCTTGAGAACTCTAACGGCGGGGAACGGCGATGAGGCTAAACCATATGTTACAGTCAGCAGTCGATAATGATCCAGGGTAGCGCTCTCCTCCTTTCTCCAAACTATACGTTGGTACTGCGTGTGTTCGTCTGACACCAAAATACCTCTAAACATCTTCTCGATGTCAGCGCAAAATACATACAGATGTTGACTTAAGCGAAGACATACTCCAATTAAATCCCTTTGAATAGGTGGTCCTATTTGTAGTCTTGAATTAAGCGAATGGCCCTTGGAATCCTTTCCTGAACCGTCAAATACAACTCGGCAGCGTGTGGTAGTACTATCCGGTTTAAACACTGCGTGGTATGCCAAATAGTTGCTGCGTGCTGGATCCTCAGACGCGTCCGCAGCAGGTATCAATTCCATGTGTCCTCTTTTCAAGTAATCCTCCATGAAATTAACATACTCTTGTTTGAGTGTAGGGAAACTGCGGAATTTCCGGTCTAAGGCGGCGAAGCGGATTAAAGCTCGTGGCAACGTAAAACCAAGTCCCCTGATGGGTTCCTTGAATGGGTACTGGACAATGTATACACCATCTTCTCGGCGAGCGTGAGTTGTCCGAAAATGTTGTTCTGCAGGATCACTGGCGTCAATCGTTGCTTTGCTCGGATGCACCTGCTCCATGTCCATGAATGATCGAACTAAGCAATCCAAATCTTCGTAAGCGTGATGGACTTGTGCGTGCGTAGATGCGTTGTTACAATCATTATAGCTGCCTGTAATAACCCAACCAAAATTAGTATGCAGTGCGATAGGGTATTCAATACCAAACTCTCGGTGATGTCCAGTGTATATGTTCCACAATTGATCAGCGCCTAAAATCACGTCGATTTTTCCCGGTGCTCCAAACGTCGGGTCAGCTAATGGTAAGCTGCGAATCTTGTTCCAGATAGGAGCGCTGGATTTGACCTGCTGAGCGGGAACCAAAGAACTCAGAGAACACATAATTAAAGCAGAGACTTCCAATGATGTCGTGGTTCTTGAAAGCAACGTGAAGCTAGCGCGACCTCGGCTAACTCCCTACGGGTTAGCACCTAAACCAACAATTGAGATACCATGGTTATTGTTGATCCAGTATGTGTCAATTACATTGGCAAGAATAGTTGGAAGTAGAGCTTGCTTGTTAGCCCTCTCCACAGTATGATGGCTGGCAGCGGCAATATTCAACTCAGCAGCATGATCAGACGAAGGAGCTATATTTACTTCAGCGGCAGACATGTGGGCAGGAGCCAATGGAATCGATCTTGCCTCGCCCGGGTGGACTACCGTGTGATGCTTACCGTTGCACTGACGGCAAGTGTTCGAAGAATTGCAATCACTGACTTGATGCGATCGATTTAGGCAATTAAAACAAAGCTTAGTATCCCTGGCGAACTTACGGCGTTTTAGTACATCTAGGGCTTTGAATTCAGTGCATGCATATATATTGTGCTGTCCTTGACAATAGATACAGTCGCGAGAAGACTAATTTGATCCACTTGCATGATAAGCGACTTGGCGGCGTCTACTCTGGGCTGGTCTTGAGGGTTGCGCTACGTGTATATCCTGACAAGACTACAAAGTATCACAATGAGCAAAAAGAAAAGTGAATAAATCATTTATGGTGACGTCTTCCTTGGACGACACATTAAAGTTAGTTTAATTTCGGGGTCTAACTTGGATAGCAAAATATGAATTAGCCACACATCGCGGCTGTCACAGTTCAGCGCGTGCAGGCCTCGAATACATTCGTCGGCAGAGTCAATTACCCTACGTAACTCAGCGATATTTGAATTGTTAGCGGTTGGCAACGAAAGAAAATTCTGAACAAAAGATCGAGCGATTAGCGTTTTCTTGTTATAACGATTTTCCAATTTTTCCCACGCATCTTGGTAATTGTCATTACAAACGGCAATATGTTTAATTAAATAAGATTTCAAATAATGAAACTTTTGGCACTTGGACAGCTTCTCGTTATTACTTACTGAGCTTTAGAACAAATCACTAAACTGGCTCCAATCCTCGTACTTTCCAGAAAATGTGGGAATGCGAATTTTTTCAATCCTTAAATTAGCTGCTCCCGATGAGTTATGAATTTGTTCCAGAAGTTGGTTTTGTCCCTCAAATAGACGTTCCACTGTGCTTGATAGCAAAATATTCGACTGGTCCTGTCCATGATCTTGACCACCCATCTCCTTAATGGCTTTACTAAAAATAGAATGCGCTCTGTAGAACTTCTCCTCGTATTCAAGGATATCCAATCCAGGATCCTCATATCCCTCCTCCTTGTTGAATGCCACTAAATCATCGGAGAGCTCCATGAAATGGTTGAAAGTGGCTACTAGACGCTCCAGCTTAATTTGCAATGCGAAAACTCCAAAGCATCGTTAAGGGTGCGCGTTAATTGCCCCTTGCAGGCACCACGTTGTTGAATTGTGCGATGCATTATCGCGTTCATGACGAAAACGGCAGCTTATTTGTCTTTTATTATTCACAAAGAAACTCAAAATCAAACGCGGGTATCCGGCTCGAAGGACCAAAATTTGGTATGATTATGAATGAAATAGACTGTATTATTTTATGTATAGGTTTTTAGATTTTTTATTAATGTTAAGCGGTTTTACAATATGTTTTGCGATAAGCGAGCGGTTGCAGTGAAGTCAACTATATGAATGCCAGAAAACAAGCAGAACAAAAAGAATGCAGAAAAACGCGTGATATTTCAATACTAATGCAGATCTACTACAATTTCGGCTATGCGTGTGAGCTTAAAGCTTTTATATAGAAAACGAAACAATGATGAGCGTTTAACTAGGTGCTATTATAGGCAAATATTAAATGACCGATCTATTTCTCAACAAGTGCCTTTTTATAATTACTATCCGTTACCTGGAATGCCTTTACTGTGCCCAATGCTTATTTTTCAAGACAGCGAAGCAAATGATTAAATTTCTCTACGTTTGATAGTTGATCATCATCATGCACAAGAGCTTAGAACAGTCCAATAAATTTTTTGTACTCTGAATAAACGTCACTAAATTTTGGCAGCTTCATTTGCGGTAGCTGTCTATAATGTCCACCAGTTGTATTGTGTGTGTTGCCTTTTAAATCTTGTTGTTGATTTGAGCTTCTAAGCGATTGAAGAAGAGACCGAGTAGTAACACATAAATCTTCCAGCTCTTTTTGTCTAATGACCACTGTATATTAAATGCCCTTTCCACGTAAGCGATAAGCACATCTAATCGATAGTCTATCTGTGGTGGGTCTCTTTCTAAATTTCCTTCAGTTATTGATTCGCGTTATATTGGTGACAAGAATATCTCGCTGCTGAAGAAGTTTCAATTCATCGTCATCTTGTACAAAGGAAGAGTTATTACCACTTGGTTTTTTTGGAGGCATGGCATGTGTGAAAACGACAAACTTATTGAACTACCCTCGTAATGCTCACTATATATGAGGCAGCCACAGAACTGTACTATTTCTCCGTTCACGAGTTTACCGTTCTTAAAGAGGAATGTAGAGGAATCAAAGATAACCGTTTCGGGCTGGTGCATGTGTGTGTAGACTGTGCTTCGCCAATTATATACAGCTATGCAACTGTGTATGCGTAGTTGTGCGGGTATTTTTCCACTATGTCACCAAAATTTCACTTATATGCCAAAATTCAAATGAACAATTTTAAGATTTATTATAACAACAGAATTTCAATTTGATTATTTTGCTCAAATAACCCTGCAATATAATACCTGGTATTGAGTATTGGCGAGCATGTGTTTTACTTGCTTGAAACTATATATTATGTTAATGCCAATTAACAATTAAGTCTAATCCAAAATCCAAGGAATCCGTGTTGTCCACCCGGGGGCGCCAAAATGAATAGTCAGAAATTAATAACTATTATTAATCTGTTTCCGTCAGGAAACAGTTACGAAAATGAGGGACACAGTGTGGATCTGTAGAGTATAATTTTTCAACTGCCTTCACTGGCTTTAATTAACTTCTCATATGCATAGAGCTTTAGCCGAGCGCAGCGGCTGCGTGTGCAAATACAAGAGAGGAAAGCTTAACATAATTTCTGATCTTAACATTATGTGTTTTCATTCGTTTTACTTCATTGCTTACAATTTTATTTATTTCATGATTTAATTTAATGTTTATATAATACCGCGAAATGATTTAACAGATATCGAATTGAAATTTTGCACACACATAACTTTGGTGGCTGTTAAGTTAGAAAGTTGGAATTTTCTATCGGTTTTATTTTTAACAAATTAATCCGACATACCAAATTTCATAAGGATCGGCAGACTGTATTTTATAGCTGCCATATAACTGATTGATCGCAAAGGCCATAACTTTGGTGTTTGTTAAGTTAGGAAGTTGAGATTTTCTATGGGTTTTATATTTGGCCAATTTATCCGACGAACCAATTTCCATAAGGATCGGCCGACTATATCCTATAGCCGCCATATAACTGATTGATTGGAAATGCCATAACTTTGGTGTTTGTTAAGTTAGGAAGTTGGGATTTTTTTTTATGAGTGTTAAGAATGCATCATATGAATAATTTTGGAGAATATAATTTACAGAATATTCTGCAAGGGTATTTCAACATCGACTCCGCCCGAAGTTAGCATTCCTTTCTTGTTTTATTTAAAAACAGACACACGCTTACACTTAGCAAACTCGTGTTTATGGGTTTGGCTTTCCGAAAACTGCTGTTGTATTGTATATAATGATTTTCTTCTGAAATGTAACAAAATCAACATAAATGCTAAACACTGAGTGTGGTTCAAAACACAGTCAATGTGTAAGGGGGCCTAACTGCTGTCTTCCCTGTTGACCATTCTTCCAACTTAAGATAGAGCTAATGGAATATGCTAAGATTCTTCAAGAATAGCCCTGTTGAAAACTTTGAAGGCATGTGCCATGTCTTGTTCGTACCACTATTGACGGTTTCGTAAGGCGGACTCTAAGGAGTGAACTTTTGTTAAAAGGAAAATAATTAATTCCAAAATGCTTATGAGTACAAATGGTTGATTTTCTATTGGTTATTTTGTGAAATGTTAATGTTTATTCTGGTTGCGAGTGATGAATCCTATATATAGCCGCCGATACTGGATCGGGTCATAGGGTTCTGTATGAATGTTACGGTAGAAAAATGCCGTAACGATCGCACCTTCAGCATTGCTGATATCAAAATTTTGTGATGAAAAATGATAAAATATCCCACTAAACAAAATAAACTTATGAGGATTTTTACTTATTTTACGACTGCTTGTGTTTCCCATGCGACTATATTTTAAATATAGCTTGTATGTCATCAACCTATTATGGCTAATGCTGCCGTTGGCATTGTGGAAAGAAGAGAAAGCGATAGCAAGCCGGTTCCTACATGTTGTATTGTAGGAAGTCGTCCAGTGCAGACATCTTGAAGGTCTATTTATTGACTCGACGCGAAAAAACGCTTGATTTGGTGAAGTATCTTGATTTGATCTGGTGGATCGGCGTTTAATCTATAAATTGTTTATCCAGATTCCATAGTTCCCATTTCTTGTTGCGTTTGCTCGTGACACAACTTAAATTCGCAGTGTGTATGCTTGGCATTGCAAGTAAATTAAATATGTTCAAAATTTGATGGCGATGTGGACAGAAGACATCGGCAGTTGTAAGATTACCGTTTCATGGTTGTATTAATAAAAATTTGCCTTGAAAAAAAATAATTTCAGTCAACAAAATTGGTTAACGCTGTTTCGACTAAGGTATGGGTACCGCGTGTGGGATGAGATTTTTGTTAATATTTAGATCTGTGTGTGTTACGTGTGGAATCGCTGTCCTGGCTTGGCGCACTGGCATAAAAGGTGCCCTTGCAACATCCGTGTCTACACCGGCGGTTTTTCCGTGTGTACGCCGACAGTTTTCAGAAAGACATTGAAAAAATGTTGTATTAGTTGAATAGAATATAACAGGTAGAAGAAACCCTTTCCGAAATAACTATGTAAGACACCTAAGTTTTATTGCATAACAAAAAAAGAAAAAAAATGTTTATTTATTCTTTATTAATTTTGTAACCCTTTTCAAGTTATAGAAATAAAGTTAAACTCACAAAATAGTATAAAAAATAAATCAAAAAACTTTCAAACGAAATAAGTAAGTAGGACAAAGTCAAAATATTAAGCTTAACGGTAATTTTATGAGAAATTTAGTAGGAAAAATCTGCTTCGATTTTCTCCCATTCTTGTTTAATAGCTTCTTTAATTTTTTTAAGACTACTAAATCGTTTTGCATTAACATAAACCTTTTGAGATAATAAGCCCCAAAGATTTTCGATTGGACTTAAATCCGGGCTGCGAGCTGGCCATTCCAAAATTGGGATTTGCGATGATGAAAAGAAGCTCCTTATATGCTTTGCACAGTGTATAGGTGCATTATCCTTTTTTCCAAATTGGACTAGAACTTTGTCTAGAGCTCTACATATCTTTGTGCATTCATTTTAGGGGACTTTCCATTATACCCAAAGGCAGCCCATACCATGAGAGACCTGCCGTGAAAGTGAGAAGGGGACTTCTTATATTGCGATAATAATAGCGATTGCCATCAGGGCCACCCAAATTAAACTTTTTCTCATCGGTAAATATTACATTTTTCCATTCTATATCCCAAAATTTATATTTATTGGCAAACTGCAATCGGCAGTTTTTAAGCTCTTTTTTTGGATACTGGCAGCGACAAATTACATCGTATTTGGGATGTACTGATGTTTTCATTAACTGCTAGAAATTTAATTCGTCGCATAGAACGGGGTTTCTTACCATGATTTTCTGTGCCCTTAAAAAAGTTTTCCACTGTCCACTTACTCCTCCCACATTTCTCTGCAATTTTGCGTATTGACATCCTCATTTCTCGGCGTGTCAATATTCTGGCCCGCTCTACATAGCACAAATGAGTGAAAGTCAAAAAAAAATGTTAATTAAAACTTAAAAAAGATTATTTATTCAGGAAACTCACTAAATTTTATTTTTTGTAATTGTTAGCAACCACTGCAATTGAAATAATTTAATTCGACGTCATCAGCTACTAAAACGAACACAAAATGATCTGTCCCATATACTTACATATTTCGTTCGCAAAAGCAAAATTCGTCTCATAGGAATAAACCTAACGGAAAAATCCTCCGGTACTACGGTACACATCATTCAATCAACAATTCGAAGACAAAAAAAATTCTGGGAATTGGTTTTTGTGGACAAAAAGTCATCAACATAAGTGTCCTACTTACTAATTTCGAACACCTTATTCTTGAACAGAATCATTAGCCGAGTCGAATAAATCATGTCTGTCTGTCTTTCCGTTCGTATGAACGTCGAAATCTCGTGAACTACAAAAGCTAGAATTTTGGACTTGGCATGCAAATTCTAAGTTTTTTTTACCCCGCGTAAGTTTATTTGGCTTTTGTCCAAACTTCCATAAAAAACTTATTCGGTCAATTTTTATACCCGTTACTCGTAGAGTAAAAGGATATATTGTATTCGTGCAAAAGTATGTAACAGGTAGAATGAAGCGTTTCCGACCCTATAAAGTATATATATTCTTGTTCAGGATCACTAGGCGAGTCGATCTAGTCATGTCCATCTGTCCGTCTGTCTGTCTGTCCGTATGAACGCTGAGATCTCGGAAACTATAAAAGCTAGAAGATTGGCATTTTGCATGTAGATTTTAGGAGTTCCTACGCAGCGCAAGTTTGTTTCAAAATGGTACCACGCCTCCTCTGACGCCCACAAGCCACCAGCTGTGACCACAGTTTTGATGCTATTATGAAAATTTTAATTGATATGTATTTGTTTCGTCAATACCTATCGATTGGCCTAATAAAAGTTTGCCACGCCCACTCTAACGCCCAAAAACCCATTAAACGCTTAAGCCTGGCTAGCGCCTACATTTCCGCATTTCATGGCCGCGTGGTACCAATGTCTTGGGGTAGATGGCGCAATACAATAGGGCCATCTAACGGATGACTTTGGAACAGCTGGCCAAGGTGCTTAACAGAGTCAACGTTAATTCTCGATAAGGATTTCTATTAAAGGAAATTGAGATGGTTTTCATTTATCAATACCGAACTACATGTATCCCAAGAACTATGCAAATCAAATCAAGTTAGCCAAATTGGTGGTCTGAGTCAAACAATGGCGTATGTGTGTATGTATGTAAGCATATACATATGTATGTATTTACATTGTACACAGTTGCAATTGCCCGGCAAAGATAACTCCTTTCAAAGAAAGCTATTCGATATACCCGTTACTCGTGTTGGGCAAACATTTTGACTTTAATATACATAATACTATTTAAGAATGTATGTGTTTAGCCATTATAAGTATGTATGTTTAATATTTCTAGTCATTTTATTGCACTCAAAAACATAAACATAAACACAGCTGCTGGTGCAGGACAAAAGCTGCCTGCGCTAAAACAGCGCTGGTGCTGATGCTAGTGCTGTAAAGCTGCCACCTCTAAGAGATCGCCGAATTCAAATTGATAATTTGAACTTTTTGTCCTTTTTTCCTGTGGTCACTCTAATTCACATTATGCAAAATTCACATTAATGCAAAATCTGAATCATTTGAAATGGGGCGCGCATTTTGTCTCTTTTTGTCCTATTCGTTCCTCACAAGTGCATTCACCTGTGCTAGAGAGAGACAGAAGATGTGCTAGGCAGAATGGAAAGTTCTAGAAGGCACGGTTCGCTGTTAGCAAAAAGGGCGGGAATCCGTGCAAGTAAATGGGCGGCTATGAACTTTGAACATACAAGAAGGCATATTTATATTAAGTTGTTTAGCTGAGTAACGGGTATCTAATAGTCGAGCTCTTGACTACAGCGTTCTCTCTTGTTATATTATAACAAATCGCACCATTTGGGACATAATAAGTGTTAGTCACTGCATATTTGAGATAAATGTCAGCGGGGGCGGGAGTGCTGCTCGCTATCAACTTGTGGCATTGGCACTGAAGTAGAGCAAAAGGCGATACCTTAAATTCTCGAAATGCGCTATCGCGTATTTATGTGAAATGTAGCGGTATACTAGCATTTCTCATTTTTAATATTGAGCTACTAAATTAAGACTATTCCCGGACCATAATTTCGTACCCTATGACCATCAAGACATTATTCAATTTTGATAAGGGCCTTAACATCTTTTTTATGAAAAAAAAATGTTGAACAGAGCAAGTGGAGTGTCATTTGACGTGTATTCTTAAGAGGGGTGCAACCTGGACTTGAAACTGGAACATTTTCTCACAACAACTAAAATTAGAACTTTCACCGCTTTTTTCTTTAAACCAATTTGGAAATATGAAGACATGTATGTAAGTCAAGGTTGTTTCGACATTCTTCAATACAGTTTATTTTCTGAAAACTATTAAACTAAAAAAAAGTATTATTTACATGGAACTATATAAATAGAAGTCATTATTTTGTTATTCTTGAAATATAATTAAAAACGATTACGGTCCGAACACAAAAAAATATAATTTCTTACAGATTCAAATTAAAATTATATTATAAAAACAAGTTTATAAAAAATTATTTAAACAATCTAAACATTTTTTTACTTACAGATATTTTGTTTCGTTTATTAAAAATAGTATGAAACATTTAGATGGAAAACTAAGGCAATACTCACAGTGGTGCTTTGATAACTGCAAAAGTACTAAAGTTTCCACGCGGACATATCCTCCATCTAGTGTCGAAGTTGCGGTAAGTTCTTGTAAGCTTCGTCCTAACACTAGCATAGGTGGTAGCAAGTTATTCATCCACCTTTAACATTTTGCTGGTGTAAATTTGTTTTCTTCTTTTGGTCTGAATAATATTTTGTGAATTAAAAAAATCCGTTAGTTTTTAATGCGCCTTTTACTTACAGGGGCATATAAAAGGTATTTTATTCAATCCATTTGTATATAATTATATTTAAAGGTTTTATTTAAGAAAGGTTTAAAATAAGTACGTTTATGTATTTCTTATATAAATATGCTTCCCGCTGTTGACAGCGGCTAGCTCGAGAGATTGTATGTCATGGGAGTAAAGTACATTTTTGGTAATATCCTGACTTATGTACTTATCGTCTTCAAGGCAGATCTCGGCTGACCAATCGTGTTACGGTCAACTCGAACCATACCTTGTGTTTATGTAAACACATGCAACAAAGTGTTACAGTGTGTACCCCCTAAGTACTTATGGTACAGTGGGTATTGGTTATACGTGTACATACTACATCTCCCCCTTTTAAAAAACAACGTAATGAAATTAAATTATTTTCTTGTCATTATATTTAAAGTTTAGAAAATTTTAAAATTTAAAAAATTGAAAAATGTTTTGATTTATTATTGTTTTTGTTGGTTTTTATATTATATATATATATTTTTTTAAACAGAGAAAATTTATATTTTGTTTATATTTTATATTAGAATATATCAATTTAACTTTATTTAGTTGAAAATTATGAATATAAATTCTTTTATCTATCCTTATGAACTGTTTGTTTTTTATTTCTATCATCAGAGATTATGATTTTATCTCTTTCTCCGATTTCTTATAGTGTAGGCCCCTGTATATTTGAAAACTAACTTGTGTCCAGTTTCGTTTTTAAGCAAAACTAGGTCTCCTATGTTGATTTGAATATTTTTAGTTTTCCTATCATATAACTCCTAATTTTTTCATTTTATTGTCTTCTATCATTATTCAAGCTCATTTGTAAGCTATTTCTTATTTAAATTTAAATTCCCTAGCATAGTCATCTACATTATAGAGTGGTTCTATTCTATATATGGTATTAAATTGAATTGTAAGATTGATGCCTTACCGAAAACTAACTCATATGGACAATAATCATGTGCCATACAGGGTGTTGTATTGAAACAGTATACGAAATATTGGAGCCATACGACCCAATCAGTTTTACCTACTGAATTTTTTTTTTTTTTATTAGATTTATGAACACGCCACACGAGGATGGACCTTGTTTTCGTGTATTGGCGAATTATTTCAAAAGATCCCAAAAATGCGGGTAGCGGGTGCTCCATTCTTGGGCAAATCAGGTGTGGTCATAGCCAATCAAAAGTTAATAAGGATGTGTAATTACAGAAGACAACCGTGTCTGTCAATAGTTTGGATTGTACATTTTTAAGTATTTGCACAAGACATTAATTATTGCGTTTTTATATTCTGTTCCCATGTCCGTTATGAACATCTTCATTCATAAATTATTCAAAAATAGCTTTAGCTACAGTTTATGAATTTTTTTTTAATATTATAATATAATATAATAATATTTTTTTTAATATTATATTTGGTCAAATAGCACATTAGTGTTACTGCACATTCGTTGCCATTGTTCGATTTTGGTAGTGGAATTGTATCCACAATTACCCTATCGAAAGCTTTTTGTTGAGTTTCAGTTATAGTTAATGGGGTCTTGGTGTGTTTAGTCGTTTTAGGCTTTTGGCATTTAGGACATTTTCTTATGTACTCTTTTATATCTTTAGACATATTTTTCCAATAATAGTGTCTTTAGGCATTGGCCAAGGTTTTTGTAACGCCTGTATGATCTCCTTGACTTGGATCATCATGGAATGTAGACAATATAGCTTATTATACCCGTTACTCGTAGAGTAAAAGGGTATATTGTATTCGTGCAAAAGTATGTAACAGGTAGAAGGAAGCGTTTCCGACCCTATAAAGTATATATATTCTTGTTCAGGATCACTAGCCGAGTCGATCTAGCCATGTCCGTCTGTCCGTCTGTCTGTCCGTCTGTCTGTCTGTCTGTCTGTCCGTATGAACGCTGAGATCTCTGAAACTATAAAAGCTAGAAGATTGGCATTTTGCATGTAGATTTTAGGAGTTCCTACGCAGCGCAAGTTTGTTTCAAAATGGTGCCACGCCCCCTCTGACGCCCACAAGCCACAAGCTGTGGCCACAGTTTTGATGCTATTATGAAATTTTTTTTGATATGTATTTGTTTCGTCAATATCTATCGATTGGCCAAATAAAAGTTTGCCACGCCCACTCTAACGCCCAAAAACCTATTAAACACTTAAGCCTGGCTAGCGCCTACATTTCCGCCTTTTATGGCGTATACAATAGCGCCATCTAACGGATGACTTTGGAACAGCTGGCCAAGGTGCTCAACAGAGTCAACGTTAATTCTCGATAAGCATTTCTATTAATGGAAATTGCGATGGCTTTCATTTGTCAATACCGAACTATATCCCAAGAACTATGCAAATCAAATCAAGTTAGCCAAATTGGAGGTGTTCCCTGGGTACAGATTTTAACATAAAAATCGGGAGCTAATTCGAGCGGCGAAAAACATACAAGAGGGCATATTTATATTAAGTTGTTTAGCTGAGTAACGGGTATCTAATAGTCGAGGCACTCGACTATAGCGTTCTCTCTTGTTTTTCTTTTTTATTCGTTATTAGGGTCACCGGGCTGAGTAGCGCTACCCTCAATGATTTCAGTATCTTATTGCAAATTTTTTTTCATTATCAATTGAAACATGTACAAAGATATTTTCCACTTTGTCACCTTGAGTTAGGTGATTTTCTTAATATCGGCCTGCTTTTAAAGCCTTTGAAAGAATTAACATCATCCGTTTTTCCGTTATTAAACAAACCGAATTTTTAAATGCCTTTCAGATATCATACTGTACAATTATATTTGTCTAATTCATGCCTCATTCGCGTTAATTTGGAACTGGGGCTTACAATCGAAAATAGGTAAATAAATGGTCTATGATCTGTTTTGACAGTGAAGTGACTGCCATAAAAATATGGTCTGAAATATGTTGTTGCCCAATGAATGGCTGCCAATTCATGCTCTGTTGTGCTTTTATTACTTTCACATCTGGTGAACGATTTTGATGCAACTGGAAGTTGGAGTCCTTTTTTGTTTTGAGTTAAAACTGCTCCATATGTTTGCTTACTTGCATCCGTTATTATGCAAAATTCTTTGCTGAAGTCTGGGTATTGTATAAAATTTGGATTTATTACTGCCGATTTGAGGTGATCAAAGGTATTCTGGCAATCAGTTGTCTATTCGAATACAACATCTTTTTAACATAATCTTGTTATATGACGAGAACATTCGTCAAAATTTTGGATAAGATGCCTATAATAATTGCAAAAAGCTATGAACCGTCATCAAGACGCTGTCCGCATCATGTGGGACAGGGTAATTTTTAATGTTGTCTTATTTTTTGTTGTCTGGCAAGATTCCTTTGTCTGTGCATTTGTGTCCCAAAAATGTTAATTCATGCATGAAAAAT
This sequence comes from Drosophila fuyamai, assembly GCA_018153365.1. Taxonomy (NCBI): domain Eukaryota; kingdom Metazoa; phylum Arthropoda; class Insecta; order Diptera; family Drosophilidae; genus Drosophila; species Drosophila fuyamai. Next base: position 65,895 of record JAECXW010000703.1, read on the forward strand.
TAACATTTTTCAGGATGTAATTTAATGTGCAACATTTCTCAAAACCATATTATGTAAAGAAAGGCTTGCGAAGGTTCTAGTCCGGAGAATGCTATACTATAGTCACATTCTCTGGAATGATTGAACTTTTTTCGAGTTCTGGTTGATGGAAACCAGATAATAAGTCTAGACATGAGAAATATAACGCTAGTTGATCTAAAATATCATCAATTCTAGGTAGCGGAAATTTATTTAAGAACAGTTTTTTACCAATCGCCATTTTTTCTTGACAAAACCGGGAAGAGATTTCTTCGGTACTAACAAAAGTGGGCTATTGTATGGTGGTCCACTATTTTTTTGTTAATTAGCTTTTGGACTTATTCTTCAATTTCATCTTTTTTATGTACACGGGTTCGCCATCTTTCAATCTTAGCTTTTGCTGTAAACATTATTTGTGTAAATTGATTCGGTCTCGAGGTCGAATATATTACTACATTTGGTGCGACAGCCTCGTTTGAGCACCACTTTCGAATCAGAAAATTACCCTTTGCCAATAGTTATTTTACTTGTAGTCGGATTTGGACAGCTTCCTCCACGGAATCTCCTCCTGAAATTAAGTCGTCTACATAAAAATCCTGTCGCACGATTTTCGCAGCTAGTGGGAAGTTTCTTTCTTCGTCGAGAGACAACTACTGCATTGCTTGAATTGCTAGAAAGGCAGCGGACTTGGTTCCGTACGATACGGTATGTTCTTATTGCACATATTTGTTATCTGTGCACATATCTGTTAATTTTGACTTGAAATGTATGGGAAAGTTTTTTGTTAGTTGAGAGAAAACAGTTTTTTCTGTTAATTCGGGATAAGTTTAAACTCTTTCGTAGTTCGAAAGTGTTCATGTCCTAACCCATTGATATTTGTTATTCAGTACTGGTTGTAATCAGTAATCGGACAAATGCATTTTTGGTAGTTGCAACTGTGTTTGCAACATAAATTCAATTTTGAATTTTTATACCCGTTACTCGTAGAGTAAAAGGGTATATTATATTCGTGCAAAAGTATGTAACAGGTAGAAGGAAGCGTTTCCGACCCTATAAAGTATATATATTCTTGTTCAGGATCACTAGCCGAGTCGATCTAGCCGTCTGTCTGTCCGTATGAACACTGATTTCTCGGAAACTATAAAAGCTAGAAGATTGGCATTTTGCATGTAGATTTTAGGAGTTCCTAAGCAGCGCAAGTTTGTTTCAAAATTGTTTGGTTGTGAACTAGTCCACTATCTTCTTTTGATGATAGGTAAATTTTTTGGACTACATGAGATCTTGCTGGTAAAATTATGGAATTATTACCAGAATTGAATGTTTTTGGAACATAAATTGGTAAATTCAAATTCGGTGTCAATATGAGCCAATCTTTGACAACTGAATTTCTGTATAAAATCAATGCCTATTATTCCATCACATGGTATTGCGAAATGCAAATCTACTATGAAATAATAGGGAGTTTGCTGTTGATATTCGTGGACACCGTTCTGGACTTCGCCTAATTCGTGCTGGTGTCCCCTAGGGAAGCGACCTTGGTCCGGATCTTCCAAACCCAGTTACTCGTGGTACACTCCTGGCCACATATGCAGATGACACTGCATTTCTTGCAGCTGTCCAGACATTCTTAGACGAATTTGAGTGCTGGGCCTCTCGATGGAACATTGCGGTAAATGTTGACAAAACGCAGCATGCCACTTTTGCTCTCCGCCCTGGCCGTTCGCGTAGCCATTACATTGATGAGAATAGGCTCAAGCACGAAGATAAGGTGACGTACCTCGGAGTTACCTTAGACCGTCGCCTTTGTTGGAAGGGACAAATTGATCGAGTTTGTGGATCTGCAAGAACAAAACTTGACAAAATGGACTGGCTCCTTCGTCCAGGTAGCGGCCTATCCCTTGAAGCCAAGGTGCGCCTTTTTAAGGCCATTGTTCTTCCAACTTTAAACTGGTTTTTATTAGTTCTTGGCCTATGACTTGAATAGTAAGTTGATAATTTTCCTGAATGCCATGAAAACCTTGTGTGAAGGGAGCTTGGAAGTTTCCCGAGTTGTCTTGGGATATTCTTACACAACTGTTGTTATTTTTGTTGTTTCCCTCATGGCTCCGCCACGGTTGTTTCCTCTATAATTTCCGCGACCTCTATTATTATAGTTATTGGTCGTGTTATAATAACTTCGGTTATAACCGTTGTTTTGGTAATGGTTGTGACCATTGTGGTTACCACAGCCTCCTCTACCACGAAAATTACCTCGATAAACTTGTCCTCCACGTGCGTATAATATGGAATTCGCGTTGCCCGTCATTTCCGTACTTCATTGTATATACTTCGTCACGGCAGCGTTCGTCGTTGTAAAATTACCAGAATGGTATTTTGTCTGCTATGGTCACAATTTTTAATCATTGTTGTGATGGCTTGTTTTGGTCTAAATTTATCACCATGTTCAGCTGATAAACCTTTTTCAATATACGAAGCTTCAAGTAACATTTGTAAATTGTCTATTTCACTGGTAAATTTTTAGCAGTTTTTCCTTTCCGCGTTGTTTAGTAATTTTTGCACCTTGTATAAGATTGAACCTACTATTTATTTTCGATGTAATTACTTCGATAGCCAAGTGTTTAAATGGTCCTTTTGTCAAGACAACCAATTTGACAGATGTGATGAATCTTCGTGGATTCAATTTTTGGCCATTGTACTCGGGTGTGGAGCTTGCTATATTCTTTATGTATGCCCGTTGGGCAACGTTTTCATCTACCATTATCGATTTTTCTTCTATAACGCTATCGTTAGATCCTGATCTGATAATTTAGATTGCACGTATTTCATGATCGTCTATGACTGATCTTCATTTACATCTGGAATGATGCTCAAAACTATTGCTTTTTGTGTACCTGAGCAATGTATTAGTGGAGAGAAGTCTAATCTATATATTTTCATATAAGTATATTCGAGCTCTAATATGCTCCTCGGGGTCGTTGAGACCAATTTCAGAATCCTTATGTATTTCTTCTAATGTGGCCATATTTAAGTATTCAACAAAAATAAACAAAATATTGAAAATTATTGTATTTTTTTAACTTTTAGTAATAGTCGTAATTATTTTAACCAATTTTTAAATTTTGTCTAAGTCGTTTGCTTGACTTTGAAATCTTTTACGTAAGCTCTTGTTGTGCAATTTGTATAGTTCAAAAAACGTATTTGCTATGGTATCGCACATGGTTATATGGATAACGACGATTATTATTGGCAGTATTTTTTTTTCCGTATCTATTTTTTCTGATTCAATTCTATTTATTACTTCTATATTTTCTATATTTTTTGCTAATTGTTGCTTAAATCATGAATCTTGTAGTTTATAAATAATTAGTTGAATTTACGTTTGAGCATTTTAAGAATGTAAATGTTTATAAAGGTTAAAAATATAACTTATAATATAAAAGTTATAATACATAAGTCAATATCAGTTATATGGTTTTAGTACAACGCCTAACAGTGGTTAGCGCTTTCGCGCTTTGCTTGAGGTTATTAAACATTAATGACAACTCAGGCATTGACATAAATGCAACAATTGTTGCGTTACTTTGCTCGTTTGCAAAGTTGTTTTTCGATCATCTCCATTCATTTTTATGCCTTTTCCATTATTTTGCTGCCCTCGTTTCCAAAAGGAATTTTTTATTCGAATTTTTCCACTGTTGGCCGAACTAATGCTGTGGTCAATGTATGTATTTCTTATATATAAATATGATTCTCGCTGCTGACAGCGGCTAGCTCAAGAGAGGTTGTATGTACTGGAAGTGTATGTGCAGTCAAGGCATGGGAATCTGCTGACTTATGCACTTGTGGTCTTCAAGGCAGAGCTCGGCTGATCGTGTTACGGACAACTCGAATCATGTAAACACATGCAACAAAGTGTTACAGTGCGTATCCCTTAAGTACTCTTGGTACAAAGGGTATTGGTTATATGTGTACATACTACAGACAAACTCGAAAATACCAACCGTTACTAATTACTAGAAAGCTTATCAGTAGAACATCCCAGACACATTTTCTATAAGTCTTCACATCGATAGCCACTTTGCCCTCAATAGGATACCCAAAATCGTAAAACATCAGTACATATAAAACTTTGCAACCAATCGTTGGCTTTCCCACTCCAGCAACAGTCACATGACAACCGAAACGTTTAACTAAGTTGACTAAATATAAATCTCCCACCAGGTCAAACACGTAGATAAACAAGAAAGGAAAGCTATGTAACTTCGGGCAGAGCCGGAGTTGATATACCTTTGCAGAATATTCTGTAAATTATATTCTCCAAAATTATTCATATGCTGCATTCTTAATACTCATAAAAATCCCCACTTTCTAACTTTAAAACACCAAAGTTATGGAATTTTCAATTGTTCAGTTATTTTGCAGCTATAGGATATAGACGGCCGATCCTTATAAAATTTGGTAGCTCAGATTGATTGGCCAAAAATAAAAATGAATCCCAACTTCCTAACTCTAAAAACACAAAAGATATGATATTTCCGATCGTTCAGTTATATGGCAGCTATAGGATATAGTATGCCGATCCCGGCCGTTCCGGCTTTTATACTGTGTTTCGAGTAGCTGCTGTTTTACATCCCACTTCGGCCGTTCCTATTAATTTAAAATAAAAAGGCCTAGCTTTCGTTTTAAGATCGTGTACTTTTAAGTTTTAGGCAAGAACGAGAGAAGAGAATAGTAAGTGTTGTACAGTTTTTGTTTTCGAGGATTTACATTCGTACTGTTAAATTAACATGGGGCTGTTAGCGCAACGCAGATGCTGTTAGCAAACTACGTTACATTTACAAATTGATGATAAACAATGAAATTTAGGCGTTCTGCTGCGAACATACTTGGAAGATGATGGCTTTCAACCGATTTGGTTTCGATTGGTAGAACGTTGATCCGTACTATGGCTCTCCCACGCTCTTGAAGCAGGGACCATTTGGATGTGCTCCACTTCCTCCAGAACGCTTGCTGCATTTGGCGCACCTCACTTACTTCTCATTCAAAAACTTGACCTTTTAGGTTTTCCAGTTGATCTGCTTAAATGGATTTCAAGTTATCTGAATGGCAGGTCACAAAGGGTCCTTTTTAAAAATTCAATTTCTGAAATTCTCCGTGTTACCTCCGGTGTCCCACAAGGGAGCCATCTGGGTCCGTTACTTTTTACATTATTTATTAATGATCTTCCCTCAATTATAAGTCATTCTCGCGTACTTATGTACGCAGATGATGTTAAGTTGTGCCTGCAGTATAAGGACATTTCCTGCCATTTAGACTTGCAATCCGATCTAGATAATTTTCAAAACTGGTGCCGAGATAATTTACTAAATTTAAACGGTTCCAAGTGCAAGCTGGTGACTTTTTATCGGGCCAATCCGATATACGCAACTTACACGTTAAGTGGCAGCTCTTTGGATAGAATAACTCTTGTAAACGATCTTGGCGTTCTCTTGGACCCCAAACTAAAATTTTCTAATCACATTTCGTCCATGGTTAATAAAGCCAGAGGAGTGCTTGGATTTATTAAAAGGTGCTCAAAAGAATTCGATGATCCTTATTTGACTAAAACGTTATATATTTCGCTAGTCCGTCCGATTCTGGAGTATGGGTCTCCCGTCTGGAGTCCACAATACGGAATACATATTGGTCGTATTGAATCTGTACAAAAAAACTTCCTTCTTTTTGCTTTACGGCGCCTAAACTGGGATGCAAATCTTATCTTACCTTCTTATTCTAGTAGACTTCTTTTGATTAATTTACCATCCCTAGCCAACCGTAGAACGATGCTTGGTACTATCTTTATTTATAACCTTATACATGGTGATATTGACTGCCCCGACTTGTTAAGTCGGCTAAACTTTTCTGTGCCAACTAGATTAACCAGAAATTATATTCCCCTAACTTTAAATCATTGTAGATCTAACTATGCCTTGCATGAGCCTTTCAGAGTATTATGTTCTGACTATAATAGACTTTTTCCTGTAATATCAAATCTTGACTCTCTGCCGCTCCTAAAACGATTAATACTTGCTTCATTGGCACAAGATTGATCTAACTATTACTTTTTTCCCCGGACCTTTACCTTTATTTTCATATCCCGCGTCTATCTTATCGTGAATCGTGCCGTACGATACACGGCTGCGCCCCTCGGTCGGTTGGGCGGGTAAGTAAGCCAAGAGACTCCGCGCGAAAAAAAAAAAAAAAAAACAAAATGCTGCGAGAAATGATGATGTCGATAAGTCCTCCACCAATTCCAAATGAACTGCCTTCGTTGCAAAACATATGAAAATTGATACGTAGCATTATTCTGGCGCTGTTCGTTATTTCCCATTTTTTGTAAAATGGAACGCAAAAGTCAATGCCAGTTACATAAAATATTGGGCTTGGCTGGACGCGCTCGGCTGGCAGGGGGTCATTACTTGGTCGAGAAGTTTGAGCCGCATTCGGAAGCATCGGGTGATAAATTTATTTACATATGCAAATATCCGTTGCAGCTTCGTGAATGAATTGCTGAATTTGCAGGACGCTGCCAAATCCATCCGTTGCGTCGATATAAGTGTTTTTGAGCGCGTTCAGGTAGATCAGATGGATGATACACGGTTTTTGGCCAACCTGCGCTGCCGGCTTGTAAAAAGGAAGGTCCGTTTTTCCAAAGTGGTAGATCTAAAAATTCAAGCGGCTTGCATCCTCTTAAAAATATATCCGCCGGGTTCAGTTGTGACGGCACATGATGCCAGATAATTCCCTTCGTCCGCCGCTGGATTTGAGCTACCCTGTTGGAAATAATAATGTTGAAGTTAGAAGGGGCTTCTCGTATCCAAGCAAGCGCTATTGTAGAGTCGCTGCAGCAGTGGTATTTGCAAACAAATTTGAATTCCTTGGCGATGTTTGACATAAGATTGGATAAAAGAAGCGCTGCTGAGAGTTCGAGTTTTGGGATTGTCAGCATATTCAAAGGAGAGTCCCTGGACTTTGAGCATAAAAAAAATGAAGAATATACACCCTGCAACTCAAATTGGACGTATACGTAAGCGTCATAAGCAGCCATGCTTGCGTCGCAAAACCCATGTAGCTCAATTGTAGTCAGTGGCGTTAGAATGAATCGCGGAAATAATAGACAATCACTTGAAAGCTAAGAAATTAACAGATTCCATTCACAGTGCATTGCTTGCGGCAAGCATTCGTCCCAGTCCAACCTTTCCTTTCATAGAGCTTGAAGAAATATTTTGAGTTTGGTAACAACGGATGATTAATCCGAGTGGATCGTAAACCTGGATAGGATACTTCGTTTAGTGATGGGTTTGTGGGGTAAATTATGTGCGAGGTTATAGAGCAGGCAATCGGTGGTGGGATCCCAGGCTAAGCCTATAGCCTTTACGATGTTGGTGCCATCCTGAAATTCCATAAGCTTTTCACAATCTGAATCGCTTTCTCCTTCTAATGCGACAGCCTCGTTTGAGCACCACTTTCGAATCAGAAAATTACCCTTTGCCAATAGTTATTTTACTTGTAGACGGATTTGGACAGCTTCCTCCACGGAATCTCCTCCTGAAATTAAGTCGTCTACATAAAAATCCTGTCGCACGATTTTCGCAGCTAGTGGGAAGTTTCTTTCTTCGTCGAGAGACAACTACTGCATTGCTTGAATTGCTAGAAAGGCAGCGGACTTGGTTCCGTACGATACGGTATGTTCTTATTGCACATATTTGTTATCTGTGCACATATCTGTTAATTTTGACTTGAAATGTATGGGACAGTTTTTTGTTAGTTGAGAGAAAACAGTTTTTTCTGTTAATTCGATTAGTTTAAACTATTTCGTAGTTCGAAAGTGTTCATGTCCTAACCCATTGATATTTATTATTCACTACTGGTTGTAATCAGTAATTGGACAAATGCATTTTTGGTAGTTGCAACTATGTTTGCAACATAAATTACATTTTGAATTTTTTGGTTGTGAATTAGTCCACTATCCACCACTAGACAAACTCAAAAATACCAACCGTTACTAATTACTAGAAAGCTTATCAGTAGAACATCCCAGACACATTTTCTATAAGTCTTCACATCGATAGCCACTTTGCCCTCAATAGGATACCCAAAATCGTAAAACATCAGTACATATAACACTTTGCAACCAATCGTTGGCTTTCCCACTCCGGCAACAGTCACATGACAACCGAAACGTTTAACTAAGTTGACTAAATATAAATCTCCCACCAGGTCAAACACGTAGATAAACAAGAAAGGAAAGCTAACTTCGGGCAGAGCCGGAGTTGATATACCTTTGCAGAATATTCTGTAAATTATATTCTCCAAAATTATGCATATGCTGCATTCTTAATACTCATAAAAATCCCCACTTTCTAACTTTAAAACACCAAAGTTATGGAATTTTCAATTGTTCAGTTATTTTGCAGCTATAGGATATAGTCGGCCGATCCTTATAAAATTTGGTAGCTCGGATTGATTGGCCAAAAATAAAAATAAATCCCAACTTCCTAACTTTAAAAACACAAAAGATATGGTATTTCCGATCGTTAAGTTATATGGCAGCTATAGGATATAGTAGGCCGATCCCGGCCGTTCCGGCTTTTATACTGCGTTTCGAGGAGATGCTGTTTTACATCCCACTTCGGCCGTTCCTATTAATTTAAAATAAAAAGGCCTAGCTTTCGTTTTAAGATCGTGTACTTTTAAGTTTTAGGCAAGAACGAGAGAAGAGAATAGTAAGTGTTGTACAGTTTTTGTTTTCGAGAATTTACATTCGTGCTGTTAAATTAACATGGGGCTGTTAGCGCAACGCAGATACTGTTAGCAAACTACGTTACATTTACAAATTGATGATAAACAATGAAATTTAAGCGTTCTGCTGCGAACATGCTTGGAAGATGATGGCTTTCAACCGATTTGGTTTCGATTGGCAGAACGGTGATCCGTACTATGGCTCTCCCACGCTCTTGAAGAAAGGACCAGTTGGATGTGCTCCACTTCCTCCAGAACGCTTGCTGCATTTGGCGCACCTTTTGCCACCGACTGAAGTGACCTGCGTTTAGGTGGGTCAAGTCAGGCTCGTCGATCGTGTCATTCGCCTTGCCCCAGATAAAATGGCCAGGTGTAAGAATCTCCAAATCGTTAGGATCTTCTGAAATAGAATAAAGAGGTCTTGTTTTGAGCATTGCTGAGATTTGACAGATAAGGGTTCGAGCTCGTTGAATGAAAGAGTTTCCAACGACGCGGTAAAAATGGTACTTTGCTGATTTTACAGCGGCCTCCCATAATCCAACGAAATGTGGGAAACGTGGAGGAATGAAATGCCAATTGACTCCCAACGCTCTACAGCTGTGGAAAATCTCGCTTCTCTGTGGATCATTTAGAAATAGTTCGCGAAGTTCCTTCAACTCGTTCCGAGCACACAGAAAGTTCATGCCGTTGTCAGTCCATATTGAATGTTGCTTACATAAAATATTGGGCTTGGCTGGACGCGCTCGGCTGGCAGGGGGTCATTACTTGGTCGAGAAGTTTGAGGCGCATTCGGAAGCATCGGGTGATGAATTTATTTATATATGAAAAAACCGGTGCAGCTTCGTGAATGAATTGCTGAATTTGCAGGACGCTGCCAAATCCATCCGTTGCGGCGATATAAGTGTTTTTGAGCGCCGTTCAGGTAGATCAGATGGATGATACACGGTTTTTGGCCAACCTGCGCTGCCGGCTTGTAAAAAGGAAGGTCCGTTTTTCCAAAGTGGTAGTTCTAAAAGTTCAAGCGGCTTGCATCCTCTTCATCCGCCGGGTTCAGTTGTGATGGCACATGATGCCAGATAATTCCCTTCGTCCGCCGCTGGATTTGAGCTACCCTGTTGGAAATAATAATGTTGAAGTTGGAAGGGGCTTCTCGTATCCAAGCAAGCGCTATTGTAGAGTCGCTGCAGCAGTGGTATTTGCAAACAAATTTGAATTCCTTGGCGATGTTTGACATAAGATTGGATAAAAGAAGCGCTGCTGAGAGTTCGAGTTTTGGGATTGTCAGCATATTCAAAGGAGAGTCCCTGGACTTCGAGCATAAAAAAAATGAAGAATATACACCCTGCAACTCAAATTGGACGTATACGTAAGCGTCATAAGCAGCCATGCTTGCGTCGCAAAACCCATGTAGCTCAATTGTGGTCAGTGGCATTAGAATGAATCGCGGAAATAATAGACAATCACTTGAAAGCTAAGAAATTAACATATTTCATTCACAGTGCATTGCTTGCGGCAAGCATTCGTCCCAGTCCAACCTTTCCTTTCATAGAGCTTGAAGAAATATTTTGAGTTTGGTAACAACGGACGGTCGTAAACCTGGCTATCATGGATAGGATACTTCGTTTAGTGATGGGTTTGTGGGGTAAATTATGTGCGAGGTTAAAGAGCAGGCAATCGGTGGTGGGATCCCAGGCTAAGCCAATAGCCTTTACGATGTTGGTGCCATCCTTAAATTCCATAAGCTTTTCACAATCTGAATCGCTTTCTCCTTCTAATGCGACAGCCTCGTTTGAGCACCACTTTCGAATCAGAAAATTACCCTTTGCCAATAGTTATTTTACTTGTAGACGGATTTGGACAGCTTCCTCCACGGAATCTCCTCCTGAAATTAAGTCGTCTACATAAAAATCCTGTCGCACGATTTTCGCAGCTAGTGGGAAGTTTCTTTCTTCGTCGAGAGACAACTACTGCATTGCTTGAATTGCTAGAAAGGCAGCGGACTTGGTTCCGTACGATACGGTATGTTCTTATTGCACATATTTGTTATCTGTGCACATATCTGTTAATTTTGACTTGAAATGTATGGGAAAGTTTTTTGTTAGTTGAGAGAAAACAGTTTTTTCTGTTAATTCGATTAGTTTAAACTATTTCGTAGTTCGAAAGTGTTCATGTCCTAACCCATTGATATTTATTATTCAGAACTGGTTGTAATCAGTAATTGGACAAATGCATTTTTGGTAGTTGCAACTGTGTTTGCAACATAAATTCAATTTTGAATTTTTTGGTTGTGAATTAGTCCACTATCTTCTTTTGATGATAGGTAAATTTTTTGGACTACATGAGATCTTGCTGGTAAAATTATGGAATTATTACCAGAACTGAATGTTTTTGGAACATAAATTGGGAAATTCAAATTTGGTCTCAATATGAGCCAATCTTTGACAACTGAATTTCTGTATAAAATCAATGCCTATTATTCCATCACATGGTATTGCGAAATGCAAATCTACTATGAAAATCATGTGGAATCAAGTGGAATAATATATTTACGTGTCTGTATCTCTATGGAAATTAATCCGCTGGTTTTTATTAGTTCTTGGCCTGTGACTTGAATAGTAAGTTGATAATTTTCCTGAATGCCATGAAAACCTTGTGGTTTACTGTTGTGCTTCTGAAGGGAGCTTGGAAGTTTCCCGAGTTGTCTTGGGATATTCTTACACAACTGTTTTTATTATTGTTGTTTCCCTCATGCCTCCGCCACGGTTGTTTCCTCTATAATTTCCGCGACCTCTATTATTATAGTTATTGGTCAGGTTATAATCACTTCAGTTATAACCGTTGTTTTGGTAATAGCCAATGTTTTGGTAATGATGGTGACGGTTGTGGTTACCACAGCCTCCTCTACCACGAAAATTACCTCGATAAACTTGTCCTCCACGTGCGTATAATATGGAATTCGCGTTGCCCGTCGTTTCCGTACTTCATTGTATATACTTCGTCACGGCAGCGAATGGTTTTTAGTCTGCTATGGTCACAATTTTTAATCATTGTTGTGATGGCTTGTTTTGGTCTAAATTTATCACCATGTTCAGCTGATAAACCTTTTTCAATATACGAAGCTTCAAGTAACATTTGTAAATTGTCTATTTCACTGGTAAATTTTTAGCAGTTTTTCCTTTCCGCGTTGTTTAGTCATTTTTGCGCCTTGTATAAGGTTGAACCTACTATTTATTTTCGATGTAATTACTTCGGTAGCCAAGTGTTTAAATGGTCCTTTTGTCAAGACAACCAATTTGACAGATGTGATGATTATTCGTAGATTCAATTTTTGGCCATTGAACTCGGGTGTGGCGCTTGCTATATTCTTTATGTATGCCCGTTGGGCAACGTTTTCATCTACCATTATCGATTTTTCTTCTATAACGCTATCGTTAGGTCCTGATCTGATAATTTAGATTGCAAGTATTTCATGATCGTCTGTGACTGATCTTCATCTACATCTGGAATGATGATCAAAACTATTGCTTTTTGTGTACTTGAGCAATGTATTAGTGGAGAGAAGTCTAATCTATATATTTTCATATAAGTATATTCGAGCTCTAATATGCTCCTCGGGGTCGTTGAGACCAATTTCAGAATCCTTCTGTATTTCTTCTAATGTGGCCATATTTAAGTATTCAACAAAAATAAACAAAATATTGAAAATTATTGTATTTTTTTAACTTTTAATAAAAGTTGTTGTTTGTAGGGGGGCGATCCTTCCACAAAAACACTTGAGGCACAGCAAAGATTCCCACGGCGCAAACGTAATGGAAGATGAAAAAAATGAAGAAGTCGGGGGCGTCGTGGTATAGTTCAATGTATTTCGTTCAGCTGCATACAAGAGACTAATTAAAAACTAAAAACTAAAAACCGCGCTCCCGCCCTCTTTACTCCGTTGAAGCGAGAGCGGGAGAGCGGCAACGGCCGTCTGAGGAGTTCGGATGCGAAAAACCGAAGCTCGCACTCTGGAGCGCGGACGTTGCGAGAAGCGAGCGAGGGAGCGCAAGAGGGGCGAGAGCGAAAGCTCGGAGAGCTCAGTGAACAGCGCCGATGCAGTGGGCCACTGATCTAAACAGTCGTAATTATTTTATTATTATTTTTTTACATTTTATCTAAGTCGTTTGCTTGACTTTGAAATCTTTTACGTAATCACTTGTTGTGCAATTTGTATAGTTCAAAAAAGCGTATTTGCTACCATATAACGACGATTATTATTAGCAGTATTATTTTTTTTTCCGTATCTATTTTTTCTGATTCAATTCTTTTTATTACTTCTATATTTTCTATATTTTTTGCTTATAGTTGCTTAAATCATGAATCTTGTAGTTCATAAATAATTAGTTGAATTTACGTTTGAAGAACTTGAAGAACTTGGGATCCGCCAGGGGGATGTCAGGAATTCCCTTAAGGAGATCTCGAGGGACTGGATACGAAGGCAGATTCCCAACCAGCTGCGGAAGAACATAAGCTGAAGTTTCTAAATGCAGCCCGGGTCTGGAAGGCGATCGAATAGAAAAATGACAGAGTTTCGTGGACTGAGCGGCAACGTTTTGATTAAGACCAGAGACTTGGGCCTGGATAGTCTTGAATGGAAGTTTGACGAGGTTGAACAGTCTCTCCGTAATAAAGGTTGCCTCGGAACCAGAATCGATCAAGGCTCGCGCCTGGAAATTGCACCCTAAATGGCAAATGTTAATAAGGGCTGTGCCTAGTAAGACGGCTCTTGAGCCGGAAGCGAAGCACACTTGCACATCAGAGTGATCCTCTGTGGGGCTCGTGCCTCTTGTAGTAGGAGCGGGTCGAGACCTGGATGGCGCAGACGGACTTGGAGCGGCCGCGAATGGATTACCGCGGTGCAGGAGGGTGTGATGACGGTTGTGGCACGTGAAGCAGCTATGGGCGCTAGTGCAATCCCGTTGGAGGTGCCCTCGTGCAAAACAGTTCAGGCAAAGCTGCTTTTTCTTAATGTAGTCGGAGCGACCATTTACATCCATCTCAAGGAAGCGCGGGCATAAGCGAACAGGATGATTCTCTCTGGAGCAGAGATCGCACCCTCTTGGGGCTGGAGTCACTCTGGCCTCGTAGGAATTAAGCCTACGCGCTGGGGCGCTCGCAGGTGCCGACCTTGGCGGAAACTGACCCGAACTGCTAAGCCTGATGTCATCGATAGCCTCCAGAGTGCGATGACGCTCTGTCAAGAACGAGTCTAACTCATTCCATGTTGGAATCTCAGACTTGTTGTGAATAGATTGCTCCCACAACGAAAGCGTGATTTTGGGAAGCTTTAAAGAAACCATGTACACCAGGAGACAATCCCAAGTCTCGACTTGAATAGAGGTCATCTCTAAGGCTGTCAGGCAACTTTGGATTGTGCCTTGCAGCTCTTTCAGAGCGGCTCCGGACTCTTGGGGTACTGCCTGAATGTTGAAGAGGATTTTCAATTGGCTATTGACTAATAACCGCCGATTTTCAAAGCGGTCGGTAAAGGTTCGCCACGCGGAGATAAACCCTTCGTTGGTCAGCCGGGCTTTAGAAACAATGGCGTGCGCATCGCCACTTGTTTTGGACAGTAGGTGGAACAACTTTTCTACCGGTGTAAGACGCGAGTTGTGGATGTATATCGCGGTAAAAAGATCTCTGAAGGTGGGCCAACGCAGGTAATCACCAGCGAAAACTTCGGTGTCGACTGGTGGCAAACGACAGTTCGTAGACGGCGGTGTTGGAACACTGACAGCAGCCTGAATGGACTGAGAGGCGGCTTTGTCTATTATGTCCTGAAGCTGGACCAAACATCTCGAATATACGGAGTAGCAGTAACTGTACTTGGATTCAAGCACTGTCGAGGTGGCCGTACTGTCGGTGGACGCGGAAAGAAGATCGGAGCAACTTTCATAGCTCTTCTCCACCTTTTCCCACAAGGCCCGGATTTGGTCCCGATGGACTTGGCACATGCCAGGGGAAGTCGTTCTGGTTCAGCGGCGCTTGGAGTATGAATATCCGCTTGAAATTGGCTAACCCGGTCTGTTGTGGCAATAAACTTTTTGAGGGCGATGTCTATCGCGGTTTGAACCATCTTGGACACCGACCGAGAAAGCCTTGACGGGGGACCGGAGATAGTCTCGACGGATTCGTCGCTTTTTGCCCTTGGAATGGCAATGGCAGCCTTTGGTGTTAATTGAGACGGCCGCGGAGACGCGGATTGGGACCTGTCCAAACGGATAGATGGGATCGACCTCGGTGTCTTGTCGTCTCCCGTGGGCATTCTCGGACTCGAACTTTGCGGATCAGCTCTTGTCGACTGACCTGAGCAAGGGGCGTTTCGTTCAGAACGTAAGGATATTCACCGTTAAGCTCTCGGCGCGATCTGAGTCGCCAACGAGTTGGTCGTCGCTGCAAAGGAACGCACGCAAAAGAAAATAAAGCCACAAAGTCACACTGTTAATTTGTGCGGAGTAGAAGCACAGTGCCATAAACAACGAGAAGAATCGGAAAAAAATATTTGGAAATCGATGAAACTGTATTGATTGTTTATATATTTGTATATTTTGTTGCCAAATAATTTGATTAAATTTAGTTATTTATTTATTTATTGTTTTTTGGTTTGAAAAATATCTTTGATCGTAAAAAAATCCGGAAAAACGCAATAAATATAAATTAATTAATCCATTAAATAAATAAATTACTTTGCCGGAAATAATTAAATAATATTTATATTTAAATAGTGATTATAATTATGAATTAATAATTTTTATAATTAAATAATAATTATAATTATAAAGGCTTATTTTTGAGCGGAGCCGGAACGGTGGAATTAAAAAAAAACCTTTGCTTTGGTTCGGAAGAAATGTTCAGTGGGTTATGCCGTCGGCATCGCAGTGCATGGGTGAGGGACGCGGGAGAGAGAGAGAAGGGAAAAAAATCAACAACAATAATAACACAGCCGTTGGGGCGGTTAATTGCGGCAATTTGGAGAAAAAACAATGACGGTCGCACCCGTGTGAATTTGAATTTATTTTATTTTATGTTCCTTTATGTGGAGGCAGAAAATATATTTATATAGATATGCATGCGTTTATAGATATGTGTATGTTCCTGTATGTGGAGACAGAAAATAGTTCTATATATGTATGTAGATATTGGCATGCATGTGTTTATGGATGTGTGTATGTGTAAGTGTATATCGGTACAGTAGAGCGTCGAAGAGTGGACTGTATTTGAAGTGACGGAACAGAGGAAATGATGTGGCGAAAAAAAACACAAGACAAAAAAAATATCTCGACAGCGGCGGATTGTACGGCGAACAGGGAAACTCCCGATATTACTTCACACCGAGTGGCTGATATTAGTTATGCCTTTTTATTTTCCACCACACAATTTTACTTTTTGTCGTATATTTTTTTTTTGGAGAATTGTGCACTTGTCACAAGTTGTCTATGTGTATGTCTGGATGCACATATGCCTTGACCGTTGGCAAGTTGATGTACAACGGGGAACGAAAAGGAAAACGGCAAGGAGTATGGCGACGCACACAAAGCGGAGACGGATAGAAACATTTTTTGGAATTGAAGGAATGTAAAATTTCTCGACTGCCGTTGTGTCGGGAAAACTCGGACGTGGAGTTGACACGAAACAAAATTGATCTTACTGCAGTGTGAACGAAATTCAATGTTCGAATCACTGCTAAAGACCGGCAGCGAGAGGGAATCGGAAAATGCTCGTACTTATTTTTTTTTTATGGAAAAATCACAGGAGCTGCTGGTCGAATGGCAGAAGTATATCCTTATCCGGCTGGAAGGACCAAAATGTTTGTAGGGGGCGATTCTTCCACAAAAAACACTTGAGGCACAGCAAAGATTCCCACGGCGCAAACGTAATGGAAGATGAAAAAAATGAAGAAGTCGGGGGCGTCGTGGTATAGTTCAATGTATTTCGTTTAGCTGCATACAAGAGACTAATTAAAAACTAAAAACTAAAAACCGCGCTCCCGCCCTCTTTACTCCGTTGAAGCGGGAGCGGGAGAGCGGCAACGGCCGTCTGAGGAGTTCGGATGCGAAAAACCGAAGCTCGCACTCTGGAGCGCGGACGTTGCGAGAAGCGAGCGAGGGAGCGCAAGAGGGGCGAGAGCGAAAGCTCGGAGAGCTCAGTGAACAGCGCCGATGCAGTGGGCCACTGATCTAAACAGTCGTAATTATGAAAACCTTGTGGTTTACTGTTGTGCTTCTGAAGGGAGCTTGGAAGTTTCCCGAGTTGTCTTGGGATATTCTTACACAACTGTTTTTATTATTGTTGTTTCCCTCATGGCTCCGCCACGGTTGTTTCCTCTATAATTTCCGCGACCTCTATTATTATAGTTATTGGTCAGGTTATAATCACTTCGGTTATAACCGTTGTTTTGGTAATAGCCAATGTTTTGGTAATGGCTGTGACGGTTGTGGTTACCACAGCCTCCTCTACCACGAAAATTACCTCGATAAACTTGTCCTCCACGTGCGTATAATATGGAATTCGCGTTGCCCGTCATTTCCGTACTTCATTGTATATACTTCGTCACGGCAGCGAATGGTTTTTAGTCTGCTATGGTCACAATTTTTAATCATTGTTGTGATGGCTTGTTTTGGTCTAAATTTATCACCATGTTCAGCTGATAAACCTTTTTCAATATACGAAGCTTCAAGTAACATTTGTAAATTGTCTATTTCACTGGTAAATTTTTAGCAGTTTTTCCTTTCCGCGTTGTTTAGTCATTTTTGCGCCTTGTATAAGGTTGAACCTACTATTTATTTTCGATGTAATTACTTCGGTAGCCAAGTGTTTAAATGGTCCTTTTGTCAAGACAACCAATTTGACAGATGTGATGATTATTCGTGGATTCAATTTTTGGCCATTGAACTCGGGTGTGGCGCTTGCTATATTCTTTATGTATGCCCGTTGGGCAACGTTTTCATCTACCATTATCGATTTTTCTTCTATAACGCTATCGTTAGGTCCTGATCTGATAATTTAGATTGCAAGTATTTCATGATCGTCTGTGACTGATCTTCATCTACATCTGGAATGATGATCAAAACTATTGCTTTTTGTGTACTTGAGCAATGTATTAGTGGAGAGAAGTCTAATCTATATATTTTCATATAAGTATATTCGAGCTCTAATATGCTCCTCGGGGTCGTTGAGACCAATTTCAGAATCCTTCTGTATTTCTTCTAATGTGGCCATATTTAAGTATTCAACAAAAATAAACAAAATATTGAAAATTATTGTATTTTTTTAACTTTTAATAAAAGTTGTTGTTTGTAGGGGGCGATCCTTCCACAAAAAACACTTGAGGCACAGCAAAGATTCCCACGGCGCAAACGTAATGGAAGATGAAAAAAATGAAGAAGTCGGGGGCGTCGTGGTATAGTTCAATGTATTTCGTTCAGCTGCATACAAGAGACTAATTAAAAACTAAAAACTAAAAACCGCGCTCCCGCCCTCTTTACTCCGTTGAAGCGAGAGCGGGAGAGCGGCAACGGCCGTCTGAGGAGTTCGGATGCGAAAAACCGAAGCTCGCACTCTGGAGCGCGGACGTTGCGAGAAGCGAGCGAGGGAGCGCAAGAGGGGCGAGAGCGAAAGCTCGGAGAGCTCAGTGAACAGCGCCGATGCAGTGGGCCACTGATCTAAACAGTCGTAATTATTTTATTATTATTTTTTTACATTTTATCTAAGTCGTTTGCTTGACTTTGAAATCTTTTACGTAATCACTTGTTGTGCAATTTGTATAGTTCAAAAAAGCGTATTTGCTACCATATAACGACGATTATTATTAGCAGTATTATTTTTTTTTCCGTATCTATTTTTTCTGATTCAATTCTCGTGCCTCTTGTAGTAGGAGCGGGTCGAGACCTGGATGGCGCAGACGGACTTGGAGCGGCCGCGAATGGATTACCGCGGTGCAGGAGGGTGTGATGACGGTTGTGGCACGTGAAGCAGCTATGGGCGCTAGTGCAATCCCGTTGGAGGTGCCCTCGTGCAAAACAGTTCAGGCAAAGCTGCTTTTTCTTAATGTAGTCGGAGCGACCATTTACATCCATCTCAAGGAAGCGCGGGCATAAGCGAACAGGATGATTCTCTCTGGAGCAGAGATCGCACCCTCTTGGGGCTGGAGTCACTCTGGCCTCGTATGAATTAAGCCTACGCGCTGGGGCGCTCGCAGGTGCCGACCTTGGCGGAAACTGACCCGAACTGCTAAGCCTGATGTCATCGATAGCCTCCAGAGTGCGATGACGCTCTGTCAAGAACGAGTCTAACTCATTCCATGTTGGAATCTCAGACTTGTTGTGAATAGATTGCTCCCACAACGAAAGCGTGATTTTGGGAAGCTTTAAAGAAACCATGTACACCAGGAGACAATCCCAAGTCTCGACTTGAATAGAGGTCATCTCTAAGGCTGTCAGGCAACTTTGGATTGTGCCTTGCAGCTCTTTCAGAGCGGCTCCGGACTCTTGGGGTACTGCCTGAATGTTGAAGAGGATTTTCAATTGGCTATTGACTAATAACCGCCGATTTTCAAAGCGGTCGGTAAAGGTTCGCCACGCGGAGATAAACCCTTCGTTGGTCAGCCGGGCTTTAGAAACAATGGCGTGCGCATCGCCACTTGTTTTGGACAGTAGGTGGAACAACTTTTCTACCGGTGTAAGACGCGAGTTGTGGATGTATATCGCGGTAAAAAGATCTCTGAAGGTGGGCCAACGCAGGTAATCACCAGCGAAAACTTCGGTGTCGACTGGTGGCAAACGACAGTTCGTAGACGGCGGTGTTGGAACACTGACAGCAGCCTGAATGGACTGAGAGGCGGCTTTGTCTATTATGTCCTGAAGCTGGACCAAACATCTCGAATATACGGAGTAGCAGTAACTGTACTTGGATTCAAGCACTGTCGAGGTGGCCGTACTGTCGGTGGACGCGGAAAGAAGATCGGAGCAACTTTCATAGCTCTTCTCCACCTTTTCCCACAAGGCCCGGATTTGGTCCCGATGGACTTGGCACATGCCAGGGGAAGTCGTTCTGGTTCAGCGGCGCTTGGAGTATGAATATCCGCTTGAAATTGGCTAACCCGGTCTGTTGTGGCAATAATCTTTTTGAGGGCGATGTCTATCGCGGTTTGAACCATCTTGGACACCGACCGAGAAAGCCTTGACGGGGGACCGGAGATAGTCTCGACGGATTCGTCGCTTTTTGCCCTTGGAATGGCAATGGCAGCCTTTGGTGTTAATTGAGACGGCCGCGGAGACGCGGATTGGGACCTGTCCAAACGGATAGATGGGATCGACCTCGGTGTCTTGTCGTCTCCCGTGGGCATTCTCGGACTCAAACTTTGCGGATCAGCTCTTGTCGACTGACCTGAGCAAGGGGCGTTTCGTTCAGAACGTAAGGATATTCACCGTTAAGCTCTCGGCGCGATCTGAGTCGCCAACGAGTTGGTCGTCGCTGCAAATGAACGCACGCAAAAGAAAAGAAAGCCACAAAGTCACACTGTTAATTTGTGCGGAGTAGAAGCACAGTGCCATAAACAACGAGAAGAATCGGAAAAAAATATTTGGAAATCGATGAAACTGTATTGATTGTTTATATATTTGTATATTTTGTTGCCAAATAATTTGATTAAATTTAGTTAATTATTTATTTATTGTTTTTTGGTTTGAAAAATATCTTTGATCGCAAAAAAAATCCGGAAAAACGCAATAAATATAAATTAATTAATCCATTAAATAAATAAATTACTTTGCCGGAAATAATTAAATAATATTTATATTTAAATAGTGATTATAATTCTGAATTAATAATTTTTATAATTAAATAATAATTATAATTATAAAGGCTTATTTTTGAGCGGAGCCGGAACGGTGGAATTAAAAAAAACCTTTGCTTTGGTTCGGAAGAAATGTTCAGTGGGTTATGCCGTCGGCATCGCAGTGCATGCGTGAGGGACGCGGGAGAGAGAGAGAAGGGAAAAAAATCAACAACAATAATAACACAGCCGTTGGGGCGGTTAATTGCGGCAATTTGGAGAAAAAACAATGACGGTCGCACCCGTGTGAATTTGAATTTATTTTATTTTATGTTCCTTTATGTGGAGGCAGAAAATATATTTATATAGATATGCATGCGTTTATGGATATGTGTATGAATGGCAGAAGTATATCCTTATCCGGCTGGAAGGACCAAAATGTTTGTAGGGGGCGATTCTTCCACAAACATCTGCAACGCAGTGAAGGAGACATCTCCGACCCTATAAAGTATATATATTCTTGATCAGGATCACCTCCTGAGTTGATATAGCCATGTCCGTCTGTCTGTCCGTCTGTCTGTTTCTACGCGAACTAGTCTCTCAGTTTTAAAGATATCGAATTGAAACTTTGCACACACCCTTCTTTCCTTTGCACGCAGTATATATGTCGGAACGGTCCGGATCGGCCGACTATATCCTATAGCTGCCATATAACTGATTGATCGGAAATACCATAACTTTGGTGTTTGTAAAGTTAGGAAGGTGGGATTTCCTATGGGTTTAATATTTGGCCAATCAATCTACCTACCAAATTTCATAAGGATCGGCCGACTATATCTTATAGCTGCCATATAACTGATTGATCGGAAATGTCATTACTTTGGTGTTTGTAAAGGTAGGAAGTTGGGATTTTCTACGGGTTGTATTTTTGGCTAATCAATCCGACGTTCTCAATTTCATATGGATCGGTCGACTATATCCTATAGCTGCGATATAACTGAACGATCGGAAATGCCATAACTTTGGTGTTTTTAAAGTTAGGAAGTTGGGATTTTTTATGTGTTCTATATTTGGCCAATCAATCTGACCTACCAAATTTTAAAAGGATCGGTCGACTATATTCTATAGCTGCCATATAACTGAACGATCGGAAATGCCATAACATTGGTGTTTTTAAAGTAGGGAAATTAGGATTTTGTATTGGTTTTTTATTTGGTCAATCTATCCGACATACCAAATTTCATAAGGAACTTTGGTGTGTTTTTCAGATTTAACTAAATAAGGTTTAATTTAGAATTGTTATTGAACACTGGTACATATAAGAAAATTTGTACTTAGTCATAGAATATGTCATAGAATATGGCTATCATAGAGTTATCATCATAAATAAAATCAATCAATAAAATTCAACCCCGTCGAACTTTTCCTTAATGGTAATGCCAACTTTTGAGAAATAGATTTCTTAAATATTATTTGAATCTGTCGTCGATCCATTTTTTTTTATGAACGAGTTAAAACAAAGGATTGATGCTGGTTTCAGTGATATTTATTATGAATCCTCACATACTCAGCCCCCTCACCACGACAAGGTCTCAATCCACGAGAGGGAAATATTATAATCTTAATCCATATTGCACTTTACAAATACAAAATTTATCACAATCTTGAAACAATATAATAATCTATTGCTATTTTACCTAAATATATACAATTCAAATAAATAAATAAGTTAATAAATTAATAAATAAATTAATAAACAAATCCTAACATGTATATTTAAGAAAAATTCCATCATGATGACTATAGCTCGTTTTGTATGTAAGAGCAACAGCATTCCTCAGCTCATTTTCAGCAAATATCCAATCAATTTGCGTCAAATGTTTCGTTGTTGCAGAATTATTGATTGGAATTAGATTAAATTCATTTAAAGCTTCCTCGAGTCGATCAGTGGTTGTGGATCTGCAAATATTAAAATCTCCTAATATAACCAATTTGCCATTATTTTCTAAGCTGCGTATCCTTTCTACGTCCGACATAATTTCATTACGAAATTGTGCTATAGGAAACGTTGGATTCCTATAAACAACAATGAAGGAACTATTAATATATTTGAATGCAATTGATTGGTATATAGTTCTTGAGCTCGAAGACTTATTTGTCTCAAACAAGAAAACTACATTTTCGGCAATATTTTGCTTGGCATAAATAATAATTCCATTTTTGCCCATACCATTCAATCGATTGCTATCAATTCTTCTTATTATGTCGAAACCTTGTGAAGAAAAGTCTTCGCTGGGAAGAGTCCAAGTTTCGACAAAACAAAGAAAATTTGCAGAACAAATAATAGGGTCGTTAAAAATATCTTCGCGATGGCTTCGAAGAGACTCAACATTATGGTAATACAGGGAGATGTCTTCGTTTCTGTTAACCACAAACTCATAATGCGTAGTCAAAAACTTTTCCTCTCTTAACTTTTGAAGTTCGTCTTGGACATTTGGAGCTCCAAATCTTGTTGGAGGAACAAAGTCGCCTAGAAGGAAAAGTCCTGATGCGCTAGTGGCTCTGCTGCATCCAACATATAACGAAGCTCGCTTGATGCCTCTTTTAAGATGCACGGCGACTTTGCTATATGTTGCTCCTTGGCTTTTGTGGATGGTAATAGCCTCAGCAGGAACAATTGGAAATTGTTTTCGGTCAACAGAAGCATGCTCCGATCTTCCACATTGAAAAACTCGAGAGGCTTTTACTATTGGAGTCCATTCGGGATCGGGACTATTCCGAACCTTTGATCTGGCGATAGTGCCAACCGTGGGTTCAAAAAATTTAATCCAAAGTCGCGTTACTAAATTTGAGCCATTTACTAAGCAATGGTCAATTAGCATCAGCTGACCAGTTGCTCCATTTACAAGTCCGTCACTTGTGTCTATATTGACGGTTACCATATATTTAGCAGTTGTTTTGAGATGAAGAGCATATGGCAACCCCTGTGTTTCAGAGGTTTTCATATTTTGAGCATATCTTAACGTGTTTTCTCTGTTTCGTGTAGATATGTTCCCAGTTTTCACTGTATCAACAGCAGTGGAAACCAACTCTTCCGTCCCAATTTGCGCTAGTTTTAGGGAATTGTAATTATTAACTTCTTCGTTAGAAGAAAATAAATGAATGGCATCATTAGGAACTTCGCTGGGTGAAACAACCCTTTGTTTAAGGAGCTCTATATCTGCAATTGTCATGCAAGCCTCAGACAAATGATTTAGGGCTTGAGCAAATGCATGGTCGCCTCTTTGGCGCATTATTTCTGTGAGCTCAAAATACTTAAAGTTGCTCCATAAGCTATTTCCTGCTAAAACGCTATAAGGATTAATTGTCCTCTCCGAAAATATCCAACTGTCTCCAACTGGGGAAAGCTGCTTTAGATCTCCAAAAACTATAATTGATTTTCCACCAAAACTTAAGTCAGGGCTTCGGAATATTTGACGAAGCCGTTGATCCAAAAATGAAAGCATTTTAGAACCAACCATAGAAATTTCATCAATTATAATCAGTTGGAGATCAATCAACTTGCAATGAATTGTATTTAAACTATCATTGCTTAAAGGTCTTAAGGGACCTGAAGCCTGATTAATTGGAAGAGAAAACACTGAATGTAGAGTCAGTCCTCCAATTCCAAAAGCAGCTTTTCCAGTCGGAGCACATAATAAAACCTTTGCTGAATCCGTAGCACCAGGAAGCTTATTTGCTCGCCAAGTCGCAGACTGATAGATGGTAGAAATCAGTCTGCTTTTTCCTACACCGGCCCCTCCACCAACATATTCGTAAAAAATATTTTTACTAACAACATTATGCATCACATGTGCATAATATAGTCTTTGTTTGTAATTAAGGGACCGAGTTAGCGAGCAAAGGTCATCATTGGAAACTAACGGGGGGAGTCTAATTAATTGAAGTGAAGAATATTACGCTCAAAAATATCCACCGAGTTGTTTGGAAGTCGCTCTAATTCTTCATTTGAGCGAGCCAATCGAACTCGTTTGTCTGGATGGCAAGTGTTTACAAAAATAGTACCTTCACTTGCCTCCGACATATGCAGACCCAAAATATTGTAAGCTGCTTCTTGGGCCGATATTTCTGTAGCGTTAATAAACTTATTCCCTAGGTGCTGTAATTTCCTTTTAATAGAAATATTCCCATAGCTTATTTCTGCCATGGCTTCACGGAGCAACTGCGATACGCCTCTGTTTGATTTGTTTATGTAGTTAATGATATAACTACAACAGGCGTACGCATCTAGGATAAATTGAATATCCATATTAGCTCTGTGCAAGCCTAGAATATCTCTATTATAAGCATTGAGCAGTCGGTCGGAGAATTGTCTGCGAAGAAAAATTTGTGGCTTTTTTAAGCTGGAACGTAAGGCTAGTTTGTAGGCTTCAAAATTAGTTTCAAGGTGGGACAGAAAATGATCAAAATTGTTAAACAAAGCTGCGTCTTCGTTTGAAATAGTCCTTAAAGCTTCCTTAATTTTTTTAAACAAAGTTTTATGATCTTCACTATTGACTTCGTTTTCTTCGATTGGATGCAAAATAAGTGTTTCGGGCATAGGAGGATATGGCATATTGAATCGGCAGAACTCCTGTCCGCGTAACTCTCTTAGGCAAGAAGCACTATGCTTGTGGCGTTGATACTGAATTACTTCTTGTAGTTCAGTATCGTCTCCATTTGTAGTAATAAACCTATCAATAAAGTTTATTACTTGCTCGGTATTTTCGGCGTCTTCGAGCTTAGGAGCACCAGCAAGCCAGTACATGCCATGAGAATGCGGAGATCCTCTGTGTTGGAATTCGATTCTCCAATAAAAATGAGAAAGGTTGACAAAAAAATCCCCAAAAATATCGGTTTTGAACAATTTCATTAATTGTCGCAACCTGTAATCGAAGTATCGAGAGCGCGGATCGGATCGGATTAACCGAGCCTTTTCGGAGCTGGAAAGAGCTGCCGCTTCTTCCTCGCTTATAGCCCTATTATCCAATAGAAGAGACAGGATAACTAAAAGTTCATTCCACTTAGTTTCAGCAGCGGAAAGAGTAATGAAAAACGTTGGCAGCCCAAATTGTCGAATCATGGCTATAACTTTTTTTTCTCAGCCTCCCAATGAGCTGGTGCAGACCGTAAGCCTTTTAGGATGTGGTAGCCATCATCATGTTGCACAAGACGGACAACAAATGATTCATCCCGCAGATTACCAGCGGTAATCGCTCCCGACTTTTGCGTAAAGCAATTGAAATGGAATTTTGTATGCGCTGCATTTCGTAAAATTTATACATGTATAAAACTTTTGGAACTACAGCGCAACGACGGTCGTAAAAACGGATTTGGGATCTGGCTTTTTTCGCATACGTTGTATTTCCTTTAAATATTTCTCCGCAAGAAATAGTTGGAAAGGATAGTTCCTCTGCGTCTTCGTCAAGCGTTAAGCTTGTTGGCCGACGGCCTTCACCTGGTGCCAATGCAATGCGCTGAATTGCAGTATCATTATTTTCCAATAATGTTTCATGGCCTCCGGGATTTAAATTTTCTTCGAGCTCTGCAGCATTTTGGGAGTGGTGCTGCTGGTGAGGAAGTTGCTCTACTGCTTCGCGATCAGATTCGTCCGCAATAAAAGGAATATCATTAATTCCTTGAAGTTCTGTTAGCCATGATTCGTTTAGTGAAATGTTGTGCTTTCTGTAGAGCTCGGTATTTACTAAGTACCGTACAGCTTCAAGGACCCGAGCGGGTCGAATAGTTTCAGTCATGAAATTGTGAGCGTACTCTAGTCTCCTTTTTAAATGGACTTGGATGACATGGGTAGAGTCGAAAGAGCGTGGAAGCGCAGTCACAATATCGGGAACTCAAATTGGAACATTCACCACTGCCCCTCTGATTCCACATTGCCTTTCATAGCCGAGGGAAATAATCCTCATAAAAGGGATTCTCGGTGAAATAAGGCGTTCTTCGAGGCAGGTGAGTCCATTTAAGCACTCAGGGATTTCTTGGAAATCGAACCCATTAGAAAGGCATAGTGATGGGAGTTTGCCAAGAGAAATGGCACGACGACAAGTGTGGCAAAAGTTATATTTGCCGGACGGACTGGGAAATTTTCTTGACAAATAAAAGGCGTTGCCAACGTTTAAGAGAGGAAATTTAGAGGAGATAGCCAGGATGGATAATCCACTTACCTGCGAACGGAACCATGTTCCTCCACAGCAAATACAAATAGCCGTTGGCCCTTCCTTAATGTTCCTGTGGTACAGATCCCTCGCTGATGATCGAATCCTATTTCGCTGTTGTCCTCGTTCCTGTTCCAGTTCATCCTCCGAAAGTTGAGCTCTTGCGTCCATGTTTCTTTGCGACTGCCTTTGGGAGGCATCCAGTCGATTTTGTGAGTTAATCCTAAAGTTTAATAATCGATCCTCTGCCATTTGCCGTATTCGTTCTTCCCGAATCCTCCGCTGTTGCCGTGTTTCCCGGCGTTGTGATGTGTTTATCCGTTGCTCCTGTGAGCTAGCGATGGGATTTCTCCTGGTTGCTCTCCTGTTATCGGCGTCCCTTTCCCGTTCTCGCTGCCTGTCTTCCATATCCCTTCGTCGCTGTCGGTGCTCTCCAGTGTTCCTTTCCTGTTCCCTTGCACGTTCCTCTGGGTCCTCGCGATGAGCAGCTCGTGCTGCGGCGTCCCGAATTCGCTCTGAAATTCGATATTCGGGATTGTTCCTCCGAGAGGCATGGTCAGCAGTATTTTGCACCTGCTCTTGTCGCCGCTCCTCAGTGACCTCTCGACGAATAGCACGCGCTGCGGCGTCCCGTACCCGTTCAGGATTTCGGTACTCCGGAATAGTCCTCCGAGTAGAGTGCTCAGCAGTGTTTCGCAACTGCTCTCGTCGTCGCTCCTCGGGGTCCTCTCGACGGATCGCGTGTGCATCCATGTCCCGAACCCGTTCAGGATTTCGGTACTCCGGAATAGTCCTCCGAGTACAGTGCTCAGCAGTGTTTCGCAACTGCTCTCGTCGTCGCTCCTCGGGGTCCTCTCGACGGATCGCGTGTGCATCCATGTCCCGAATCCGTTCAGGAATTCGAAACTCAGGAATAGCCCTCCGAGTAGAGTGTTCAGCAGTGTTTCGCAACTGCTCTTGTCTTCGCTCCTCAGAGTCCTGTCGACGGGTTGCACGTGCCTCCATATCCCGAGTCCGCTCAGAAACACGATAGTCCAGGTCCTGTCGACGATTAGAATGTCTTGCAGCATCCTGAATACGCTCCGCAGAACGGATTTCCAGGTTAGTCCTCCGAGAAGCATGTTCAGCAGTGTTTCGCAACTGCTCTTGTCTTCGCTCCTCAGAGTCCTGTCGACGGGTCGCGCGTGCCTCCATATCCCGAGACCGCTCTGAGACACGATAGTCCAGGTCCAGTCGACGATTCGAATGTCTTGCAGCATCCTGATTACGCTCTGCAGAACGGATTTCTGGGTTAGTCCTCCGAGATGCATGCTCAGCAGTGTTTCGCAACTGCTCTTGTCTTCGCTCCTCAGAGTCATCCCGACGAGTTAAATGCGCTTGTGCGTCCCGAATCCGTTCAAGGTTGCGAACCCTTTCGCTTCTTCTCCGCTGCGCGCGTGCAGTGGAATCCTGAGCACGACTTTCCTCCCGAAAGTTAGGGTTATTGGCGCGAATTTTGGCGATATGTTGCGAGTTCCGAGCTCTTATTTGGGACGCATTCCTTTCATAGCGGGCTCTACTGCGGCTTAAAGCTGCTTGGCGGCGTTGCTCCTGGGACAAGCGTGTTACACGTGGCATTTTTATAGCGCTGCATGAAAAAAAAAGACAATTATGGAATGATAGCATCTAATAAGAATCACCTAATAGGATTTTAGGAGAATTTGAAAGTTAAAGAGATATTAGCGAAATATACTTACCAAAGTTTGTCTTTTAAATATTACTTGAAAACAAGTTTTTTAATTTTACCACTGATAAAAATTACTTTCTCACACTTTTGCACTGTTAAAAAATACTTCCGCTCTCTTTAAATTTTTGCACTTGAAAAAATACTTTTCACTAACTGGCAGAGTAACGTCGTCACTCAAAAAATTTTGTCATCGACTGATCTACGAATTATAGGATTTGTGAATATAT
This sequence comes from Drosophila fuyamai, assembly GCA_018153365.1. Classification (NCBI taxonomy): domain Eukaryota; kingdom Metazoa; phylum Arthropoda; class Insecta; order Diptera; family Drosophilidae; genus Drosophila; species Drosophila fuyamai. The sequence continues at coordinate 94,665 of JAECXW010000703.1, forward strand.
AGTCAAGTTAGGTAATATCCCAAATAAAAATAAAAAAGAATTATCCCATGACCCTTTTAAGGTTATCTAGTTTGACCCTTTTCAAAAAGGCAATGAAAATTCATTTTTTTAAGTACCTGTCTACCTGTTTTGCAATTTAGGTCCTAATTTGTAGTGCTATTTTTTCCGATTCGACCATCAAAAAGGTTATACCTAATATGGTACAGTTACTAAGCCACTCCATAAATTGCACTCATACCTGCGTTACCGGTTGCGCAATTCAGGTCCTTTGCACAATTCTTGCCCCTTGCACGTGTTCATTGAACCAATTAAAGGTTTGCCAACATATACCTGCTTACCAGGTTATAATGGAATAATCCCGTGGAATTCTTTGAATAATATGTCTCTGTTATATAAAAAGTAAAGGGTTGTAAACTTAAGTAATTTTTAAGACCCTTACTGTCACTCCCTTGCATTATAAAAGAGGCTGATAGGGTAGATATGTTAGAATGCATCAAATGAATAATTTTGGAGAATATAATAAGTCGTTTGCTTGACTTTGAATTAATGCTGTGGTCAATTTTACGATTTAAAATATGATTTTTGTCACTTCAATTACGTTACTTTGTCACGGGAATGTATTTCTTATATATAAATATGATTCTCGCTGCTGACAGCGGCTAGCTCGAGAGAGGTTGTATGTACTGGAAGTGTATGTGCAGTCAAGGCATGGGAATCTGCTGACTTATGCACTTGTGGTCTTCAAGGCAGAGCTCGGCTGATCGTGTTACGAACAACTCGAACCATGTAAACACATGCAACAAAGTGTTACAGTGCGTATCCCTTAAGTACTCTTGGTAAGTCTTTACATCGATAGACACTTTGCCCTCAATAGGATACCCAAAATCGTAAAACATCAGCACATACAACACTTTGCAACCAATCGTTGGCTTTCCCACTCCGGCAACAGTCACATGACAACCGAAACGTTTAACTAAGTTATAAATCTCCCACCAGGTCAAACACGTAGATAAACAAGAAAGGAAAGCTAACTTCGGGCAGAGCCGGAGTTGATATACCTTTGCAGAATATTCTGTAAATTATATTCTCCAAAATTATTCATATGCTGCATTCTTAATACTCATAAAAATCCCCACTTTCTAACTTTAAAACACCAAAGTTATGGAATTTTCAATTGTTCAGTTATTTTGCAGCTATAGGATATAGACGGCCGATCCTTATAAAATTTGGTAGCTCAGATTGATTGGCCAAAAATAAAAATGAATCCCAACTTCCTAACTCTAAAAACACAAAAGATGTGATATTTCCGATCGTTCAGTTATATGGCAGCTATAGGATATAGTATGCCGATCCCGGCCGTTCCGGCTTTTATACTGTGTTTCGAGTAGCTGCTGTTTTACATCCCAACCTGGCTATCATGGATAGGATACTTCGTTTAGTGATGGGTTTGTGGGGTAAATTATGTGCGAGGTTATAGAGCAGGCAATCGGTGGTGGGATCCCAGGCTAAGCCAATAGCCTTTACGATGATGGTGCCATCCTGAAATTCCATAAGCTTTTCACAATCTGAATCGCTTTCTCCTTTCTCCACCACTTTCGAATCAGAAAATTACCCTTTGCCAATAGTTATTTTACTTGTAGACGGATTTGGACAGCTTCCTCCACGGAATTTCCTCATGAAATTATGTCGTCTACATAAAAATCCTGTCGCACGATTTTCGCAGCTAGTGGGAAGTTTCTTTCTTCGTCGAGAGCCAACTACTGCATTGCTTGAATTGCTAGAAAGGCAGCGTACTTGGTTCATGTATGTTCTTATTTCTACATCGGGATGATCGCGCCATAGGATGCACTGAAGAAATTGATCTGGGTGAGTTACTCGCATCAGCGATACATCTTGCAAATATCGCCGCACATTGTAACTCTGAGAAGACGAAATTTGATGAGAATGTTAAAGAGTTTGTGTTGTTTCGACGGGCCCGTATGTAGCAGATCATTTAGATATACTCCTGACGTAGATTTGGCTCATCCGTCAAAAACCACACGCACTTTTGTCGTAGAGCTATACGGTTTCTCTACGCCATGATGCGGCAAATAGAATTGTGGGAAAATATGCTGCTTGGAAGACAGTGACATATTGCCCTGCTCGATGTATTCGTGCATGAAAGCAGAGTACTTCAGTTTAGTTTGAAGGTTTTTTGCCAGTTTGACTTAAAGCGTTTAAGTGCGCGTTGAAAGGAATCTCCTCACGTGTCAGTATTGAAGTTGGTCGGCAACCTTACAGAGTATTGACCCGACTCAAATCTAGCGACTCTAGTAGCCCTGTAGAAACATCTGTTCGCATATTTCGTCTTCAGGGGATGTTGTTGGAGATTCGCCGCAGGAATTGTCGATTTCCCAGAATCTTTTTACGATCTCTGATAAGGAATCATCCTCAAAATTAGGGACTTTACGAAAGGCGGCGAGATATGAATAGCTGTTGCGAGCGAGATAGTGTCCACCTGAAGCCACCCAACCAAGTTTGGTCTTTTGGAGAATTGGTAAATTATCTGCCATTCATATTTTGCCTACACAGATTAGGTCGAAAAATAGACCGGCCCCAAGCACTAAATCTATTCTCTGAGATTTGAAAAACGTTGGGTCTGCGAGTGATATATATTTAGGAATGCTCCAGTTAGAGATATCGAGGCCAAAGTTAGGCTGATAATCTGTTTTCGATCGAGTTATAACTGCTGGAAAGGATGTGGTGAATCTCTTGTCACAGGACTGAGCTACAATGTCAGTTGACAAGTTAGATGCTATCGTTGACTCGCCAATTCCTGATATCGATACTGCTGCATGATGAACCTTGATCTGGAGCTAGTTAGCCAGACGAGTGGTGATAAAGTTGAGTTGGGATCCAGAATCCAACAGGGCAAGGCATGGTATATGCACGCCTGAATGTCCTTTTGTATAAACGATTACAGTTGGCAGTAATACGTTCCTACAGTTGTCTTTAGGGTAAGTGGCTACGAGAGTGGAAGCTAAGGGCATTGATAAATCTGGTATAATTGGCTGGAATGCAATTGCAAGCTGCTCGCCAGGTGCACATGAGACAGGTGATTGGGCCGCTATGGGGGACAAATGCAGTAATGAATGGTGCTTTTGATGACAATGCCTGCATTGCCCTGAGCGACATTGCTGCAAGCCATGACCTTCCCGGAGACAATTTAGGCTTCTGAAGATCCTTTTTCAGCATTTGCCAGCCCAAAAATAGCTCGAACGTGACCCTGAAAATGTAGCAATATGTTATCAAAACGCTTTGTAAGTAACTCCAATGCCTTATCGTAATTGGCATCGGCATGTTCCAACGATTTGATTGTGTTTAGAGCCGCGTCATCCAAACATGCGCGCAGGTATTGAAATTTCTCCACATTGCTTAAATCCTCGTTACTCCCTACGACACTGTGGTACATGGCAATGAAATCTGGCCCATCCTCGTAGCTGCCGCTGAACCTGGGCAAGTGTAATTCTGGTAGCCAAGACTTGCTCTTGTTTAGTTGGGAGGAAAAAATTGATATTGTCCTGATAGGCAGAATATGCTTTTGAGTTAGCATCTGCGATGTGTGACTTCATAAAGGTATCCATTTGGCGAGTCAGCGAAGACTTTGCTTTCCAATAGTAAATTGCGAACTCGGAGCGTGCATTTGAGGAGAGCTCGATTAGGTCCACCCTTTCCAGTTAATCTTGCCACATTTCGAAGTCGTCCTTCATTTTATTAACTATGTCTATACGAACTATTAAGTCGGCTTCATCGTAGGTACTCAAGTCGACGATGCTGAAATGGTTGCCCATTGCCTTTAGTTGGCGCTGAAGGAGGGATGCGTACTTGGCCTTGTAGAAGTCAATATCAGCCGATCTATCATCTTGATTGTCTGCCGGTGGCAAGTTGTCAGCATCTTTGACCATATTAGATGTTGTTCACTGTAGCACGACTAACGGATGCAAGAAATTTACCCTTGACGATTGCGAAAGTCAAATTTGGGCACAGGAAAACGCGATTACCGTTTTCTGGAGACGATTGTATGTGTGTGTTTGTGAGGACTGTGCCTGACGGCGTTTGGCCAGACAGCAAAAGGTTAGAACCGAAGTTGTGATTTGCACTTAAACCCAGATAGTATCACGTCGGAGTCACCAATGTTTTGAGGAGATGCTGTTTTGCATCCCACTTCGGCCGTTCCTATTAATTTAAAATAAAAAGGCCTAGCTTTCGTTTTAAGATCGTGTACTTTTAAGTTTTAGGCAAAAACGAGAGAAGCGAATAGTAAGTGTTGTACAGTGTTTGTTTTCGAGAATTTACATTCGTACTGTTAAATTAACATGGGGCTGTTAGCGCAACGCAGATACTGTTAGCAAACTACGTTACATTTACAAATTGATGATAAACAATGAAATTTAAGCGTTCTGCTGCGAACATGTTTGGAAGATGATGGCTTTCAACCGATTTGGTTTCGATTGGCAGAACGGTGATCCGTACTATGGCTCTCCCACGCTCTTGAAGCAGGGACCAGTTGGATGTGCTCCACTTCCTCCAGAACGCTTGCTGCGTTTGGCGCACCTTTTGCCACGGACTGAGGTGACCTGCGTTTAGGTGGGTCAAGTCAGTGTAGTGTGCATACATACAGAGTTCAGTCTGTACCATCGGCAACAATGTTAGCCAAATCTGCAGGATCAGCACTCTTCAAGTGCAAATGTAATTTGACCACACACGCCATCAGCGAGTGATAAGTCGCGCCAGTTTATTCCCACAGCTTGGCGACTGCAACATATATATCCATGTATGCACATAACATTCCATTCCCTCTCTCTGGGCACCGCTCTCAGAGAAAAACATAAGCTAATACATAAGGCGGTTGCGTCGCTGCCGGGCTTGACCGACAGCGCCGACTGCGCAACATAAAGCTAAGCTAAGAAAAGAATATAGGCCGGCAGTCGACAGACGACGGCAAACCCAAAAGTACCGAATAAATATTTTAATACTTTTAAATAAAATCAGTGCGTTTTCATTATTAACCAAAAATTGTGAACCATAAACTTATCTCATAACATGGCTACCGTGACATGGATTTATGTCAAACAAATAACACTGTTAAAAAGTGAATAAAAAACACTATTGATAAAGAAAACAAGAGAAGAAAAAAGCAACAAAAATTGAAGAAAATGGTAATGTATGTGTTACTACAAGATTATGAAATGGTACACAAAAAGCTATGAAAACTGAGTTGAAACGATTATGATAAAGATATATCGAAAAAGCTATAAAGTTGAGAAAACAAAACAAACACACTGATTAAAGGAAAACTGCCTGAAACCCTTCTTTTATCCTGCGACACATCAAATAAAATAGCTTGTGCGATGACCAGCACCGGCACCGCCCGAGTCCAAAGGGCCAGGAATACCTAAAAAAAAAAATAAATATAAAATAATTCAAATCATCAAAATACAAAGAAATAGCCTGTGCGAGGACCAGCACCGGTACAGCCCGAGTCCAAAGGGCCCGGATCACCAAAAAATAATAGCCTGTGCGAGGACCAGCACCGGCACCGCCCGAGTCAAAAGGCCCAGGATTTTCCAAAAATGGAAAATAATATAATAACGTACAACCAATTTTATTTTTAAAATATTTTTGTTCTTTTGAGCTTTAAAAAGAAGATGGCCCAAAAGATTATAAATAGGCAGGGAATTTTGTAAAAAAAAGTAGTAAATATATTAAATATTAAATGCGAATATATGTTTGAAAATTAATATTTTCAAAATAAAAAAAAAAATTGTATAAAAAAAAAATAAAAATGTAAAATAAGTAACCAGAATATAAGAATTCCAAAAACTATAAACTTTAACAACATTTATTTTTTTAATTACAATATTAGCATTGTCTTCTATTATTCTTTTAACTTTCTCCTTTCTCCACCACTTTCGAATCAGAAAATTACCCTTTGCCAATAGTTATTTTACTTGTAGACGGATTTGGACAGCTTCCTCCACGGAATTTCCTCATGAAATTATGTCGTCTACATAAAAATCCTGTCGCACGATTTTCGCAGCTAGTGGGAAGTTTCTTTCTTCGTCGAGAGCCAACTACTGCATTGCTTGAATTGCTAGAAAGGCAGCGTACTTGGTTCATGTATGTTCTTATTTCTACATCGGGATGATCGCGCCATAGGATGCACTGAAGAAATTGATCTGGGTGAGTTACTCGCATCAGCGATACATCTTGCAAATATCGCCGCACATAGTAACTCTGAGAAGACGAAATTTGATGAGAATGTTAAAGAGTTTGTGTTGTTTCGACGGGCCCGTATGTAGCAGATCATTTAGATATACTCCTGACGTAGATTTGGCTCATCCGTCAAAAACCACACGCACTTTTGTCGTAGAGCTATACGGTTTCTCTACGCCATGATGCGGCAAATAGAATTGTGGGAAAATATGCTGCTTGGAAGACAGTGACATATTGCCCTGCTCGATGTATTCGTGCATGAAAGCAGAGTACTTCAGTTTAGTTTGAAGGTTTTTTGCCAGTTTGACTTAAAGCGTTTAAGTGCGCGTTGAAAGGAATCTCCTCACGTGTCAGTATTGAAGTTGGTCGGCAACCTTACAGAGTATTGACCCGACTCAAATCTAGCGACTCTAGTAGCCCTGTAGAAACATCTGTTCGCATATTTCGTCTTCAGGGGATGTTGTTGGAGATTCGCCGCAGGAATTGTCGATTTCCCAGAATCTTTTTACGATCTCTGATAAGGAATCATCCTCAAAATTAGGGACTTTACGAAAGGCGGCGAGATATGAATAGCTGTTGCGAGCGAGATAGTGTCCACCTGAAGCCACCCAACCAAGTTTGGTCTTTTGGAGAATTGGTAAATTATCTGCCATTCATATTTTGCCTACACAGATTAGGTCGAAAAATAGACCGGCCCCAAGCACTAAATCTATTCTCTGAGATTTGAAAAACGTTGGGTCTGCGAGTGATATATATTTAGGAATGCTCCAGTTAGAGATATCGAGGCCAAAGTTAGGCTGATAATCTGTTTTCGATCGAGTTATAACTGCTGGAAAGGATGTGGTGAATCTCTTGTCACAGGACTGAGCTACAATGTCAGTTGACAAGTTAGATGCTATCGTTGACTCGCCAATTCCTGATATCGATACTGCTGCATGATGAACCTTGATCTGGAGCTAGTTAGCCAGACGAGTGGTGATAAAGTTGAGTTGGGATCCAGAATCCAACAGGGCAAGGCATGGTATATGCACGCCTGAATGTCCTTTTGTATAAACGATTACAGTTGGCAGTAATACGTTCCTACAGTTGTCTTTAGGGTAAGTGGCTACGAGAGTGGAAGCTAAGGGCATTGATAAATCTGGTATAATTGGCTGGAATGCAATTGCAAGCTGCTCGCCAGGTGCACATGAGACAGGTGATTGGGCCGCTATGGGGGACAAATGCAGTAATGAATGGTGCTTTTGATGACAATGCCTGCATTGCCCTGAGCGACATTGCTGCAAGCCATGACCTTCCCGGAGACAATTTAGGCTTCTGAAGATCCTTTTTCAGCATTTGCCAGCCCAAAAATAGCTCGAACGTGACCCTGAAAATGTAGCAATATGTTATCAAAACGCTTTGTAAGTAACTCCAATGCCTTATCGTAATTGGCATCGGCATGTTCCAACGATTTGATTGTGTTTAGAGCCGCGTCATCCAAACATGCGCGCAGGTATTGAAATTTCTCCACATTGCTTAAATCCTCGTTACTCCCTACGACACTGTGGTACATGGCAATGAAATCTGGCCCATCCTCGTAGCTGCCGCTGAACCTGGGCAAGTGTAATTCTGGTAGCCAAGACTTGCTCTTGTTTAGTTGGGAGGAAAAAATTGATATTGTCCTGATAGGCAGAATATGCTTTTGAGTTAGCATCTGCGATGTGTGACTTCATAAAGGTATCCATTTGGCGAGTCAGCGAAGACTTTGCTTTCCAATAGTAAATTGCGAACTCGGAGCGTGCATTTGAGGAGAGCTCGATTAGGTCCACCCTTTCCAGTTAATCTTGCCACATTTCGAAGTCGTCCTTCATTTTATTAACTATGTCTATACGAACTATTAAGTCGGCTTCATCGTAGGTACTCAAGTCGACGATGCTGAAATGGTTGCCCATTGCCTTTAGTTGGCGCTGAAGGAGGGATGCGTACTTGGCCTTGTAGAAGTCAATATCAGCCGATCTATCATCTTGATTGTCTGCCGGTGGCAAGTTGTCAGCATCTTTGACCATATTAGATGTTGTTCACTGTAGCACGACTAACGGATGCAAGAAATTTACCCTTGACGATTGCGAAAGTCAAATTTGGGCACAGGAAAACGCGATTACCGTTTTCTGGAGACGATTGTATGTGTGTGTTTGTGAGGACTGTGCCTGACGGCGTTTGGCCAGACAGCAAAAGGTTAGAACCGAAGTTGTGATTTGCACTTAAACCCAGATAGTATCACGTCGGAGTCACCAATGTTTTGAGGAGATGCTGTTTTGCATCCCACTTCGGCCGTTCCTATTAATTTAAAATAAAAAGGCCTAGCTTTCGTTTTAAGATCGTGTACTTTTAAGTTTTAGGCAAAAACGAGAGAAGCGAATAGTAAGTGTTGTACAGTGTTTGTTTTCGAGAATTTACATTCGTACTGTTAAATTAACATGGGGCTGTTAGCGCAACGCAGATACTGTTAGCAAACTACGTTACATTTACAAATTGATGATAAACAATGAAATTTAAGCGTTCTGCTGCGAACATGTTTGGAAGATGATGGCTTTCAACCGATTTGGTTTCGATTGGCAGAACGGTGATCCGTACTATGGCTCTCCCACGCTCTTGAAGCAGGGACCAGTTGGATGTGCTCCACTTCCTCCAGAACGCTTGCTGCATTTGGCGCACCTTTTGCCACGGACTGAGGTGACCTGCGTTTAGGTGGGTCAAGTCAGTGTAGTGTGCATACATACAGAGTTCAGTCTGTACCATCGGCAACAATGTTAGCCAAATCTGCAGGATCAGCACTCTTCAAGTGCAAATGTAATTTGACCACACACGCCATCAGCGAGTGATAAGTCGCGCCAGTTTATTCCCACAGCTTGGCGACTGCAACATATATATCCATGTATGCACATAACATTCCATTCCCTCTCTCTGGGCACCGCTCTCAGAGAAAAACATAAGCTAATACATAAGGCGGTTGCGTCGCTGCCGGGCTTGACCGACAGCGCCGACTGCGCAACATAAAGCTAAGCTAAGAAAAGAATATAGGCCGGCAGTCGACAGACGACGGCAAACCCAAAAAGTACCGAATAAATATTTTAATACTTTTAAATAAAATCAGTGCGTTTTCATTATTAACCAAAAATTGTGAACCATAAACTTATCTCATAACATGGCTACCGTGACATGGATTTATGTCAAACAAATAACACTGTTAAAAAGTGAATAAAAAACACTATTGATAAAGAAAACAAGAGAAGAAAAAAGCAACAAAAATTGAAGAAAATGGTAATGTATGTGTTACTACAAGATTATGAAATGGTACACAAAAAGCTATGAAAACTGAGTTGAAACGATTATGATAAAGATATATCGAAAAAGCTATAAAGTTGAGAAAACAAAACAAACACACTGATTAAAGGAAAACTGCCTGAAACCCTTCTTTTATCCTGCGACACATCAAATAAAATAGCTTGTGCGATGACCAGCACCGGCACCGCCCGAGTCCAAAGGGCCAGGAATACCTAAAAAAAAAATAAATATAAAATAATTCAAATCATCAAAATACAAAGAAATAGCCTGTGCGAGGACCAGCACCGGTACAGCCCGAGTCCAAAGGGCCCGGATCACCAAAAAATAATAGCCTGTGCGAGGACCAGCACCGGCACCGCCCGAGTCAAAAGGCCCAGGATTTTCCAAAAATGGAAAATAATATAATAACGTACAACCAATTTTATTTTTAAAATATTTTTGTTCTTTTGAGCTTTAAAAAGAAGATGGCCCAAAAAGATTATAAATAGGCAGGGAATTTTGTAAAAAAAAGTAGTAAATATATTAAATATTAAATGCGAATATATGTTTGAAAATTAATATTTTCAAAATAAAAAAAAAATTGTATAAAAAAAAAAATAAAAATGTAAAATAAGTAACCAGAATATAAGAATTCCAAAAACTATAAACTTTAACAACATTTATTTTTTTAATTACAATATTAGCATTGTCTTCTATTATTCTTTTAACTTTCTCCTTTCTCCACCACTTTCGAATCAGAAAATTACCCTTTGCCAATAGTTATTTTACTTGTAGACGGATTTGGACAGCTTCCTCCACGGAATTTCCTCATGAAATTATGTCGTCTACATAAAAATCCTGTCGCACGATTTTCGCAGCTAGTGGGAAGTTTCTTTCTTCGTCGAGAGCCAACTACTGCATTGCTTGAATTGCTAGAAAGGCAGCGTACTTGGTTCATGTATGTTCTTATTTCTACATCGGGATGATCGCGCCATAGGATGCACTGAAGAAATTGATCTGGGTGAGTTACTCGCATCAGCGATACATCTTGCAAATATCGCCGCACATAGTAACTCTGAGAAGACGAAATTTGATGAGAATGTTAAAGAGTTTGTGTTGTTTCGACGGGCCCGTATGTAGCAGATCATTTAGATATACTCCTGACGTAGATTTGGCTCATCCGTCAAAAACCACACGCACTTTTGTCGTAGAGCTATACGGTTTCTCTACGCCATGATGCGGCAAATAGAATTGTGGGAAAATATGCTGCTTGGAAGACAGTGACATATTGCCCTGCTCGATGTATTCGTGCATGAAAGCAGAGTACTTCAGTTTAGTTTGAAGGTTTTTTGCCAGTTTGACTTAAAGCGTTTAAGTGCGCGTTGAAAGGAATCTCCTCACGGTCGGCAACCTTACAGAGTATTGACCCGACTCAAATCTAGCGACTCTAGTAGCCCTGTAGAAACATCTGTTCGCATATTTCGTCTTCAGGGGATGTTGTTGGAGATTCGCCGCAGGAATTGTCGATTTCCCAGAATCTTTTTACGATCTCTGATAAGGAATCATCCTCAAAATTAGGGACTTTACGAAAGGCGGCGAGATATGAATAGCTGTTGCGAGCGAGATAGTGTCCACCTGAAGCCACCCAACCAAGTTTGGTCTTTTGGAGAATTGGTAAATTATCTGCCATTCATATTTTGCCTACACAGATTAGGTCGAAAAATAGACCGGCCCCAAGCACTAAATCTATTCTCTGAGATTTGAAAAACGTTGGGTCTGCGAGTGATATATATTTAGGAATGCTCCAGTTAGAGATATCGAGGCCAAAGTTAGGCTGATAATCTGTTTTCGATCGAGTTATAACTGCTGGAAAGGATGTGGTGAATCTCTTGTCACAGGACTGAGCTACAATGTCAGTTGACAAGTTAGATGCTATCGTTGACTCGCCAATTCCTGATATCGATACTGCTGCATGATGAACCTTGATCTGGAGCTAGTTAGCCAGACGAGTGGTGATAAAGTTGAGTTGGGATCCAGAATCCAACAGGGCAAGGCATGGTATATGCACGCCTGAATGTCCTTTTGTATAAACGATTACAGTTGGCAGTAATACGTTCCTACAGTTGTCTTTAGGGTAAGTGGCTACGAGAGTGGAAGCTAAGGGCATTGATAAATCTGGTATAATTGGCTGGAATGCAATTGCAAGCTGCTCGCCAGGTGCACATGAGACAGGTGATTGGGCCGCTATGGGGGACAAATGCAGTAATGAATGGTGCTTTTGATGACAATGCCTGCATTGCCCTGAGCGACATTGCTGCAAGCCATGACCTTCCCGGAGACAATTTAGGCTTCTGAAGATCCTTTTTCAGCATTTGCCAGCCCAAAAATAGCTCGAACGTGACCCTGAAAATGTAGCAATATGTTATCAAAACGCTTTGTAAGTAACTCCAATGCCTTATCGTAATTGGCATCGGCATGTTCCAACGATTTGATTGTGTTTAGAGCCGCGTCATCCAAACATGCGCGCAGGTATTGAAATTTCTCCACATTGCTTAAATCCTCGTTACTCCCTACGACACTGTGGTACATGGCAATGAAATCTGGCCCATCCTCGTAGGGGCAAGTGTAATTCTGGTAGCCAAGACTTGCTCTTGTTTAGTTGGGAGGAAAAAATTGATATTGTCCTGATAGGCAGAATATGCTTTTGAGTTAGCATCTGCGATGTGTGACTTCATAAAGGTATCCATTTGGCGAGTCAGCGAAGACTTTGCTTTCCAATAGTAAATTGCGAACTCGGAGCGTGCATTTGAGGAGAGCTCGATTAGGTCCACCCTTTCCAGTTTATCTTGCCACATTTCGAAGTCGTCCTTCATTTTATTAACTATGTCTATACGAACTATTAAGTCGGCTTCATCGTAGGTACTCAAGTCGACGATGCTGAAATGGTTGCCCATTGCCTTTAGTTGGCGCTGAAGGAGGGATGCGTACTTGGCCTTGTAGAAGTCAATATCAGCCGATCTATCATCTTGATTGTCTGCCGGTGGCAAGTTGTCAGCATCTTTGGCCATATTAGATGTTGTTCACTGTAGCACGACTAACGGAGGCAAGAAATTTACCCTTGACGATTGCGAAAGTCAAATTTGGGCACAGGAAAACGCGATTACCGTTTTCTGGAGACGATTGTATGTGTGTGTTTGTGAGGACTGTGCCTGACGGCGTTTGGCCAGACAGCAAAAGGTTAGAACCGAAGTTGTGATTTGCACTTAAACCCAGATAGTATCACGTCGGAGTCACCAATGTTTTGAGGAGATGCTGTTTTGCATCCCACTTCGGCCGTTCCTATTAATTTAAAATAAAAAGGCCTAGCTTTCGTTTTAAGATCGTGTACTTTTAAGTTTTAGGCAAAAACGAGAGAAGCGAATAGTAAGTGTTGTACAGTGTTTGTTTTCGAGAATTTACATTCGTACTGTTAAATTAACATGGGGCTGTTAGCGCAACGCAGATACTGTTAGCAAACTACGTTACATTTACAAATTGATGATAAACAATGAAATTTAAGCGTTCTGCTGCGAACATGTTTGGAAGATGATGGCTTTCAACCGATTTGGTTTCGATTGGCAGAACGGTGATCCGTACTATGGCTCTCCCACGCTCTTGAAGCAGGGACCAGTTGGATGTGCTCCACTTCCTCCAGAACGCTTGCTGCATTTGGCGCACCTTTTGCCACGGACTGAGGTGACCTGCGTTTAGGTGGGTCAAGTCAGTGTAGTGTGCATACATACAGAGTTCAGTCTGTACCATCGGCAACAATGTTAGCCAAATCTGCAGGATCAGCACTCTTCAAGTGCAAATGTAATTTGACCACACATGCCATCAGCGAGTGATAAGTCGCGCCAGTTTATTCCCACAGCTTGGCGACTGCAACATATATATCCATGTATGCACATAACATTCCATTCCCTCTCTCTGGGCACCGCTCTCAGAGAAAAACATAAGCTAATACATAAGGCGGTTGCGTCGCTGCCGGGCTTGACCGACAGCGCCGACTGCGCAACATAAAGCTAAGCTAAGAAAAGAATATAGGCCGGCAGTCGACAGACGACGGCAAACCCAAAAGTACCGAATAAATATTTTAATACTTTTAAATAAAATCAGTGCGTTTTCATTATTAACCAAAAATTGTGAACCATAAACTTATCTCATAACATGGCGACCGTGACATGGATTTATGTCAAACAAATAACACTGTTAAAAAGTGAATAAAAAACACTATTGATAAAGAAAACAAGAGAAGAAAAAAGCAACAAAAATTGAAGAAAATGGTAATGTATGTGTTACTACAAGATTATGAAATGGTACACAAAAAGCTATGAAAACTGAGTTGAAACGATTATGATAAAGATATATCGAAAAAGCTATAAAGTTGAGAAAACAAAACAAACACACTGATTAAAGGAAAACTGCCTGAAACCCTTCTTTTATCCTGCGACACATCAAATAAAATAGCTTGTGCGATGACCAGCACCGGCACCGCCCGAGTCCAAAGGGCCAGGAATACCTAAAAAAAAAAAATAAATATAAAATAATTCAAATCATCAAAATACAAAGAAATAGCCTGTGCGAGGACCAGCACCGGTACAGCCCGAGTCCAAAGGGCCCGGATCACCAAAAAATAATAGCCTGTGCGAGGACCAGCACCGGCACCGCCCGAGTCAAAAAGGCCCAGGATTTTCCAAAATGGAAAATAATATAATAACGTACAACCAATTTTATTTTTAAAATATTTTTGTTCTTTTGAGCTTTAAAAAAGAAGATGGCCCAAAAAGATTATAAATAGGCAGGGAATTTTGTAAAAAAAAGTAGTAAATATATTAAATATTAAATGCGAATATATGTTTGAAAATTAATATTTTCAAAATAAAAAAAAAAATTTGTATTAAAAAAAAAAATAAAAATGTAAAATAAGTAACCAGAATATAAGAATTCCAAAAACTATAAACTTTAACAACATTTATTTTTTTAATTACAATATTAGCATTGTCTTCTATTATTCTTTTAACTCCCCCTGCAAAATTAAAAATTACAATGGGTTGGTTCGGCTCAGACGACACCCAGTCTACGGGAAATAAAGCTAATGTTGTTAATAATGTTCAAATAGTTGATCATACGGATGCTATTAAGTCAATGTGGATACTACCACTAACCATACAACATATAGACTGGTCATTTCATACAACGAATTTGGTCACAAAATTTTTCAATCGGGGGGCCCCAATGCTGGAATCGGCAGGCCCCGACACTTCGTGTGCCTTCGGGTTTTTTCGCTCTCGTTCTAATTCTTATTTTGACGCTCGCGCTCGAGTTCGGTCGTTCAGTCGCAGAGACGCGCATTTTGAAGAAGGTTGCGCCTGCGCTTGAATTAGTCTTTATATGTATGCGTGTTCATGCATTCTCATACAGGGGTGCATGTGTGAGTTTATTTCAATTCGATGCGGCAAGAATATTTTGTCTTTTGCTACTTTTCAAACTTGGTACCCTAACAATATGCGCGTATTCACTATTTGGTTAATGATCAAAATAAGAATATTTTATGTTATAGTATATTTTTTAATTTTTCAGCATACATTTCATTTTGGTTTACAAATTCATATCAGTGGTAGCAGTAAAATGTTTTTCTTATATGCATGTATTCCAATAAATAGAAATAAATCTACTGAGATACGAACAGGGCATATCGCAGTCGGTGTCACAAAAACACCGACTGCTTTTAAGTGGTTCAGAAAACTTCAAACCAAATCAGCTTTGGTTGTTGTTCTGCGAGCGGATGGTGCCTGCATACCCTACCGACGATTGAATTTTAGGGGCAGACCGAAACAAGAACGGCTGTTTGGCTTTTGTTTTGTTTACATTTTTTATGGAACTTGTTTTGAATGTTATGTTTAATGACCTTTGATTGATTTATTTTTTTAAGGTTCGCAGTGTAATTTTGTTTAATGTTGTTATTTAATGATTTATTTTTTTATTTTTTTGTATGTTTGTTCTTAAAAGTCGCCGCTCGAATTATTTACCGATAAATATACCTGCGTTAAATAGTAGTTTTTAAACTTTTTCACAACTTAAAAAAAATGAATTTAGGTTAAATTTCTAAAATACTTTTTATTTTTTAAAAGGTAAATGGAGCAAATATACAAATCTGAATTTTTATTTAAATAATATTTAAATTTTCAATTGTATAATTTTATTTATTTATTTTATTTTTTCTTGTTTCTGTCCCCCCTAAAATACAATCGTCGGTAGGGTATGCAGGCACCATCCGCTTGCAGAACAACAACCAAAGCTGATTTGGTTTAAAGTTTTCTGAACCACTTAAAAGAAGTCGGTGTTTTTTGTGACTCCGACTGCGATATGCCCTGTTCGTATCTCAGTAGATTGATTTCTATTTATTGGAATACATGCATATAAGAAAAACATTTTACTGCTACCACTGATATGAATTTGTAAACCAAAATGAAATGTATGCTGAAATATTAAAAAATATACTATAACATAAAATATTCTTATTTTGATCATTAACCAAATAGTGAATACGCGCATATTGTTAGGGTACCAAGTTTGAAAAGTAGCAAAAGACAAAATATTCTTGCCGCATCGAATTGAAATAAACTCACACATGCACCCCTGTATGAGAATGCATGAACACGCATACATATAAAGACTAATTCAAGCGCAGGCGCAACCTTCTTCAAAATGCGCGTCTCTGCGACTGAACGACCGAACTCGAGCGCGAGCGTCAAAATAAGAATTAGAACGAGAGCGAAAAAACCCGAAGGCACACGAAGTGTCGGGGCCTGCCGATTCCAGCATTGGGGCCCCCCGATTGAAAAATTTTGTGATCAAATTCGTTGTATGAAATGACCAGTCTATATGTTGTATGGTTAGTGATACTACTTTTGATCCTGACAATCAGCAGCGTTGCTCAATTCGTGCTCGCATTATACGTTAAACATAATAAAATAATTAAAAAAGAGCTAATTAATTAAGCAGAGCTAACGCCTTGGACAAGGTTTAAATTCATTTATATTTTTTTTTACCCTATTGGAGAAACACTCATTTCTTTTTGCATCTTTCTATAAAAGACATACATTTAAAACGAAAAATAATAAAAGGATTAAGAAAAAGGCATTTAAAAGAATAGCCGCCATTCGAAATGAATTAGCAGCCAGTGATAATCCATCATGGGAACAAGCATGTGAACTTCACGCAGAGCTAGACTCCCTAAAAAATTTGTAAGCACTAAACTACAGAAAAATCAAGAACCCGAACAATGTTACAAAAATATAACTGTTGACAAAAAAATCTCCTCCAAAAGATAAATTTTTGCCAGTTCTTAAAAAGGAATGCCCGGCAGATTGTTCAGGCCCTTTATTCTCACCATACTTTGAATGCACAATCAAGAACCCGAACAATGTTACAAAAATATAACTGTTGACAAAAAATCTCCTCCAAAAGATAAATTTTTGCCAGTTCTTAAAAAGGAATGCCCGGCAGATTGTTCAGGCCCTTTATTCTCACCATACTTTGAATGCACATGCAAACACACAAAGCCCCAAGCAGTCTAAAAAAAATAAAATAAAAACAAAAAAAAAATTTTTTTTTAATTTACAAATTTGTTCTTTATTATGGATACAAACAGCTGTATAGAGAAAACACGAGAAAGGGAACCCATGTTCGATTATAGAGTAAGATCTATCCTCGAAACACTTTGGAACCCCATCTCAGTGTATGAACTAGAAATTGAATATATGGAAAAATTCAATCTGAGTAGTTCCCCATTAATACATTGTAATAATACGCAAAATGCTATAGTATTATCAACAATACAAAACTGTAAGGTTTTTTCCGTCATTGACAAAAATGCATTGCTTGGCAATATACTAATATTTAAAATTATTATGAAATAAAGCCTAATGGATTGGAAAACTATTTCTGATAAATTAAAAAAAAAATAAGAACAAATTTCGACAAGTCATACAAATGTCTTTCGCAAAACCGAAATGTTCAGGGAACAACCATACAAAAACCCGCTAAAGTTCTAGTAGACAGTTTTAATGAAGCACGCCTTATAATTTGTGGCTTTTTTAAGCTGGAACGTAAGGCTAGTTTGTAGGCTTCAAAATTAGTTTCAAGGTGGGACAGAAAATGATCAAAATTGTTAAACAAAGCTGCGTCTTCGTTTGAAATAGTCCTTAAAGCTTCCTTAATTTTTTTAAACAAAGTTTTATGATCTTCACTATTGACTTCGTTTTCTTCGATTGGATGCAAAATAAGTGTTTCGGGCATAGGAGGATATGGCATATTGAATCGGCAGAACTCCTGTCCGCGTAACTCTCTTAGGCAAGAAGCACTATGCTTGTGGCGTTGATACTGAATTACTTCTTGTAGTTCAGTATCGTCTCCATTTGTAGTAATAAACCTATCAATAAAGTTTATTACTTGCTCGGTATTTTCGGCGTCTTCGAGCTTAGGAGCACCAGCAAGCCAGTACATGCCATGAGAATGCGGAGATCCTCTGTGCTGGAATTCGATTCTCCAATAAAAATGAGAAAGGTTGAACTCCCCAAAAATATCGGTTTTGAACAATTTCATTAATTGTCGCAACCTGTAATCGAAGTATCGAGAGCACGTCACTGGATCGGATCGGATTAACCGAGCCTTTTCTAAGCTGGAAAGAGCTGCCGCTTCTTCCTCGCTTATAGCCCTATTATCCAATAGAAGAGACAGGATAACTAAAAGTTCATTCCACTTAGTTTCAGCAGCGGAAAGAGTAATGAAAAACGTTGGCAGCCCAAATTGTCGAATCATGGCTATAACTTTTTTTTCTCAGCCTCCCAATGAGCTGGTGCAGACCGTAAGCCTTTTAGGATGTGGTAGCCATCATCATGTTGCACAAGACGGTCAACAAATGATTCATCCCGCAGATTACCAGCGGTAATCGCTCCCGACTTTTTGCGTAAAGCAATTGAAATGGAATTTTGTATGCGCTGCATTTCGTAAAATTTATACATGTATAAAACTTTTGGAACTACAGCGCAACGACGGTCGTAAAAACGGATTTGGGATCTGGCTTTTTTCGCATACGTTGTATTTCCTTTAAATATTTCTCCGCAAGAAATAGTTGGAAAGGATAGTTCCTCTGCGTCTTCGTCAAGCGTTAAGCTTGTTGGCCGACGGCCTTCACCTGGTGCCAATGCAATGCGCTGAATTGCAGTATCATTATTTTCCAATAATGTTTCATGGCCTCCGGGATTTAAATTTTCTTCGAGCTCTGCAGCATTTTGGGAGTGGTGCTGCTGGTGAGGAAGTTGCTCTACTGCTTCGCGATCAGATTCGTCCGCAATAAAAGGAATATCATTAATTCCTTGAAGTTCTGTTAGCCATGATTCGTTTAGTGAAATGTTGTGCTTTCTGTAGAGCTCGGTATTTACTAAGTACCGTACAGCTTCAAGGACCCGAGCGGGTCGAATAGTTTCAGTCATGAAATTGTGAGCGTACTCTAGTCTCCTTTTTAAATGGACTTGGATGACATGGGTAGAGTCGAAAGAGCGTGGAAGCGCAGTCACAATATCGGGAACTCAAATTGGAACATTCACCACTGCCCCTCTGATTCCACATTGCCTTTCATAGCCGAGGGAAATAATCCTCATAAAAGGGATTCTCGGTGAAATAAGGCGTTCTTCGAGGCAGGTGAGTCCATTTAAGCACTCAGGGATTTCTTGGAAATCGAACCCATTAGAAAGGCATAGTGATGGGAGTTTGCCAAGAGAAATGGCACGACGACAAGTGTGGCAAAAGTTATATTTGCCGGACGGACTGGGAAATTTTCTTGACAAATAAAAGGCGTTGCCAACGTTTAAGAGAGGAAATTTAGAGGAGATAGCCAGGATGGATAATCCACTTACTTGCGAACGGAACCATGTTCCTCCACAGCAAATACAAATAGCCGTTGGCCCTTCCTTAATGTTCCTGTGGTACAGATCCCTCGCTGATGATCGAATCCTATTTCGCTGTTGTCCTCGTTCCTGTTCCAGTTCATCCTCCGAAAGTTGAGCTCTTGCGTCCATGTTTCTTTGCGACTGCCTTTGGGAGGCATCCAGTCGATTTTGTGAGTTAATCCTAAAGTTTAATAATCGATCCTCTGCCATTTGCCGAATTCGTTCTTCCCGAATCCTCCGCTGTTGCCGTGTTTCCCGGCGTTGTGATGTGTTTATCCGTTGCTCCTGTGATCTAGCGATGGGATTTCTCCTGGTTGCTCTCCTGTTATCGGCGTCCCTTTCCCGTTCTCGCTGCCTGTCTTCCATATCCCTTCGTCGCTGTCGGTGCTCTCCAGTGTTCCTTTCCTGTTCCCTTGCACGTTCCTCTGGGTCCTCGCGATGAGCAGCTCGTGCTGCGGCGTCCCGAATTCGCTCTGAAATTCGATATTCGGGATTGTTCCTCCGAGAGGCATGGTCAGCAGTATTTTGCACCTGCTCTTGTCGCCGCTCCTCAGTGACCTCTCGACGAATAGCACGCGCTGCGGCGTCCCGTACCCGTTCAGGATTTCGGTACTCCGGAATAGTCCTCCGAGTAGAGTGCTCAGCAGTGTTTCGCAACTGCTCTCGTCGTCGCTCCTCGGGGTCCTCTCGACGGATCGCGTGTGCATCCATGTCCCGAACCCGTTCAGGATTTCGGTACTCCGGAATAGTCCTCCGAGTACAGTGCTCAGCAGTGTTTCGCAACTGCTCTCGTCGTCGCTCCTCGGGGTCCTCTCGACGGATCGCGTGTGCATCCATGTCCCGAATCCGTTCAGGAATTCGAAACTCAGGAATAGCCCTCCGAGTAGAGTGTTCAGCAGTGTTTCGCAACTGCTCTTGTCTTCGCTCCTCAGAGTCCTGTCGACGGGTTGCACGTGCCTCCATATCCCGAGTCCGCTCAGAAACACGATAGTCCAGGTCCTGTCGACGATTAGAATGTCTTGCAGCATCCTGAATACGCTCCGCAGAACGGATTTCCAGGTTAGTCCTCCGAGAAGCATGTTCAGCAGTGTTTCGCAACTGCTCTTGTCTTCGCTCCTCAGAGTCCTGTCGACGGGTCGCGCGTGCCTCCATATCCCGAGACCGCTCTGAGACACGATAGTCCAGGTCCAGTCGACGATTCGAATGTCTTGCAGCATCCTGATTACGCTCCGCAGAACGGATTTCTGGGTTAGTCCTCCGAGATGCATGCTCAGCAGTGTTTCGCAACTGCTCTTGTCTTCGCTCCTCAGAGTCATCCCGACGAGTTAAATGCGCTTGTGCGTCCCGAATCCGTTCAAGGTTGCGAACCCTTTCGCTTCTTCTCCGCTGCGCGCGTGCAGTGGAATCCTGAGCACGACTTTCCTCCCGAAAGTTAGGGTTATTGGCGCGAATTTTGGCGATATGTTGCGAGTTCCGAGCTCTTATTTGGGACGCATTCCTTTCATAGCGGGCTCTACTGCGGCTTAAAGCTGCTTGGCGGCGTTGCTCCTGGGACAAGCGTGTTACACGTGGCATTTTTATAGCGCTGCATGAAAAAAAGACAATTATGGAATGATAGCATCTAATAAGAATCACCTAATAGGATTTTAGGAGAATTTGAAAGTTAAAGAGATATTAGCGAAATATACTTACCAAAGTTTGTCTTTTAAATATTACTTGAAAACAAGTTTTTTTAATTTTACCACTGATAAAAATTACTTTCTCACACTTTTGCACTGTTAAAAATACTTCCGCTCTCTTTAAATTTTTGCACTTGAAAAATACTTTTCACTAACTGGCAGAGTAACGTCGTCACTCAAAAAATTTTGTCATCGACTGATCTACGAATTATAGGATTTGTGAATATATAGTCAAGTTAGGTAATATCCCAAATAAAAATAAAAAGAATTATCCCATGACCCTTTTAAGGTTATCTAGTTTGACCCTTTTCAAAAAGGCAATGAAAATTCATTTTTTTAAGTACCTGTCTACCTGTTGTGCAATTTAGGTCCTAATTTGTAGTGCTATTTTTTCCGATTCGACCATCAAAAAGGTTATACCTAATATGGTACAGTTACTAAGCCACTCCATAAATTGCACTCATACCTGCGTTACCAGTTGCGCAATTCAGGTCCTTTGCACAATTCTTGCCCCTTGCACGTGTTCATTGAACCAATTAAAGGTTTGCCAACATATACCTGCTTACCAGGTTATAATGGAATAATCCCGTGGAATTCTTTGAATAATATGTCTCTGTTATATAAAAAGTAAAGGGTTGTAAACTTAAGTAATTTTTAAGACCCTTACTGTCACTCCCTTGCATTATAAAAGAGGCTGATAGGGTAGATATGTTAGAATGCATCAAATGAATAATTTTGGAGAATATAATAAGTCGTTTGCTTGACTTTGAATTAATGCTGTGGTCAATTTTACGATTTAAAATATGATTTTTGTCACTTCAATTACGTTACTTTGTCACGGGAATGTATTTCTTATATATAAATATGATTCTCGCTGCTGACAGCGGCTAGCTCGAGAGAGGTTGTATGTACTGGAAGTGTATGTGCAGTCAAGGCATGGGAATCTGCTGACTTATGCACTTGTGGTCTTCAAGGCATAGCTCGGCTGATCGTGTTACGAACAACTCGAACCATGTAAACACATGCAACAAAGTGTTACAGTGCGTATCCCTTAAGTACTCTTGGTAAGTCTTTACATCGATAGACACTTTGCCCTCAATAGGATACCCAAAATCGTAAAACATCAGCACATACAACACTTTGCAACCAATCGTTGGCTTTCCCACTCCGGCAACAGTCACATGACAACCGAAACGTTTAACTAAGTTGACTAAATATAAATCTCCCACCAGGTCAAACACGTAGATAAACAAGAAAGGAAAGCTAAGTTCGGGCGGAGCCGGAGTTGATATACCTTTGCAGAATATTCTGTAAATTATATTCTCCAAAATTATGCATATGCTGCATTCTTAATACTCATAAAAATCCCCACTTTCTAACTTTAAAACACCAAAGTTATGGAATTTTCAATTGTTCAGTTATTTTGCAGCTATAGGATATAGTCGGCCGATCCTTATAAAATTTGGTAGCTCGGATTGATTGGCCAAAAATAAAAATAAATCCCAACTTCCTAACTTTAAAAACACAAAAGATATGGTATTTCCGATCGTTCAGTTATATGGCAGCTATAGGATATAGTAGGCCGATCCCGGCCGTTCCGGCTTTTATACTGTGTTTCGAGGAGATGCTGTTTTACATCCCAACCTGGCTATCATGGATAGGATACTTCGTTTAGTGATGGGTTTGTGGGGTAAATTATGTGCGAGGTTATAGAGCAGGCAATCGGTGGTGGGATCCCAGGCTAAGCCAATAGCCTTTACGATGATGGTGCCATCCTGAAATTCCATAAGCTTTTCACAATCTGAATCGCTTTCTCCTTTCTCCACCACTTTCGAATCAGAAAATTACCCTTTGCCAATAGTTATTTTACTTGTAGACGGATTTGGACAGCTTCCTCCACGGAATTTCCTCATGAAATTATGTCGTCTACATAAAAATCCTGTCGCACGATTTTCGCAGCTAGTGGGAAGTTTCTTTCTTCGTCGAGAGCCAACTACTGCATTGCTTGAATTGCTAGAAAGGCAGCGTACTTGGTTCATGTATGTTCTTATTTCTACATCGGGATGATCGCGCATAGGATGAACTGAAGAAATTGATCTGGGTGAGTTACTCGCATCAGCGATACATCTTGCAAATATCGCCGCACATAGTAACTCTGAGAAGACGAAATTTGATGAGAATGTTAAAGAGTTTGTGTTGTTTCGACGGGCCCGTATGTAGCAGATCATTTAGATATACTCCTGACGTAGATTTGGCTCATCCGTCAAAAACCACACGCACTTTTGTCGTAGAGCTATACGGTTTCTCTACGCCATGATGCGGCAAATAGAATTGTGGGAAAATATGCTGCTTGGAAGACAGTGACATATTGCCCTGCTCGATGTATTCGTGCATGAAAGCAGAGTACTTCAGTTTAGTTTGAAGGTTTTTTGCCAGTTTGACTTAAAGCGTTTAAGTGCGCGTTGAAAGGAATCTCCTCACGTGTCAGTATTGAAGTTGGTCGGCAACCTTACAGAGTATTGACCCGACTCAAATCTAGCGACTCTAGTAGCCCTGTAGAAACATCTGTTCGCATATTTCGTCTTCAGGGGATGTTGTTGGAGATTCGCCGCAGGAATTGTCGATTTCCCAGAATCTTTTTACGATCTCTGATAAGGAATCATCCTCAAAATTAGGGACTTTACGAAAGGCGGCGAGATATGAATAGCTGTTGCGAGCGAGATAGTGTCCACCTGAAGCCACCCAACCAAGTTTGGTCTTTTGGAGAATTGGTAAATTATCTGCCATTCATATTTTGCCTACACAGATTAGGTCGAAAAATAGACCGGCCCCAAGCACTAAATCTATTCTCTGAGATTTGAAAAACGTTGGGTCTGCGAGTGATATATATTTAGGAATGCTCCAGTTAGAGATATCGAGGCCAAAGTTAGGCTGATAATCTGTTTTCGATCGAGTTATAACTGCTGGAAAGGATGTGGTGAATCTCTTGTCACAGGACTGAGCTACAATGTCAGTTGACAAGTTAGATGCTATCGTTGACTCGCCAATTCCTGATATCGATACTGCTGCATGATGAACCTTGATCTGGAGCTAGTTAGCCAGACGAGTGGTGATAAAGTTGAGTTGGGATCCAGAATCCAACAGGGCAAGGCATGGTATATGCACGCCTGAATGTCCTTTGTATAAACGATTACAGTTGGCAGTAATACGTTCCTACAGTTGTCTTTAGGGTAAGTGGCTACGAGAGTGGAAGCTAAGGGCATTGATAAATCTGGTATAATTGGCTGGAATGCAATTGCAAGCTGCTCGCCAGGTGCACATGAGACAGGTGATTGGGCCGCTATGGGGGACAAATGCAGTAATGAATGGTGCTTTTGATGACAATGCCTGCATTGCCCTGAGCGACATTGCTGCAAGCCATGACCTTCCCGGAGACAATTTAGGCTTCTGAAGATCCTTTTTCAGCATTTGCCAGCCCAAAAATAGCTCGAACGTGACCCTGAAAATGTAGCAATATGTTATCAAAACGCTTTGTAAGTAACTCCAATGCCTTATCGTAATTGGCATCGGCATGTTCCAACGATTTGATTGTGTTTAGAGCCGCGTCATCCAAACATGCGCGCAGGTATTGAAATTTCTCCATATTGCTTAAATCCTCGTTACTCCCTACGACACTGTGGTACATGGCAATGAAATCTGGCCCATCCTCGTAGCTGCCGCTGAACCTGGGCAAGTGTAATTCTGGTAGCCAAGACTTGCTCTTGTTTAGTTGGGAGGAAAAAATTGATATTGTCCTGATAGGCAGAATATGCTTTTGAGTTAGCATCTGCGATGTGTGACTTCATAAAGGTATCCATTTGGCGAGTCAGCGAAGACTTTGCTTTCCAATAGTAAATTGCGAACTCGGAGCGTGCATTTGAGGAGAGCTCGATTAGGTCCACCCTTTCCAGTTTATCTTGCCACATTTCGAAGTCGTCCTTCATTTTATTAACTATGTCTATACGAACTATTAAGTCGGCTTCATCGTAGGTACTCAAGTCGACGATGCTGAAATGGTTGCCCATTGCCTTTAGTTGGCGCTGAAGGAGGGATGCGTACTTGGCCTTGTAGAAGTCAATATCAGCCGATCTATCATCTTGATTGTCTGCCGGTGGCAAGTTGTCAGCATCTTTGGCCATATTAGATGTTGTTCACTGTAGCACGACTAACGGAGGCAAGAAATTTACCCTTGACGATTGCGAAAGTCAAATTTGGGCACAGGAAAACGCGATTACCATTTTCTGGAGACGATTGTATGTGTGTGTTTGTGAGGACTGTGCCTGACGGCGTTTGGCCAGACAGCAAAAGGTTAGAACCGAAGTTGTGATTTGCACTTAAACCCAGATAGTATCACGTCGGAGTCACCAATGTTTTGAGGAGATGCTGTTTTGCATCCCACTTCGGCCGTTCCTATTAATTTAAAAATAAAAGGCCTAGCTTTCGTTTTAAGATCGTGTACTTTTAAGTTTTAGGCAAAAACGAGAGAAGCGAATAGTAAGTGTTGTACAGTGTTTGTTTTCGAGAATTTACATTCGTACTGTTAAATTAACATGGGGCTGTTAGCGCAACGCAGATACTGTTAGCAAACTACGTTACATTTACAAATTGATGATAAACAATGAAATTTAAGCGTTCTGCTGCGAACATGTTTGGAAGATGATGGCTTTCAACCGATTTGGTTTCGATTGGCAGAACGGTGATCCGTACTATGGCTCTCCCACGCTCTTGAAGCAGGGACCAGTTGGATGTGCTCCACTTCCTCCAGAACGCTTGCTGCATTTGGCGCACCTTTTGCCACGGACTGAGGTGACCTGCGTTTAGGTGGGTCAAGTCAGTGTAGTGTGCATACATACAGAGTTCAGTCTGTACCATCGGCAACAATGTTAGCCAAATCTGCAGGATCAGCACTCTTCAAGTGCAAATGTAATTTGACCACACACGCCATCAGCGAGTGATAAGTCGCGCCAGTTTATTCCCACAGCTTGGCGACTGCAACATATATATCCATGTATGCACATAACATTCCATTCCCTCTCTCTGGGCACCGCTCTCAGAGAAAAACATAAGCTAATACATAAGGCGGTTGCGTCGCTGCCGGGCTTGACCGACAGCGCCGACTGCGCAACATAAAGCTAAGCTAAGAAAAGAATATAGGCCGGCAGTCGACAGACGACGGCAAACCCAAAAAAGTACCGAATAAATATTTTAATACTTTTAAATAAAATCAGTGCGTTTTCATTATTAACCAAAAATTGTGAACCATAAACTTATCTCATAACATGGCGACCGTGACATGGATTTATGTCAAACAAATAACACTGTTAAAAAGTGAATAAAAAACACTATTGATAAAGAAAACAAGAGAAGAAAAAAGCAACAAAAATTGAAGAAAATGGTAATGTATGTGTTACTACAAGATTATGAAATGGTACACAAAAAGCTATGAAAACTGAGTTGAAACGATTATGATAAAGATATATCGAAAAAGCTATAAAGTTGAGAAAACAAAACAAACACACTGATTAAAGGAAAACTGCCTGAAACCCTTCTTTTATCCTGCGACACATCAAATAAAATAGCTTGTGCGATGACCAGCACCGGCACCGCCCGAGTCCAAAGGGCCAGGAATACCTAAAAAAAAAAATAAATATAAAATAATTCAAATCATCAAAATACAAAGAAATAGCCTGTGCGAGGACCAGCACCGGTACAGCCCGAGTCCGAAGGGCCCGGATCACCAAAAAATAATAGCCTGTGCGAGGACCAGCACCGGCACCGCCCGAGTCAAAGGCCCAGGATTTTCCAAAAATGGAAAATAATATAATAACGTACAACCAATTTTATTTTTAAAATATTTTTGTTCTTTTGAGCTTTAAAAAGAAGATGGCCCAAGAAGATTATAAATAGGCAGGGAATTTTGTAAAAAAAAGTAGTAAATATATTAAATATTAAATGCGAATATATGTTTGAAAATTAATATTTTCAAAATAAAAAAAAATTTGTATAAAAAAAAAAAATAAAAATGTAAAATAAGTAACCAGAATATAAGAATTCCAAAAACTATAAACTTTAACAACATTTATTTTTTTAATTACAATATTAGCATTGTCTTCTATTATTCTTTTAACTCCCCCTGCAAAATTAAAAATTACAATGGGTTGGTTCGGCTCAGACGACACCCAGTCTACGGGAAATAAAGCTAATGTTGTTAATAATGTTCAAATAGTTGATCATACGGATGCTATTAAGTCAATGTGGATACTACCACTAACCATACAACATATAGACTGGTCATTTCATACAACGAATTTGGTCACAAAATTTTTCAATCGGGGGGCCCCAATGCTGGAATCGGCAGGCCCCGACACTTCGTGTGCCTTCGGGTTTTTTCGCTCTCGTTCTAATTCTTATTTTGACGCTCGCGCTCGAGTTCGGTCGTTCAGTCGCAGAGACGCGCATTTTGAAGAAGGTTGCGCCTGCGCTTGAATTAGTCTTTATATGTATGCGTGTTCATGCATTCTCATACAGGGGTGCATGTGTGAGTTTATTTCAATTCGATGCGGCAAGAATATTTTGTCTTTTGCTACTTTTCAAACTTGGTACCCTAACAATATGCGCGTATTCACTATTTGGTTAATGATCAAAATAAGAATATTTTATGTTATAGTATATTTTTTAATTTTTCAGCATACATTTCATTTTGGTTTACAAATTCATATCAGTGGTAGCAGTAAAATGTTTTTCTTATATGCATGTATTCCAATAAATAGAAATCAATCTACTGAGATACGAACAGGGCATATCGCAGTCGGTGTCACAAAAAACACCGACTGCTTTTAAGTGGTTCAGAAAACTTCAAACCAAATCAGCTTTGGTTGTTGTTCTGCGAGCGGATGGTGCCTGCATACCCTACCGACGATTGAATTTTAGGGGCAGACCGAAACAAGAACGGCTGTTTGGCTTTTGTTTTGTTTACATTTTTTATGGAACTTGTTTTGAATGTTATGTTTAATGACCTTTGATTGATTTATTTTTTTAAGGTTCGCAGTGTAATTTTGTTTAATGTTGTTATTTAATGATTTATTTTTTTATTTTTTTGTATGTTTGTTCTTAAAAGTCGCCGCTCGAATTATTTACCGATAAATATACCTGCGTTAAATAGTAGTTTTTAAACTTTTTCACAACTTAAAAAAAATGAATTTAGGTTAAATTTCTAAAATACTTTTTATTTTTTTAAAAGGTAAATGGAGCAAATATACAAATCTGAATTTTTTATTTAAATAATATTTAAATTTTCAATTGTATAATTTTATTTATTTATTTTATTTTTTTCTTGTTTCTGTCCCCCCTAAAATACAATCGTCGGTAGGGTATGCAGGCACCATCCGCTTGCAGAACAACAACCAAAGCTGATTTGGTTTAAAGTTTTCTGAACCACTTAAAAGAAGTCGGTGTTTTTTGTGACTCCGACTGCGATATGCCCTGTTCGTATCTCAGTAGATTGATTTCTATTTATTGGAATACATGCATATAAGAAAAACATTTTACTGCTACCACTGATATGAATTTGTAAACCAAAATGAAATGTATGCTGAAAAATTAAAAAATATACTATAACATAAAATATTCTTATTTTGATCATTAACCAAATAGTGAATACGCGCATATTGTTAGGGTACCAAGTTTGAAAAGTAGCAAAAGACAAAATATTCTTGCCGCATCGAATTGAAATAAACTCACACATGCACCCCTGTATGAGAATGCATGAACACGCATACATATAAAGACTAATTCAAGCGCAGGCGCAACCTTCTTCAAAATGCGCGTCTCTGCGACTGAACGACCGAACTCGAGCGCGAGCGTCAAAATAAGAATTAGAACGAGAGCGAAAAAACCCGAAGGCACACGAAGTGTCGGGGCCTGCCGATTCCAGCATTGGGGCCCCCCGATTGAAAAATTTTGTGATCAAATTCGTTGTATGAAATGACCAGTCTATATGTTGTATGGTTAGTGATACTACTTTTGATCCTGACAATCAGCAGCGTTGCTCAATTCGTGCTCGCATTATACGTTAAACATAATAAAATAATTAAAAAAGAGCTAATTAATTAAGCAGAGCTAACGCCTTGGACAAGGTTTAAATTCATTTATATTTTTTTTTTACCCTATTGGAGAAACACTCATTTCTTTTTGCATCTTTCTATAAAAGACATACATTTAAAACGAAAAATAATAAAAGGATTAAGAAAAAAGGCATTTAAAAGAATAGCCGCCATTCGAAATGAATTAGCAGCCAGTGATAATCCATCATGGGAACAAGCATGTGAACTTCACGCAGAGCTAGACTCCCTAAAAAAATTTGTAAGCACTAAACTACAGAAAAATCAAGAACCCGAACAATGTTACAAAAATATAACTGTTGACAAAAAATCTCCTCCAAAAGATAAATTTTTGCCAGTTCTTAAAAAGGAATGCCCGGCAGATTGTTCAGGCCCTTTATTCTCACCATACTTTGAATGCACAATCAAGAACCCGAACAATGTTACAAAAATATAACTGTTGACAAAAAATCTCCTCCAAAAGATAAATTTTTGCCAGTTCTTAAAAAGGAATGCCCGGCAGATTGTTCAGGCCCTTTATTCTCACCATACTTTGAATGCACATGCAAACACACAAAGCCCCAAGCAGTCTAAAAAAATAAAATAAAAACAAAAAAAAAAATTTTTTTTTAATTTACAAATTTGTTCTTTATTATGGATACAAACAGCTGTATAGAGAAAACACGAGAAAGGGAACCCATGTTCGATTATAGAGTAAGATCTATCCTCGAAACACTTTGGAACCCCATCTCAGTGTATGAACTAGAAATTGAATATATGGAAAAATTCAATCTGAGTAGTTCCCCATTAATACATTGTAATAATACGCAAAATGCTATAGTATTATCAACAATACAAAACTGTAAGGTTTTTTCCGTCATTGACAAAAATGCATTGCTTGGCAATATACTAATATTTAAAATTATTATGAAATAAAGCCTAATGGATTGGAAAACTATTTCTGATAAATTAAAAAAAAATAAGAACAAATTTCGACAAGTCATACAAATGTCTTTCGCAAAACCGAAATGTTCAGGGAACAACCATACAAAAACACGCTAAAGTTCTAGTAGACAGTTTTAATGAAGCACGCCTTATAATTTGTGGCTTTTTAAGCTGGAACGTAAGGCTAGTTTGTAGGCTTCAAAATTAGTTTCAAGGTGGGACAGAAAATGATCAAAATTGTTAAACAAAGCTGCGTCTTCGTTTGAAATAGTCCTTAAAGCTTCCTTAATTTTTTTAAACAAAGTTTTATGATCTTCACTATTGACTTCGTTTTCTTCGATTGGATGCAAAATAAGTGTTTCGGGCATAGGAGGATATGGCATATTGAATCGGCAGAACTCCTGTCCGCGTAACTCTCTTAGGCAAGAAGCACTATGCTTGTGGCGTTGATACTGAATTACTTCTTGTAGTTCAGTATCGTCTCCATTTGTAGTAATAAACCTATCAATAAAGTTTATTACTTGCTCGGTATTTTCGGCGTCTTCGAGCTTAGGAGCACCAGCAAGCCAGTACATGCCATGAGAATGCGGAGATCCTCTGTGCTGGAATTCGATTCTCCAATAAAAATGAGAAAGGTTGAACTCCCCAAAAATATCGGTTTTGAACAATTTCATTAATTGTCGCAACCTGTAATCGAAGTATCGAGAGCACGTCACTGGATCGGATCGGATTAACCGAGCCTTTTCTAAGCTGGAAAGAGCTGCCGCTTCTTCCTCGCTTATAGCCCTATTATCCAATAGAAGAGACAGGATAACTAAAAGTTCATTCCACTTAGTTTCAGCAGCGGAAAGAGTAATGAAAAACGTTGGCAGCCCAAATTGTCGAATCATGGCTATAACTTTTTTTTTCTCAGCCTCCCAATGAGCTGGTGCAGACCGTAAGCCTTTTAGGATGTGGTAGCCATCATCATGTTGCACAAGACGGTCAACAAATGATTCATCCCGCAGATTACCAGCGGTAATCGCTCCCGACTTTTTGCGTAAAGCAATTGAAATGGAATTTTGTATGCGCTGCATTTCGTAAAATTTATACATGTATAAAACTTTTGGAACTACAGCGCAACGACGGTCGTAAAAACGGATTTGGGATCTGGCTTTTTTCGCATACGTTGTATTTCCTTTAAATATTTCTCCGCAAGAAATAGTTGGAAAGGATAGTTCCTCTGCGTCTTCGTCAAGCGTTAAGCTTGTTGGCCGACGGCCTTCACCTGGTGCCAATGCAATGCGCTGAATTGCAGTATCATTATTTTCCAATAATGTTTCATGGCCTCCGGGATTTAAATTTTCTTCGAGCTCTGCAGCATTTTGGGAGTGGTGCTGCTGGTGAGGAAGTTGCTCTACTGCTTCGCGATCAGATTCGTCCGCAATAAAAGGAATATCATTAATTCCTTGAAGTTCTGTTAGCCATGATTCGTTTAGTGAAATGTTGTGCTTTCTGTAGAGCTCGGTATTTACTAAGTACCGTACAGCTTCAAGGACCCGAGCGGGTCGAATAGTTTCAGTCATGAAATTGTGAGCGTACTCTAGTCTCCTTTTTAAATGGACTTGGATGACATGGGTAGAGTCGAAAGAGCGTGGAAGCGCAGTCACAATATCGGGAACTCAAATTGGAACATTCACCACTGCCCCTCTGATTCCACATTGCCTTTCATAGCCGAGGGAAATAATCCTCATAAAAGGGATTCTCGGTGAAATAAGGCGTTCTTCGAGGCAGGTGAGTCCATTTAAGCACTCAGGGATTTCTTGGAAATCGAACCCATTAGAAAGGCATAGTGATGGGAGTTTGCCAAGAGAAATGGCACGACGACAAGTGTGGCAAAAGTTATATTTGCCGGACGGACTGGGAAATTTTCTTGACAAATAAAAGGCGTTGCCAACGTTTAAGAGAGGAAATTTAGAGGAGATAGCCAGGATGGATAATCCACTTACTTGCGAACGGAACCATGTTCCTCCACAGCAAATACAAATAGCCGTTGGCCCTTCCTTAATGTTCCTGTGGTACAGATCCCTCGCTGATGATCGAATCCTATTTCGCTGTTGTCCTCGTTCCTGTTCCAGTTCATCCTCCGAAAGTTGAGCTCTTGCGTCCATGTTTCTTTGCGACTGCCTTTGGGAGGCATCCAGTCGATTTTGTGAGTTAATCCTAAAGTTTAATAATCGATCCTCTGCCATTTGCCGAATTCGTTCTTCCCGAATCCTCCGCTGTTGCCGTGTTTCCCGGCGTTGTGATGTGTTTATCCGTTGCTCCTGTGATCTAGCGATGGGATTTCTCCTGGTTGCTCTCCTGTTATCGGCGTCCCTTTCCCGTTCTCGCTGCCTGTCTTCCATATCCCTTCGTCGCTGTCGGTGCTCTCCAGTGTTCCTTTCCTGTTCCCTTGCACGTTCCTCTGGGTCCTCGCGATGAGCAGCTCGTGCTGCGGCGTCCCGAATTCGCTCTGAAATTCGATATTCGGGATTGTTCCTCCGAGAGGCATGGTCAGCAGTATTTTGCACCTGCTCTTGTCGCCGCTCCTCAGTGACCTCTCGACGAATAGCACGCGCTGCGGCGTCCCGTACCCGTTCAGGATTTCGGTACTCCGGAATAGTCCTCCGAGTAGAGTGCTCAGCAGTGTTTCGCAACTGCTCTCGTCGTCGCTCCTCGGGGTCCTCTCGACGGATCGCGTGTGCATCCATGTCCCGAACCCGTTCAGGATTTCGGTACTCCGGAATAGTCCTCCGAGTACAGTGCTCAGCAGTGTTTCGCAACTGCTCTCGTCGTCGCTCCTCGGGGTCCTCTCGACGGATCACGTGTGCATCCATGTCCCGAATCCGTTCAGGAATTCGAAACTCAGGAATAGCCCTCCGAGTAGAGTGTTCAGCAGTGTTTCGCAACTGCTCTTGTCTTCGCTCCTCAGAGTCCTGTCGACGGGTTGCACGTGCCTCCATATCCCGAGTCCGCTCAGAAACACGATAGTCCAGGTCCTGTCGACGATTAGAATGTCTTGCAGCATCCTGAATACGCTCCGCAGAACGGATTTCCAGGTTAGTCCTCCGAGAAGCATGTTCAGCAGTGTTTCGCAACTGCTCTTGTCTTCGCTCCTCAGAGTCCTGTCGACGGGTCGCGCGTGCCTCCATATCCCGAGACCGCTCTGAGACACGATAGTCCAGGTCCAGTCGACGATTCGAATGTCTTGCAGCATCCTGATTACGCTCCGCAGAACGGATTTCTGGGTTAGTCCTCCGAGATGCATGCTCAGCAGTGTTTCGCAACTGCTCTTGTCTTCGCTCCTCAGAGTCATCCCGACGAGTTAAATGCGCTTGTGCGTCCCGAATCCGTTCAAGGTTGCGAACCCTTTCGCTTCTTCTCCGCTGCGCGCGTGCAGTGGAATCCTGAGCACGACTTTCCTCCCGAAAGTTAGGGTTATTGGCGCGAATTTTGGCGATATGTTGCGAGTTCCGAGCTCTTATTTGGGACGCATTCCTTTCATAGCGGGCTCTACTGCGGCTTAAAGCTGCTTGGCGGCGTTGCTCCTGGGACAAGCGTGTTACACGTGGCATTTTTATAGCGCTGCATGAAAAAAAGACAATTATGGAATGATAGCATCTAATAAGAATCACCTAATAGGATTTTAGGAGAATTTGAAAGTTAAAGAGATATTAGCGAAATATACTTACCAAAGTTTGTCTTTTAAATATTACTTGAAAACAAGTTTTTTTAATTTTACCACTGATAAAAATTACTTTCTCACACTTTTGCACTGTTAAAAAATACTTCCGCTCTCTTTAAATTTTTGCACTTGAAAAAATACTTTTCACTAACTGGCAGAGTAACGTCGTCACTCAAAAAATTTTGTCATCGACTGATCTACGAATTATAGGATTTGTGAATATATAGTCAAGTTAGGTAATATCCCAAATAAAAATAAAAAAGAATTATCCCATGACCCTTTTAAGGTTATCTAGTTTGACCCTTTTCAAAAAGGCAATGAAAATTCATTTTTTTAAGTACCTGTCTACCTGTTGTGCAATTTAGGTCCTAATTTGTAGTGCTATTTTTTCCGATTCGACCATCAAAAAGGTTATACCTAATATGGTACAGTTACTAAGCCACTCCATAAATTGCACTCATACCTGCGTTACCGGTTGCGCAATTCAGGTCCTTTGCACAATTCTTGCCCCTTGCACGTGTTCATTGAACCAATTAAAGGTTTGCCAACATATACCTGCTTACCAGGTTATAATGGAATAATCCCGTGGAATTCTTTGAATAATATGTCTCTGTTATATAAAAAGTAAAGGGTTGTAAACTTAAGTAATTTTTAAGACCCTTACTGTCACTCCCTTGCATTATAAAAGAGGCTGATAGGGTAGATATGTTAGAATGCATCAAATGAATAATTTTGGAGAATATAATAAGTCGTTTGCTTGACTTTGAATTAATGCTGTGGTCAATTTTACGATTTAAAATATGATTTTTGTCACTTCAATTACGTTACTTTGTCACGGGAATGTATTTCTTATATATAAATATGATTCTCGCTGCTGACAGCGGCTAGCTCGAGAGAGGTTGTATGTACTGGAAGTGTATGTGCAGTCAAGGCATGGGAATCTGCTGACTTATGCACTTGTGGTCTTCAAGGCATAGCTCGGCTGATCGTGTTACGAACAACTCGAACCATGTAAACACATGCAACAAAGTGTTACAGTGCGTATCCCTTAAGTACTCTTGGTAAGTCTTTACATCGATAGACACTTTGCCCTCAATAGGATACCCAAAATCGTAAAACATCAGCACATACAACACTTTGCAACCAATCGTTGGCTTTCCCACTCCGGCAACAGTCACATGACAACCGAAACGTTTAACTAAGTTGACTAAATATAAATCTCCCACCAGGTCAAACACGTAGATAAACAAGAAAGGAAAGCTAAGTTCGGGCGGAGCCGGAGTTGATATACCTTTGCAGAATATTCTGTAAATTATATTCTCCAAAATTATGCATATGCTGCATTCTTAATACTCATAAAAATCCCCACTTTCTAACTTTAAAACACCAAAGTTATGGAATTTTCAATTGTTCAGTTATTTTGCAGCTATAGGATATAGTCGGCCGATCCTTATAAAATTTGGTAGCTCGGATTGATTGGCCAAAAATAAAAATAAATCCCAACTTCCTAACTTTAAAAACACAAAAGATATGGTATTTCCGATCGTTCAGTTATATGGCAGCTATAGGATATAGTAGGCCGATCCCGGCCGTTCCGGCTTTTTATACTGTGTTTCGAGGAGATGCTGTTTTACATCCCAACCTGGCTATCATGGATAGGATACTTCGTTTAGTGATGGGTTTGTGGGGTAAATTATGTGCGAGGTTATAGAGCAGGCAATCGGTGGTGGGATCCCAGGCTAAGCCAATAGCCTTTACGATGATGGTGCCATCCTGAAATTCCATAAGCTTTTCACAATCTGAATCGCTTTCTCCTTTCTCCACCACTTTCGAATCAGAAAATTACCCTTTGCCAATAGTTATTTTACTTGTAGACGGATTTGGACAGCTTCCTCCACGGAATTTCCTCATGGAATTATGTCGTCTACATAAAAATCCTGTCGCACGATTTTCGCAGCTAGTGGGAAGTTTCTTTCTTCGTCGAGAGCCAACTACTGCATTGCTTGAATTGCTAGAAAGGCAGCGTACTTGGTTCATGTATGTTCTTATTTCTACATCGGGATGATCGCGCCATAGGATGAACTGAAGAAATTGATCTGGGTGAGTTACTCGCATCAGCGATACATCTTGCAAATATCGCCGCACATAGTAACTCTGAGAAGACGAAATTTGATGAGAATGTTAAAGAGTTTGTGTTGTTTCGACGGGCCCGTATGTAGCAGATCATTTAGATATACTCCTGACGTAGATTTGGCTCATCCGTCAAAAACCACACGCACTTTTGTCGTAGAGCTATACGGTTTCTCTACGCCATGATGCGGCAAATAGAATTGTGGGAAAATATGCTGCTTGGAAGACAGTGACATATTGCCCTGCTCGATGTATTCGTGCATGAAAGCAGAGTACTTCAGTTTAGTTTGAAGGTTTTTTGCCAGTTTGACTTAAAGCGTTTAAGTGCGCGTTGAAAGGAATCTCCTCACGTGTCAGTATTGAAGTTGGTCGGCAACCTTACAGAGTATTGACCCGACTCAAATCTAGCGACTCTAGTAGCCCTGTAGAAACATCTGTTCGCATATTTCGTCTTCAGGGGATGTTGTTGGAGATTCGCCGCAGGAATTGTCGATTTCCCAGAATCTTTTTACGATCTCTGATAAGGAATCATCCTCAAAATTAGGGACTTTACGAAAGGCGGCGAGATATGAATAGCTGTTGCGAGCGAGATAGTGTCCACCTGAAGCCACCCAACCAAGTTTGGTCTTTTGGAGAATTGGTAAATTATCTGCCATTCATATTTTGCCTACACAGATTAGGTCGAAAAATAGACCGGCCCCAAGCACTAAATCTATTCTCTGAGATTTGAAAAACGTTGGGTCTGCGAGTGATATATATTTAGGAATGCTCCAGTTAGAGATATCGAGGCCAAAGTTAGGCTGATAATCTGTTTTCGATCGAGTTATAACTGCTGGAAAGGATGTGGTGAATCTCTTGTCACAGGACTGAGCTACAATGTCAGTTGACAAGTTAGATGCTATCGTTGACTCGCCAATTCCTGATATCGATACTGCTGCATGATGAACCTTGATCTGGAGCTAGTTAGCCAGACGAGTGGTGATAAAGTTGAGTTGGGATCCAGAATCCAACAGGGCAAGGCATGGTATATGCACGCCTGAATGTCCTTTTGTATAAACGATTACAGTTGGCAGTAATACGTTCCTACAGTTGTCTTTAGGGTAAGTGGCTACGAGAGTGGAAGCTAAGGGCATTGATAAATCTGGTATAATTGGCTGGAATGCAATTGCAAGCTGCTCGCCAGGTGCACATGAGACAGGTGATTGGGCCGCT
Organism: Drosophila fuyamai; assembly: GCA_018153365.1. NCBI lineage: Eukaryota > Metazoa > Arthropoda > Insecta > Diptera > Drosophilidae > Drosophila > Drosophila fuyamai. Next base: position 132,025 of record JAECXW010000703.1, read on the forward strand.
ATGGGGGACAAATGCAGTAATGAATGGTGCTTTTGATGACAATGCCTGCATTGCCCTGAGCGACATTGCTGCAAGCCATGACCTTCCCGGAGACAATTTAGGCTTCTGAAGATCCTTTTTCAGCATTTGCCAGCCCAAAAATAGCTCGAACGTGACCCTGAAAATGTAGCAATATGTTATCAAAACGCTTTGTAAGTAACTCCAATGCCTTATCGTAATTGGCATCGGCATGTTCCAACGATTTGATTGTGTTTAGAGCCGCGTCATCCAAACATGCGCGCAGGTATTGAAATTTCTCCACATTGCTTAAATCCTCGTTACTCCCTACGACACTGTGGTACATGGCAATGAAATCTGGCCCATCCTCGTAGCTGCCGCTGAACCTGGGCAAGTGTAATTCTGGTAGCCAAGACTTGCTCTTGTTTAGTTGGGAGGAAAAAATTGATATTGTCCTGATAGGCAGAATATGCTTTTGAGTTAGCATCTGCGATGTGTGACTTCATAAAGGTATCCATTTGGCGAGTCAGCGAAGACTTTGCTTTCCAATAGTAAATTGCGAACTCGGAGCGTGCATTTGAGGAGAGCTCGATTAGGTCCACCCTTTCCAGTTTATCTTGCCACATTTCGAAGTCGTCCTTCATTTTATTAACTATGTCTATACGAACTATTAAGTCGGCTTCATCGTAGGTACTCAAGTCGACGATGCTGAAATGGTTGCCCATTGCCTTTAGTTGGCGCTGAAGGAGGGATGCGTACTTGGCCTTGTAGAAGTCAATATCAGCCGATCTATCATCTTGATTGTCTGCCGGTGGCAAGTTGTCAGCATCTTTGGCCATATTAGATGTTGTTCACTGTAGCACGACTAACGGAGGCAAGAAATTTACCCTTGACGATTGCGAAAGTCAAATTTGGGCACAGGAAAACGCGATTACCGTTTTCTGGAGACGATTGTATGTGTGTGTTTGTGAGGACTGTGCCTGACGGCGTTTGGCCAGACAGCAAAAGGTTAGAACCGAAGTTGTGATTTGCACTTAAACCCAGATAGTATCACGTCGGAGTCACCAATGTTTTGAGGAGATGCTGTTTTGCATCCCACTTCGGCCGTTCCTATTAATTTAAAATAAAAAGGCCTAGCTTTCGTTTTAAGATCGTGTACTTTTAAGTTTTAGGCAAAAACGAGAGAAGCGAATAGTAAGTGTTGTACAGTGTTTGTTTTCGAGAATTTACATTCGTACTGTTAAATTAACATGGGGCTGTTAGCGCAACGCAGATACTGTTAGCAAACTACGTTACATTTACAAATTGATGATAAACAATGAAATTTAAGCGTTCTGCTGCGAACATGTTTGGAAGATGATGGCTTTCAACCGATTTGGTTTCGATTGGCAGAACGGTGATCCGTACTATGGCTCTCCCACGCTCTTGAAGCAGGGACCAGTTGGATGTGCTCCACTTCCTCCAGAACGCTTGCTGCATTTGGCGCACCTTTTGCCACGGACTGAGGTGACCTGCGTTTAGGTGGGTCAAGTCAGTGTAGTGTGCATACATACAGAGTTCAGTCTGTACCATCGGCAACAATGTTAGCCAAATCTGCAGGATCAGCACTCTTCAAGTGCAAATGTAATTTGACCACACACGCCATCAGCGAGTGATAAGTCGCGCCAGTTTATTCCCACAGCTTGGCGACTGCAACATATATATCCATGTATGCACATAACATTCCATTCCCTCTCTCTGGGCACCGCTCTCAGAGAAAAACATAAGCTAATACATAAGGCGGTTGCGTCGCTGCCGGGCTTGACCGACAGCGCCGACTGCGCAACATAAAGCTAAGCTAAGAAAAGAATATAGGCCGGCAGTCGACAGACGACGGCAAACCCAAAAAGTACCGAATAAATATTTTAATACTTTTAAATAAAATCAGTGCGTTTTCATTATTAACCAAAAATTGTGAACCATAAACTTATCTCATAACATGGCGACCGTGACATGGATTTATGTCAAACAAATAACACTGTTAAAAAGTGAATAAAAAACACTATTGATAAAGAAAACAAGAGAAGAAAAAAGCAACAAAAATTGAAGAAAATGGTAATGTATGTGTTACTACAAGATTATGAAATGGTACACAAAAAGCTATGAAAACTGAGTTGAAACGATTATGATAAAGATATATCGAAAAAGCTATAAAGTTGAGAAAACAAAACAAACACACTGATTAAAGGAAAACTGCCTGAAACCCTTCTTTTATCCTGCGACACATCAAATAAAATAGCTTGTGCGATGACCAGCACCGGCACCGCCCGAGTCCAAAGGGCCAGGAATACCTAAAAAAAAATAAAAATAAAATAATTCAAATCATCAAAATACAAAGAAATAGCCTGTGCGAGGACCAGCACCGGTACAGCCCGAGTCCAAAGGGCCCGGATCACCAAAAAATAATAGCCTGTGCGAGGACCAGCACCGGCACCGCCCGAGTCAAAAGGCCCAGGATTTTCCAAAAATGGAAAATAATATAATAACGTACAACCAATTTTTTTTTAAAATATTTTTGTTCTTTTGAGCTTTAAAAGAAGATGGCCCAAAAAGATTATAAATAGGCAGGGAATTTTGTAAAAAAAGTAGTAAATATATTAAATATTAAATGCGAATATATGTTTGAAAATTAATATTTTCAAAATAAAAAAAAATTTGTATAAAAAAAAAAATAAAAATGTAAAATAAGTAACCAGAATATAAGAATTCCAAAAACTATAAACTTTAACAACATTTATTTTTTTAATTACAATATTAGCATTGTCTTCTATTATTCTTTTAACTCCCCCTGCAAAATTAAAAATTACAATGGGTTGGTTCGGCTCAGACGACACCCAGTCTACGGGAAATAAAGCTAATGTTGTTAATAATGTTCAAATAGTTGATCATACGGATGCTATTAAGTCAATGTGGATACTACCACTAACCATACAACATATAGACTGGTCATTTCATACAACGAATTTGGTCACAAAATTTTTCAATCGGGTTTTTTCGCTCTCGTTCTAATTCTTATTTTGACGCTCGCGCTCGAGTTCGGTCGTTCAGTCGCAGAGACGCGCATTTTGAAGAAGGTTGCGCCTGCGCTTGAATTACTCTTTATATGTATGCGTGTTCATGCATTCTCATACAGGGGTGCATGTGTGAGTTTATTTCAATTCGATGCGGCAAGAATATTTTGTCTTTTGCTACTTTTCAAACTTGGTACCCTAACAATATGCGCGTATTCACTATTTGGTTAATGATCAAAATAAGAATATTTTATGTTATAGTATATTTTTTAATTTTTCAGCATACATTTCATTTTGGTTTACAAATTCATATCAGTGGTAGCAGTAAAATGTTTTTCTTATATGCATGTATTCCAATAAATAGAAATCAATCTACTGAGATACGAACAGGGCATATCGCAGTCGGTGTCACAAAAAACACCGACTGCTTTTAAGTGGTTCAGAAAACTTCAAACCAAATCAGCTTTGGTTGTTGTTCTGCGAGCGGATGGTGCCTGCATACCCTACCGACGATTGAATTTTAGGGGCAGACCGAAACAAGAACGGCTGTTTGGCTTTTGTTTTGTTTACATTTTTTATGGAACTTGTTTTGAATGTTATGTTTAATGACCTTTGATTGATTTATTTTTTTAAGGTTCGCAGTGTAATTTTGTTTAATGTTGTTATTTAATGATTTATTTTTTTATTTTTTTTGTATGTTTGTTCTTAAAAGTCGCCGCTCAAATTAATTTACCGATAAATATACCTGCGTTAAATAGTAGTTTTTAAACTTTTTCACAACTTAAAAAAAATGAATTTAGGTTAAATTTCTAAAATACTTTTTATTTTTTTAAAAGGTAAATGGAGCAAATATACAAATCTGAATTTTTTATTTAAATAATATTTAAATTTTCAATTGTATAATTTTATTTATTTATTTTATTTTTTTCTTGTTTCTGTCCCCCCTAAAATACAATCGTCGGTAGGGTATGCAGGCACCATCCGCTTGCAGAACAACAACCAAAGCTGATTTGGTTTAAAGTTTTCTGAACCACTTAAAAGAAGTCGGTGTTTTTTGTGACTCCGACTGCGATATGCCCTGTTCGTATCTCAGTAGATTGATTTCTATTTATTGGAATACATGCATATAAGAAAAACATTTTACTGCTACCACTGATATGAATTTGTAAACCAAAATGAAATGTATGCTGAAATATTAAAAAATATACTATAACATAAAATATTCTTATTTTGATCATTAACCAAATAGTGAATACGCGCATATTGTTAGGGTACCAAGTTTGAAAAGTAGCAAAAGACAAAATATTCTTGCCGCATCGAATTGAAATAAACTCACACATGCACCCCTGTATGAGAATGCATGAACACGCATACATATAAAGACTAATTCAAGCGCAGGCGCAACCTTCTTCAAAATGCGCGTCTCTGCGACTGAACGACCGAACTCGAGCGCGAGCGTCAAAATAAGAATTAGAACGAGAGCGAAAAAACCCGAAGGCACACGAAGTGTCGGGGCCTGCCGATTCCAGCATTGGGGCCCCCCGATTGAAAAATTTTGTGATCAAATTCGTTGTATGAAATGACCAGTCTATATGTTGTATGGTTAGTGATACTACTTTTGATCCTGACAATCAGCAGCGTTGCTCAATTCGTGCTCGCATTATACGTTAAACATAATAAAATAATTAAAAAAGAGCTAATTAATTAAGCAGAGCTAACGCCTTGGACAAGGTTTAAATTCATTTATCTTTTTTTTTACCCTATTGGAGAAACACTCATTTCTTTTTGCATCTTTCTATAAAAGACATACATTTAAAACGAAAAATAATAAAAGGATTAAGAAAAAAGGCATTTAAAAGAATAGCCGCCATTCGAAATGAATTAGCAGCCAGTGATAATCCATCATGGGAACAAGCATGTGAACTTCACGCAGAGCTAGACTCCCTAAAAAAATTTGTAAGCACTAAACTACAGAAAAATCAAGAACCCGAACAATGTTACAAAAATATAACTGTTGACAAAAAATCTCCTCCAAAAGATAAATTTTTGCCAGTTCTTAAAAAGGAATGCCCGGCAGATTGTTCAGGCCCTTTATTCTCACCATACTTTGAATGCACAATCAAGAACCCGAACAATGTTACAAAAATATAACTGTTGACAAAAAATCTCCTCCAAAAGATAAATTTTTGCCAGTTCTTAAAAAGGAATGCCCGGCAGATTGTTCAGGCCCTTTATTCTCACCATACTTTGAATGCACATGCAAACACACAAAGCCCCAAGCAGTCTAAAAAAATAAAATAAAAACAAAAAAAAATTTTTTTTTAATTTACAAATTTGTTCTTTATTATGGATACAAACAGCTGTATAGAGAAAACACGAGAAAGGGAACCCATGTTCGATTATAGAGTAAGATCTATCCTCGAAACACTTTGGAACCCCATCTCAGTGTATGAACTAGAAATTGAATATATGGAAAAATTCAATCTGAGTAGTTCCCCATTAATACATTGTAATAATACGCAAAATGCTATAGTATTATCAACAATACAAAACTGTAAGGTTTTTTCCGTCATTGACAAAATGCATTGCTTGGCAATATACTAATATTTAAAATTATTATGAAATAAAGCCTAATGGATTGGAAAACTATTTCTGATAAATTAAAAAAAAAATAAGAACAAATTTCGACAAGTCATACAAATGTCTTTCGCAAAACCGAAATGTTCAGGGAACAACCATACAAAAACCCGCTAAAGTTCTAGTAGACAGTTTTAATGAAGCACGCCTTATAATTTGTGGCTTTTTTAAGCTGGAACGTAAGGCTAGTTTGTAGGCTTCAAAATTAGTTTCAAGGTGGGACAGAAAATGATCAAAATTGTTAAACAAAGCTGCGTCTTCGTTTGAAATAGTCCTTAAAGCTTCCTTAATTTTTTTAAACAAAGTTTTATGATCTTCACTATTGACTTCGTTTTCTTCGATTGGATGCAAAATAAGTGTTTCGGGCATAGGAGGATATGGCATATTGAATCGGCAGAACTCCTGTCCGCGTAACTCTCTTAGGCAAGAAGCACTATGCTTGTGGCGTTGATACTGAATTACTTCTTGTAGTTCAGTATCGTCTCCATTTGTAGTAATAAACCTATCAATAAAGTTTATTACTTGCTCGGTATTTTCGGCGTCTTCGAGCTTAGGAGCACCAGCAAGCCAGTACATGCCATGAGAATGCGGAGATCCTCTGTGCTGGAATTCGATTCTCCAATAAAAATGAGAAAGGTTGAACTCCCCAAAAATATCGGTTTTGAACAATTTCATTAATTGTCGCAACCTGTAATCGAAGTATCGAGAGCACGTCACTGGATCGGATCGGATTAACCGAGCCTTTTCTAAGCTGGAAAGAGCTGCCGCTTCTTCCTCGCTTATAGCCCTATTATCCAATAGAAGAGACAGGATAACTAAAAGTTCATTCCACTTAGTTTCAGCAGCGGAAAGAGTAATGAAAAACGTTGGCAGCCCAAATTGTCGAATCATGGCTATAACTTTTTTTTCTCAGCCTCCCAATGAGCTGGTGCAGACCGTAAGCCTTTTAGGATGTGGTAGCCATCATCATGTTGCACAAGACGGTCAACAAATGATTCATCCCGCAGATTACCAGCGGTAATCGCTCCCGACTTTTTGCGTAAAGCAATTGAAATGGAATTTTGTATGCGCTGCATTTCGTAAAATTTATACATGTATAAAACTTTTGGAACTACAGCGCAACGACGGTCGTAAAAACGGATTTGGGATCTGGCTTTTTCGCATACGTTGTATTTCCTTTAAATATTTCTCCGCAAGAAATAGTTGGAAAGGATAGTTCCTCTGCGTCTTCGTCAAGCGTTAAGCTTGTTGGCCGACGGCCTTCACCTGGTGCCAATGCAATGCGCTGAATTGCAGTATCATTATTTTCCAATAATGTTTCATGGCCTCCGGGATTTAAATTTTCTTCGAGCTCTGCAGCATTTTGGGAGTGGTGCTGCTGGTGAGGAAGTTGCTCTACTGCTTCGCGATCAGATTCGTCCGCAATAAAAGGAATATCATTAATTCCTTGAAGTTCTGTTAGCCATGATTCGTTTAGTGAAATGTTGTGCTTTCTGTAGAGCTCGGTATTTACTAAGTACCGTACAGCTTCAAGGACCCGAGCGGGTCGAATAGTTTCAGTCATGAAATTGTGAGCGTACTCTAGTCTCCTTTTTAAATGGACTTGGATGACATGGGTAGAGTCGAAAGAGCGTGGAAGCGCAGTCACAATATCGGGAACTCAAATTGGAACATTCACCACTGCCCCTCTGATTCCACATTGCCTTTCATAGCCGAGGGAAATAATCCTCATAAAAGGGATTCTCGGTGAAATAAGGCGTTCTTCGAGGCAGGTGAGTCCATTTAAGCACTCAGGGATTTCTTGGAAATCGAACCCAGTAGAAAGGCATAGTGATGGGAGTTTGCCAAGAGAAATGGCACGACGACAAGTGTGGCAAAAGTTATATTTGCCGGACGGACTGGGAAATTTTCTTGACAAATAAAAGGCGTTGCCAACGTTTAAGAGAGGAAATTTAGAGGAGATAGCCAGGATGGATAATCCACTTACTTGCGAACGGAACCATGTTCCTCCACAGCAAATACAAATAGCCGTTGGCCCTTCCTTAATGTTCCTGTGGTACAGATCCCTCGCTGATGATCGAATCCTATTTCGCTGTTGTCCTCGTTCCTGTTCCAGTTCATCCTCCGAAAGTTGAGCTCTTGCGTCCATGTTTCTTTGCGACTGCCTTTGGGAGGCATCCAGTCGATTTTGTGAGTTAATCCTAAAGTTTAATAATCGATCCTCTGCCATTTGCCGAATTCGTTCTTCCCGAATCCTCCGCTGTTGCCGTGTTTCCCGGCGTTGTGATGTGTTTATCCGTTGCTCCTGTGATCTAGCGATGGGATTTCTCCTGGTTGCTCTCCTGTTATCGGCGTCCCTTTCCCGTTCTCGCTGCCTGTCTTCCATATCCCTTCGTCGCTGTCGGTGCTCTCCAGTGTTCCTTTCCTGTTCCCTTGCACGTTCCTCTGGGTCCTCGCGATGAGCAGCTCGTGCTGCGGCGTCCCGAATTCGCTCTGAAATTCGATATTCGGGATTGTTCCTCCGAGAGGCATGGTCAGCAGTATTTTGCACCTGCTCTTGTCGCCGCTCCTCAGTGACCTCTCGACGAATAGCACGCGCTGCGGCGTCCCGTACCCGTTCAGGATTTCGGTACTCCGGAATAGTCCTCCGAGTAGAGTGCTCAGCAGTGTTTCGCAACTGCTCTCGTCGTCGCTCCTCGGGGTCCTCTCGACGGATCGCGTGTGCATCCATGTCCCGAACCCGTTCAGGATTTCGGTACTCCGGAATAGTCCTCCGAGTACAGTGCTCAGCAGTGTTTCGCAACTGCTCTCGTCGTCGCTCCTCGGGGTCCTCTCGACGGATCGCGTGTGCATCCATGTCCCGAATCCGTTCAGGAATTCGAAACTCAGGAATAGCCCTCCGAGTAGAGTGTTCAGCAGTGTTTCGCAACTGCTCTTGTCTTCGCTCCTCAGAGTCCTGTCGACGGGTTGCACGTGCCTCCATATCCCGAGTCCGCTCAGAAACACGATAGTCCAGGTCCTGTCGACGATTAGAATGTCTTGCAGCATCCTGAATACGCTCCGCAGAACGGATTTCCAGGTTAGTCCTCCGAGAAGCATGTTCAGCAGTGTTTCGCAACTGCTCTTGTCTTCGCTCCTCAGAGTCCTGTCGACGGGTCGCGCGTGCCTCCATATCCCGAGACCGCTCTGAGACACGATAGTCCAGGTCCAGTCGACGATTCGAATGTCTTGCAGCATCCTGATTACGCTCCGCAGAACGGATTTCTGGGTTAGTCCTCCGAGATGCATGCTCAGCAGTGTTTCGCAACTGCTCTTGTCTTCGCTCCTCAGAGTCATCCCGACGAGTTAAATGCGCTTGTGCGTCCCGAATCCGTTCAAGGTTGCGAACCCTTTCGCTTCTTCTCCGCTGCGCGCGTGCAGTGGAATCCTGAGCACGACTTTCCTCCCGAAAGTTAGGGTTATTGGCGCGAATTTTGGCGATATGTTGCGAGTTCCGAGCTCTTATTTGGGACGCATTCCTTTCATAGCGGGCTCTACTGCGGCTTAAAGCTGCTTGGCGGCGTTGCTCCTGGGACAAGCGTGTTACACGTGGCATTTTTATAGCGCTGCATGAAAAAAAGACAATTATGGAATGATAGCATCTAATAAGAATCACCTAATAGGATTTTAGGAGAATTTGAAAGTTAAAGAGATATTAGCGAAATATACTTACCAAAGTTTGTCTTTTAAATATTACTTGAAAACAAGTTTTTTTAATTTTACCACTGATAAAAATTACTTTCTCACACTTTTGCACTGTTAAAAAATACTTCCGCTCTCTTTAAATTTTTGCACTTGAAAAAATACTTTTCACTAACTGGCAGAGTAACGTCGTCACTCAAAAAATTTTGTCATCGACTGATCTACGAATTATAGGATTTGTGAATATATAGTCAAGTTAGGTAATATCCCAAATAAAAATAAAAAGAATTATCCCATGACCCTTTTAAGGTTATCTAGTTTGACCCTTTTCAAAAAGGCAATGAAAATTCATTTTTTTAAGTACCTGTCTACCTGTTGTGCAATTTAGGTCCTAATTTGTAGTGCTATTTTTTCCGATTCGACCATCAAAAGGTTATACCTAATATGGTACAGTTACTAAGCCACTCCATAAATTGCACTCATACCTGCGTTACCGGTTGCGCAATTCAGGTCCTTTGCACAATTCTTGCCCCTTGCACGTGTTCATTGAACCAATTAAAGGTTTGCCAACATATACCTGCTTACCAGGTTATAATGGAATAATCCCGTGGAATTCTTTGAATAATATGTCTCTGTTATATAAAAAGTAAAGGGTTGTAAACTTAAGTAATTTTTAAGACCCTTACTGTCACTCCCTTGCATTATAAAAGAGGCTGATAGGGTAGATATGTTAGAATGCATCAAATGAATAATTTTGGAGAATATAATAAGTCGTTTGCTTGACTTTGAATTAATGCTGTGGTCAATTTTACGATTTAAAATATGATTTTTGTCACTTCAATTACGTTACTTTGTCACGGGAATGTATTTCTTATATATAAATATGATTCTCGCTGCTGACAGCGGCTAGCTCGAGAGAGGTTGTATGTACTGGAAGTGTATGTGCAGTCAAGGCATGGGAATCTGCTGACTTATGCACTTGTGGTCTTCAAGGCATAGCTCGGCTGATCGTGTTACGAACAACTCGAACCATGTAAACACATGCAACAAAGTGTTACAGTGCGTATCCCTTAAGTACTCTTGGTAAGTCTTTACATCGATAGACACTTTGCCCTCAATAGGATACCCAAAATCGTAAAACATCAGCACATACAACACTTTGCAACCAATCGTTGGCTTTCCCACTCCGGCAACAGTCACATGACAACCGAAACGTTTAACTAAGTTGACTAAATATAAATCTCCCACCAGGTCAAACACGTAGATAAACAAGAAAGGAAAGCTAAGTTCGGGCGGAGCCGGAGTTGATATACCTTTGCAGAATATTCTGTAAATTATATTCTCCAAAATTATGCATATGCTGCATTCTTAATACTCATAAAAATCCCCACTTTCTAACTTTAAAACACCAAAGTTATGGAATTTTCAATTGTTCAGTTATTTTGCAGCTATAGGATATAGTCGGCCGATCCTTATAAAATTTGGTAGCTCGGTTGATTGGCCAAAAATAAAAATAAATCCCAACTTCCTAACTTTAAAAACACAAAAGATATGGTATTTCCGATCGTTCAGTTATATGGCAGCTGTAGGATATAGTAGGCCGATCCCGGCCGTTCCGGCTTTTATACTGTGTTTCGAGGAGATGCTGTTTTACATCCCAACCTGGCTATCATGGATAGGATACTTCTGTTTAGTGATGGGTTTGTGGGGTAAATTATGTGCGAGGTTATAGAGCAGGCAATCGGTGGTGGGATCCCAGGCTAAGCCAATAGCCTTTACGATGATGGTGCCATCCTGAAATTCCATAAGCTTTTCACAATCTGAATCGCTTTCTCCTTTCTCCACCACTTTCGAATCAGAAAATTACCCTTTGCCAATAGTTATTTTACTTGTAGACGGATTTGGACAGCTTCCTCCACGGAATTTCCTCATGAAATTATGTCGTCTACATAAAAATCCTGTCGCACGATTTTCGCAGCTAGTGGGAAGTTTCTTTCTTCGTCGAGAGCCAACTACTGCATTGCTTGAATTGCTAGAAAGGCAGCGTACTTGGTTCATGTATGTTCTTATTTCTACATCGGGATGATCGCGCCATAGGATGAACTGAAGAAATTGATCTGGGTGAGTTACTCGCATCAGCGATACATCTTGCAAATATCGCCGCACATAGTAACTCTGAGAAGACGAAATTTGATGAGAATGTTAAAGAGTTTGTGTTGTTTCGACGGGCCCGTATGTAGCAGATCATTTAGATATACTCCTGACGTAGATTTGGCTCATCCGTCAAAAACCACACGCACTTTTGTCGTAGAGCTATACGGTTTCTCTACGCCATGATGCGGCAAATAGAATTGTGGGAAAATATGCTGCTTGGAAGACAGTGACATATTGCCCTGCTCGATGTATTCGTGCATGAAAGCAGAGTACTTCAGTTTAGTTTGAAGGTTTTTTGCCAGTTTGACTTAAAGCGTTTAAGTGCGCGTTGAAAGGAATCTCCTCACGTGTCAGTATTGAAGTTGGTCGGCAACCTTACAGAGTATTGACCCGACTCAAATCTAGCGACTCTAGTAGCCCTGTAGAAACATCTGTTCGCATATTTCGTCTTCAGGGGATGTTGTTGGAGATTCGCCGCAGGAATTGTCGATTTCCCAGAATCTTTTTACGATCTCTGATAAGGAATCATCCTCAAAATTAGGGACTTTACGAAAGGCGGCGAGATATGAATAGCTGTTGCGAGCGAGATAGTGTCCACCTGAAGCCACCCAACCAAGTTTGGTCTTTTGGAGAATTGGTAAATTATCTGCCATTCATATTTTGCCTACACAGATTAGGTCGAAAAATAGACCGGCCCCAAGCACTAAATCTATTCTCTGAGATTTGAAAAACGTTGGGTCTGCGAGTGATATATATTTAGGAATGCTCCAGTTAGAGATATCGAGGCCAAAGTTAGGCTGATAATCTGTTTTCGATCGAGTTATAACTGCTGGAAAGGATGTGGTGAATCTCTTGTCACAGGACTGAGCTACAATGTCAGTTGACAAGTTAGATGCTATCGTTGACTCGCCAATTCCTGATATCGATACTGCTGCATGATGAACCTTGATCTGGAGCTAGTTAGCCAGACGAGTGGTGATAAAGTTGAGTTGGGATCCAGAATCCAACAGGGCAAGGCATGGTATATGCACGCCTGAATGTCCTTTTGTATAAACGATTACAGTTGGCAGTAATACGTTCCTACAGTTGTCTTTAGGATAAGAGGCTACGAGAGTGGAAGCTAAGGCATTGATAAATCTGCTATAATTGGCTGGAATGCAATTGCAAGCTGCTCGCCAGGTGCACATGAGACAGGTGATTGGGCCGCTATGGGGGACAAATGCAGTAATGAATGGTGCTTTTGATGACAATGCCTGCATTGCCCTGAGCGACATTGCTGCAAGCCATGACCTTCCCAGAGACAATTTAGGCTTCTGAAGATCCTTTTTCAGCATTTGCCAGCCCAAAAATAGCTCGAACGTGACCCTGAAAATGTAGCAATATGTTATCAAAACGCTTTGTAAGTAACTCCAATGCCTTATCGTAATTGGCATCGGCATGTTCCAACGATTTGATTGTGTTTAGAGCCGCGTCATCCAAACATGCGCGCAGGTATTGAAATTTCTCCACATTGCTTAAATCCTCGTTACTCCCTACGACACTGTGGTACATGGCAATGCAATCTGGCCCATCCTCGTAGCTGCCGCTGAACCTGGGCAAGTGTAATTCTGGTAGCCAAGACTTGCTCTTGTTTAGTTGGGAGGAAAAATTGATATTGTCCTGATAGGCAGAATATGCTTTTGAGTTAGCATCTGCGATGTGTGACTTCATAAAGGTATCCATTTGGCGAGTCAGCGAAGACTTTGCTTTCCAATAGTAAATTGCGAACTCGGAGCGTGCATTTGAGGAGAGCTCGATTAGGTCCACCCTTTCCAGTTTATCTTGCCACATTTCGAAGTCGTCCTTCATTTTATTAACTATGTCTATACGAACTATTAAGTCGGCTTCATCGTAGGTACTCAAGTCGCCGATGCTGAAATGGTTGCCCATTGCCTTTAGTTGGCGCTGAAGGAGGGATGCGTACTTGGCCTTGTAGAAGTCAATATCAGCCGATCTATCATCTTGATTGTCTGCCGGTGGCAAGTTGTCAGCATCTTTGGCCATATTAGATGTTGTTCACTGTAGCACGACTAACGGATGCAAGAAATTTACCCTTGACGATTGCGAAAGTCAAATTTGGGCACAGGAAAACGCGATTACCGTTTTCTGGAGACGATTGTATGTGTGTGTTTGTGAGGACTGTGCCTGACGGCGTTTGGCCAGACAGCAAAAAGGTTAGAACCGAAGTTGTGATTTGCACTTAAACCCAGATAGTATCACGTCGGAGTCACCAATGTTTTGAGGAGATGCTGTTTTGCATCCCACTTCGGCCGTTCCTATTAATTTAAAATAAAAAGGCCTAGCTTTCGTTTTAAGATCGTGTACTTTTAAGTTTTAGGCAAAAACGAGAGAAGCGAATAGTAAGTGTTGTACACTCCTCGCGATGAGCAGCTCGTGCTGCGGCGTCCCGAATTCGCTCTGAAATTCGATATTCGGGATTGTTCCTCCGAGAGGCATGGTCAGCAGTATTTTGCACCTGCTCTTGTCGCCGCTCCTCAGTGACCTCTCGACGAATAGCACGCGCTGCGGCGTCCCGTACCCGTTCAGGATTTCGGTACTCCGGAATAGTCCTCCGAGTAGAGTGCTCAGCAGTGTTTCGCAACTGCCTCGTCGTCGCTCCTCGGGGTCCTCTCGACGGATCGCGTGTGCATCCATGTCCCGAACCCGTTCAGGATTTCGGTACTCCGGAATAGTCCTCCGAGTACAGTGCTCAGCAGTGTTTCGCAACTGCTCGTCGTCGCTCCTCGGGGTCCTCTCGACGGATCGCGTGTGCATCCATGTCCCGAATCCGTTCAGGAATTCGAAACTCAGGAATAGCCCTCCGAGTAGAGTGTTCAGCAGTGTTTCGCAACTGCTCTTGTCTTCGCTCCTCAGAGTCCTGTCGACGGGTTGCACGTGCCTCCATATCCCGAGTCCGCTCAGAAACACGATAGTCCAGGTCCTGTCGACGATTAGAATGTCTTGCAGCATCCTGAATACGCTCCGCAGAACGGATTTCCAGGTTAGTCCTCCGAGAAGCATGTTCAGCAGTGTTTCGCAACTGCTCTTGTCTTCGCTCCTCAGAGTCCTGTCGACGGGTCGCGCGTGCCTCCATATCCCGAGACCGCTCTGAGACACGATAGTCCAGGTCCAGTCGACGATTCGAATGTCTTGCAGCATCCTGATTACGCTCCGCAGAACGGATTTCTGGGTTAGTCCTCCGAGATGCATGCTCAGCAGTGTTTCGCAACTGCTCTTGTCTTCGCTCCTCAGAGTCATCCCGACGAGTTAAATGCGCTTGTGCGTCCCGAATCCGTTCAAGGTTGCGAACCCTTTCGCTTCTTCTCCGCTGCGCGTGCAGTGGAATCCTGAGCACGACTTTCCTCCCGAAAGTTAGGGTTATTGGCGCGAATTTTGGCGATATGTTGCGAGTTCCGAGCTCTTATTTGGGACGCATTCCTTTCATAGCGGGCTCTACTGCGGCTTAAAGCTGCTTGGCGGCGTTGCTCCTGGGACAAGCGTGTTACACGTGGCATTTTTATAGCGCTGCATGAAAAAAAGACAATTATGGAATGATAGCATCTAATAAGAATCACCTAATAGGATTTTAGGAGAATTTGAAAGTTAAAGAGATATTAGCGAAATATACTTACCAAAGTTTGTCTTTTAAATATTACTTGAAAACAAGTTTTTTAATTTTACCACTGATAAAAATTACTTTCTCACACTTTTGCACTGTTAAAAAATACTTCCGCTCTCTTTAAATTTTTGCACTTGAAAAAATACTTTTCACTAACTGGCAGAGTAACGTCGTCACTCAAAAAATTTTGTCATCGACTGATCTACGAATTATAGGATTTGTGAATATATAGTCAAGTTAGGTAATATCCCAAATAAAAATAAAAAAGAATTATCCCATGACCCTTTTAAGGTTATCTAGTTTGACCCTTTTCAAAAAGGCAATGAAAATTCATTTTTTAAGTACCTGTCTACCTGTTGTGCAATTTAGGTCCTAATTTGTAGTGCTATTTTTTTCCGATTCGACCATCAAAAAGGTTATACCTAATATGGTACAGTTACTAAGCCACTCCATAAATTGCACTCATACCTGCGTTACCGGTTGCGCAATTCAGGTCCTTTGCACAATTCTTGCCCCTTGCACGTGTTCATTGAACCAATTAAAGGTTTGCCAACATATACCTGCTTACCAGGTTATAATGGAATAATCCCGTGGAATTCTTTGAATAATATGTCTCTGTTATATAAAAAGTAAAGGGTTGTAAACTTAAGTAATTTTTAAGACCCTTACTGTCACTCCCTTGCATTATAAAAGAGGCTGATAGGGTAGATATGTTAGAATGCATCAAATGAATAATTTTGGAGAATATAATAAGTCGTTTGCTTGACTTTGAATTAATGCTGTGGTCAATTTTACGATTTAAAATATGATTTTTGTCACTTCAATTACGTTACTTTGTCACGGGAATGTATTTCTTATATATAAATATGATTCTCGCTGCTGACAGCGGCTAGCTCGAGAGAGGTTGTATGTACTGGAAGTGTATGTGCAGTCAAGGCATGGGAATCTGCTGACTTATGCACTTGTGGTCTTCAAGGCATAGCTCGGCTGATCGTGTTACGAACAACTCGAACCATGTAAACACATGCAACAAAGTGTTACAGTGCGTATCCCTTAAGTACTCTTGGTAAGTCTTTACATCGATAGACACTTTGCCCTCAATAGGATACCCAAAATCGTAAAACATCAGCACATACAACACTTTGCAACCAATCGTTGGCTTTCCCACTCCGGCAACAGTCACATGACAACCGAAACGTTTAACTAAGTTGACTAAATATAAATCTCCCACCAGGTCAAACACGTAGATAAACAAGAAAGGAAAGCTAAGTTCGGGCGGAGCCGGAGTTGATATACCTTTGCAGAATATTCTGTAAATTATATTCTCCAAAATTATGCATATGCTGCATTCTTAATACTCATAAAAATCCCCACTTTCTAACTTTAAAACACCAAAGTTATGGAATTTTCAATTGTTCAGTTATTTTGCAGCTATAGGATATAGTCGGCCGATCCTTATAAAATTTGGTAGCTCGGATTGATTGGCCAAAAATAAAAATAAATCCCAACTTCCTAACTTTAAAAACACAAAAGATATGGTATTTCCGATCGTTCAGTTATATGGCAGCTATAGGATATAGTAGGCCGATCCCGGCCGTTCCGGCTTTTATACTGTGTTTCGAGGAGATGCTGTTTTACATCCCAACCTGGCTATCATGGATAGGATACTTCGTTTAGTGATGGGTTTGTGGGGTAAATTATGTGCGAGGTTATAGAGCAGGCAATCGGTGGTGGGATCCCAGGCTAAGCCAATAGCCTTTACGATGATGGTGCCATCCTGAAATTCCATAAGCTTTTCACAATCTGAATCGCTTTCTCCTTTCTCCACCACTTTCGAATCAGAAAATTACCCTTTGCCAATAGTTATTTTACTTGTAGACGGATTTGGACAGCTTCCTCCACGGAATTTCCTCATGAAATTATGTCGTCTACATAAAAATCCTGTCGCACGATTTTCGCAGCTAGTGGGAAGTTTCTTTCTTCGTCGAGAGCCAACTACTGCATTGCTTGAATTGCTAGAAAGGCAGCGTACTTGGTTCATGTATGTTCTTATTTCTACATCGGGATGATCGCGCCATAGGATGAACTGAAGAAATTGATCTGGGTGAGTTACTCGCATCAGCGATACATCTTGCAAATATCGCCGCACATAGTAACTCTGAGAAGACGAAATTTGATGAGAATGTTAAAGAGTTTGTGTTGTTTCGACGGGCCCGTATGTAGCAGATCATTTAGATATACTCCTGACGTAGATTTGGCTCATCCGTCAAAAACCACACGCACTTTTGTCGTAGAGCTATACGGTTTCTCTACGCCATGATGCGGCAAATAGAATTGTGGGAAAATATGCTGCTTGGAAGACAGTGACATATTGCCCTGCTCGATGTATTCGTGCATGAAAGCAGAGTACTTCAGTTTAGTTTGAAGGTTTTTTGCCAGTTTGACTTAAAGCGTTTAAGTGCGCGTTGAAAGGAATCTCCTCACGTGTCAGTATTGAAGTTGGTCGGCAACCTTACAGAGTATTGACCCGACTCAAATCTAGCGACTCTAGTAGCCCTGTAGAAACATCTGTTCGCATATTTCGTCTTCAGGGGATGTTGTTGGAGATTCGCCGCAGGAATTGTCGATTTCCCAGAATCTTTTTACGATCTCTGATAAGGAATCATCCTCAAAATTAGGGACTTTACGAAAGGCGGCGAGATATGAATAGCTGTTGCGAGCGAGATAGTGTCCACCTGAAGCCACCCAACCAAGTTTGGTCTTTTGGAGAATTGGTAAATTATCTGCCATTCATATTTTGCCTACACAGATTAGGTCGAAAAATAGACCGGCCCCAAGCACTAAATCTATTCTCTGAGATTTGAAAAACGTTGGGTCTGCGAGTGATATATATTTAGGAATGCTCCAGTTAGAGATATCGAGGCCAAAGTTAGGCTGATAATCTGTTTTCGATCGAGTTATAACTGCTGGAAAGGATGTGGTGAATCTCTTGTCACAGGACTGAGCTACAATGTCAGTTGACAAGTTAGATGCTATCGTTGACTCGCCAATTCCTGATATCGATACTGCTGCATGATGAACCTTGATCTGGAGCTAGTTAGCCAGACGAGTGGTGATAAAGTTGAGTTGGGATCCAGAATCCAACAGGGCAAGGCATGGTATATGCACGCCTGAATGTCCTTTTGTATAAACGATTACAGTTGGCAGTAATACGTTCCTACAGTTGTCTTTAGGATAAGAGGCTACGAGAGTGGAAGCTAAGGGCATTGATAAATCTGCTATAATTGGCTGGAATGCAATTGCAAGCTGCTCGCCAGGTGCACATGAGACAGGTGATTGGGCCGCTATGGGGGACAAATGCAGTAATGAATGGTGCTTTTGATGACAATGCCTGCATTGCCCTGAGCGACATTGCTGCAAGCCATGACCTTCCCAGAGACAATTTAGGCTTCTGAAGATCCTTTTTCAGCATTTGCCAGCCCAAAAATAGCTCGAACGTGACCCTGAAAATGTAGCAATATGTTATCAAAACGCTTTGTAAGTAACTCCAATGCCTTATCGTAATTGGCATCGGCATGTTCCAACGATTTGATTGTGTTTAGAGCCGCGTCATCCAAACATGCGCGCAGGTATTGAAATTTCTCCACATTGCTTAAATCCTCGTTACTCCCTACGACACTGTGGTACATGGCAATGCAATCTGGCCCATCCTCGTAGCTGCCGCTGAACCTGGGCAAGTGTAATTCTGGTAGCCAAGACTTGCTCTTGTTTAGTTGGGAGGAAAAAATTGATATTGTCCTGATAGGCAGAATATGCTTTTGAGTTAGCATCTGCGATGTGTGACTTCATAAAGGTATCCATTTGGCGAGTCAGCGAAGACTTTGCTTTCCAATAGTAAATTGCGAACTCGGAGCGTGCATTTGAGGAGAGCTCGATTAGGTCCACCCTTTCCAGTTTATCTTGCCACATTTCGAAGTCGTCCTTCATTTTATTAACTATGTCTATACGAACTATTAAGTCGGCTTCATCGTAGGTACTCAAGTCGCCGATGCTGAAATGGTTGCCCATTGCCTTTAGTTGGCGCTGAAGGAGGGATGCGTACTTGGCCTTGTAGAAGTCAATATCAGCCGATCTATCATCTTGATTGTCTGCCGGTGGCAAGTTGTCAGCATCTTTGGCCATATTAGATGTTGTTCACTGTAGCACGACTAACGGATGCAAGAAATTTACCCTTGACGATTGCGAAAGTCAAATTTGGGCACAGGAAAACGCGATTACCGTTTTCTGGAGACGATTGTATGTGTGTGTTTGTGAGGACTGTGCCTGACGGCGTTTGGCCAGACAGCAAAAGGTTAGAACCGAAGTTGTGATTTGCACTTAAACCCAGATAGTATCACGTCGGAGTCACCAATGTTTTGAGGAGATGCTGTTTTGCATCCCACTTCGGCCGTTCCTATTAATTTAAAATAAAAAGGCCTAGCTTTCGTTTTAAGATCGTGTACTTTTAAGTTTTAGGCAAAAACGAGAGAAGCGAATAGTAAGTGTTGTACAGTGTTTGTTTTCGAGAATTTACATTCGTACTGTTAAATTAACATGGGGCTGTTAGCGCAACGCAGATACTGTTAGCAAACTACGTTACATTTACAAATTGATGATAAACAATGAAATTTAAGCGTTCTGCTGCGAACATGTTTGGAAGATGATGGCTTTCAACCGATTTGGTTTCGATTGGCAGAACGGTGATCCGTACTATGGCTCTCCCACGCTCTTGAAGCAGGGACCAGTTGGATGTGCTCCACTTCCTCCAGAACGCTTGCTGCATTTGGCGCACCTTTTGCCACGGACTGAGGTGACCTGCGTTTAGGTGGGTCAAGTCAGTGTAGTGTGCATACATACAGAGTTCAGTCTGTACCATCGGCAACAATGTTAGCCAAATCTGCAGGATCAGCACTCTTCAAGTGCAAATGTAATTTGACCACACACGCCATCAGCGAGTGATAAGTCGCGCCAGTTTATTCCCACAGCTTGGCGACTGCAACATATATATCCATGTATGCACATAACATTCCATTCCCTCTCTCTGGGCACCGCTCTCAGAGAAAAACATAAGCTAATACATAAGGCGGTTGCGTCGCTGCCGGGCTTGACCGACAGCGCCGACTGCGCAACATAAAGCTAAGCTAAGAAAAGAATATAGGCCGGCAGTCGACAGACAACGGCAAACCCAAAAAGTACCGAATAAATATTTTAATACTTTTAAATAAAATCAGTGCGTTTTCATTATTAACCAAAAATTGTGAACCATAAACTTATCTCATAACATGGCGACCGTGACATGGATTTATGTCAAACAAATAACACTGTTAAAAAGTGAATAAAAAACACTATTGATAAAGAAAACAAGAGAAGAAAAAAGCAACAAAAATTGAAGAAAATGGTAATGTATGTGTTACTACAAGATTATGAAATGGTACACAAAAAGCTATGAAAACTGAGTTGAAACGATTATGATAAAGATATATCGAAAAAGCTATAAAGTTGAGAAAACAAAACAAACACACTGATTAAAGGAAAACTGCCTAAAACCCTTCTTTTATCCTGCGACACATCAAATAAAATAGCTTGTGCGATGACCAGCACCGGCACCGCCCGAGTCCAAAGGGCCAGGAATACCTAAAAAAAAAAATAAATATAAAATAATTCAAATCATCAAAATACAAAGAAATAGCCTGTGCGAGGACCAGCACCGGTACAGCCCGAGTCCAAAGGGCCCGGATCACCAAAAAATAATAGCCTGTGCGAGGACCAGCACCGGCACCGCCCGAGTCAAAAGGCCCAGGATTTTCCAAAAATGGAAAATAATATAATAACGTACAACCAATTTTATTTTTAAAATATTTTTGTTCTTTTGAGCTTTAAAAAGAAGATGGCCCAAAAAGATTATAAATAGGCAAGGAATTTTGTAAAAAAAGTAGTAAATATATTAAATATTAAATGCGAATATATGTTTGAAAATTAATATTTTCAAAATAAAAAAAAATTTGTATAAAAAAAAAAATAAAAATGTAAAATAAGTAACCAGAATATAAGAATTCCAAAAACTATAAACTTTAACAACATTTATTTTTTTAATTACAATATTAGCATTGTCTTCTATTATTCTTTTAACTCCCCCTGCAAAATTAAAAATTACAATGGGTTGGTTCGGCTCAGACGACACCCAGTCTACGGGAAATAAAGCTAATGTTGTTAATAATGTTCAAATAGTTGATCATACGGATGCTATTAAGTCAATGTGGATACTACCACTAACCATACAACATATAGACTGGTCATTTCATACAACGAATTTGGTCACAAAATTTTTCAATCGGGGGGCCCCAATGCTGGAATCGGCAGGCCCCGACACTTCGTGTGCCTTCGGGTTTTTTCGCTCTCGTTCTAATTCTTATTTTGACGCTCGCGCTCGAGTTCGGTCGTTCAGTCGCAGAGACGCGCATTTTGAAGAAGGTTGCGCCTGCGCTTGAATTAGTCTTTATATGTATGCGTGTTCATGCATTCTCATACAGGGGTGCATGTGTGAGTTTATTTCAATTCGATGCGGCAAGAATATTTTGTCTTTTGCTACTTTTCAAACTTGGTACCCTAACAATATGCGCGTATTCACTATTTGGTTAATGATCAAAATAAGAATATTTTATGTTATAGTATATTTTTAATTTTTCAGCATACATTTCATTTTGGTTTACAAATTCATATCAGTGGTAGCAGTAAAATGTTTTTCTTATATGCATGTATTCCAATAAATAGAAATCAATCTACTGAGATACGAACAGGGCATATCGCAGTCGGTGTCACAAAAAACACCGACTGCTTTTAAGTGGTTCAGAAAACTTCAAACCAAATCAGCTTTGGTTGTTGTTCTGCGAGCGGATGGTGCCTGCATACCCTACCGACGATTGAATTTTAGGGGCAGACCGAAACAAGAACGGCTGTTTGGCTTTTGTTTTGTTTACATTTTTTATGGAACTTGTTTTGAATGTTATGTTTAATGACCTTTGATTGATTTATTTTTTTTAAGGTTCGCAGTGTAATTTTGTTTAATGTTGTTATTTAATGATTTATTTTTTTATTTTTTTGTATGTTTGTTCTTAAAAGTCGCCGCTCGAATTATTTACCGATAAATATACCTGCGTTAAATAGTAGTTTTTAAACTTTTTCACAACTTAAAAAAAATGAATTTAGGTTAAATTTCTAAAATACTTTTTATTTTTTTAAAAGGTAAATGGAGCAAATATACAAATCTGAATTTTTATTTAAATAATATTTAAATTTTCAATTGTATAATTTTATTTATTTATTTTATTTTTTCTTGTTTCTGTCCCCCTAAAATACAATCGTCGGTAGGGTATGCAGGCACCATCCGCTTGCAGAACAACAACCAAAGCTGATTTGGTTTAAAGTTTTCTGAACCACTTAAAAGAAGTCGGTGTTTTTTGTGACTCCGACTGCGATATGCCCTGTTCGTATCTCAGTAGATTGATTTCTATTTATTGGAATACATGCATATAAGAAAAACATTTTACTGCTACCACTGATATGAATTTGTAAACCAAAATGAAATGTATGCTGAAATATTAAAAAATATACTATAACATAAAATATTCTTATTTTGATCATTAACCAAATAGTGAATACGCGCATATTGTTAGGGTACCAAGTTTGAAAAGTAGCAAAAGACAAAATATTCTTGCCGCATCGAATTGAAATAAACTCACACATGCACCCCTGTATGAGAATGCATGAACACGCATACATATAAAGACTAATTCAAGCGCAGGCGCAACCTTCTTCAAAATGCGCGTCTCTGCGACTGAACGACCGAACTCGAGCGCGAGCGTCAAAATAAGAATTAGAACGAGAGCGAAAAAACCCGAAGGCACACGAAGTGTCGGGGCCTGCCGATTCCAGCATTGGGGCCCCCCGATTGAAAAATTTTGTGATCAAATTCGTTGAATGAAATGACCAGTCTATATGTTGTATGGTTAGTGATACTACTTTTGATCCTGACAATCAGCAGCGTTGCTCAATTCGTGCTCGCATTATACGTTAAACATAATAAAATAATTAAAAAAGAGCTAATTAATTAAGCAGAGCTAACGCCTTGGACAAGGTTTAAATTCATTTATCTTTTTTTTTACCCTATTGGAGAAACACTCATTTCTTTTTGCATCTTTCTATAAAAGACATACATTTAAAACGAAAAATAATAAAAGGAAAGGAGGATTAAGAAAAAAGGCATTTAAAAGAATAGCCGCCATTCGAAATGAATTAGCAGCCAGTGATAATCCATCATGGGAACAAGCATGTGAACTTCACGCAGAGCTAGACTCCCTAAAAAAATTTGTAAGCACTAAACTACAGAAAAATCAAGAACCCGAACAATGTTACAAAAATATTGAAATCATCGGGGAAACTGTTGACAAAAAATCTCCTCCAAAAGATAAATTTTTGCCAGTTCTTAAAAAGGAATGCCCGGCAGATTGTTCAGGCCCTTTATTCTCACCATACTTTGAATGCACATGCAAACACACAAAGCCCCAAGCAGTCTAAAAAAATAAAATAAAAAAAAAAAAAATTTTTTTAATTTACAAATTTGTTCTTTATTATGGATACAAACAGCTGTATAGAGAAAACACGAGAAAGGGAACCCATGTTCGATTATAGAGTAAGATCTATCCTCGAAACACTTTGGAACCCCATCTCAGTGTATGAACTAGAAATTGAATATATGGAAAAATTCAATCTGAGTAGTTCCCCATTAATACATTGTAATAATACGCAAAATGCTATAGTATTATCAACAATACAAAACTGTAAGGTTTTTTCCGTCATTGACAAAAATGCATTGCTTGGCAATATACTAATATTTAAAATTATTATGAAATAAAGCCTAATGGATTGGAAAACTATTTCTGATAAATTAAAAAAAAATAAGAACAAATTTCGACAAGTCATACAAATGTCTTTCGCAAAACCGAAATGTTCAGGGAACAACCATACAAAAACACGCTAAAGTTCTAGTAGACAGTTTTAATGAAGCACGCCTTATAATTTACGAACACAGAGATAAATTATCCAGTAAACACTGGACAGATATCTCAAAATTATTATCTAAATTTAAAAACAATCTTAAAAATATAAAACAAAAATATAAGTTAGACATTTTGATTCCATCTATCCTTAATACACAAATTAACATTTGAGGAGGAATTGAAATCAGAAGAAATAGAAGATAAAGATTCCGATACGGAAGATTTAGTCGAAACAAGCAAAGAAACCGAATTACCAAAAACCGAGGACATACACAACCTGACTATTCCAGCGGTATTAACGCTGACCGAACTGTCGGATTCCGAAGAAAATATATCATACGAAAATTTGGAAAACAATATAATCAATATGACGGACGACTCGATTGCCAATAGAGCATACATGAAGGAAATCAGCTCGGCAATTCCAGACTTCGATGGAAAAAAATCCACCTGCAAAGATTCTTAACAGCATTGAAATTGGTCAACCTTACTAAGGGACCATACGAAAACATAGCTGTTGAGGTAATCAAATCCAAAATAGTTGGATCAACATTGTACAAAGTACAAAACGAAACAACTATTAATAACATAATAAGTAAACTCCAGGCCACTATAGTGGGCGATTCCTCTGACGTTGTAAAAGCGAAATTATTAAACATATACCAAAAGGGAAAAAAGGCTACGCAATTTACAACTGAAGTAGACAATCTACGGAAACTATTAGAAGCTTCTTACATTGACGAAGGATTAAGTGCCGAACATGCAGACACGTTCAGCACAAAAGAAGCCATTTCTACAATGATAAAGAATTGTGAAAATGTTAAATTAAAAACCATTCTGGAAGCAGGCACATTCAAAACAATGAATGAAGATGTTACAAAATATATTCATTGCAGCACGGAAATGACAGGAAATGCAAACAACATATTTTATACAAATAAAAATAATTACTTTCGTGGTAATAACTATAGAGGAAACTATAGAGGAAGAGGCTATGGCCGAGGATATTACCAAAATAATTATAATAACTATAATCATTATGATAATAATTACAATAACCGAGGCCGAGGAAGCTATCGGGGTCAAAACCGCGGTAATGGAGGCAACAACACAAACTACACCAATCAAAATGGCAGAAATAACACTGTGAGAATGGCTCAAACTAACTCGGAAAACGAGGAAGCTCCCTTAAGAAGTCAACAATAAAAACAACACAGTTCACTCTATTACTCTTAATTTAAATATATTCGTAAAAGTAAAACATGAACTTACACAAAAACCACTCACCTTTTTGATAGACACTGGAGCTGATATTTCTCTCATTACAGAAAATTCCGACAACATCATTGATACTGACTTCAATAACACTATACAAATATCAGGAATAGGCAAAGGCTCAATAACTACAATAGGACTATCATTTATTGAATTAAGAACAAGCAATTATATAATACCACATAACTTTCATCTAGTTCCCCATAACTTTTCAATACCGGTAGGCGGAATAATTGGAATAGACTTCATAAAGAAATTTAATTGTATATTGGACTTCAATCAAGATAATGACCGTTTCATTTTAAGACCTGATAATTTAAAATTTCCAATAAAAATTCCAATCCTTCATAACATAGAAACTAACGAAATAATTATACCAGCTCGCTCCGAAGTAATTAGAAAAATTAATTTAACTGAAAGTAATAAAACCCTTCTAATACCAAATCAAGAAATTGAAAATGGTATATTCATAGGAAATACAATTTCAGATCCCCAAACCACATTCGTCCGAATTTTAAACACTACAAATGAGAACAAAATAGTAAACCTTAAGAACATTAAACACGAATCTATCGACAACTATAATATTGTCAATTTAAATGGCACAAATAGAAACGAAAAAGTCATCAATAAACTAAAACAAAATTTTCCGACTCAATTTAAAAATGTCTTAACAAATCTTTGTTCAAAATATAGTGACATATTCGGTCTTGAAACCGAACCGATATCTACTAACAATTTCTACAAGCAAAAAATAAGAGTAAAAGATGATGAACCCGTGTATATAAAAACTATAGAAGTCCACAATGTCATAAAGAGGAAATAACTAAGGAAGTGGACAATTTTATAAAAAATAAAATAGTCGAGCCCTCAGTATCAGAATATATTAGCCCTCTGTTACTTGTTCCAAAAAATCATTACCTGACTCAAAGGAGAAAAGACGGCGTTTAGTAATTGATTATCGCCAAATTAATAAAAAACTTTTTGCAGACAAATTTCCACTACCTAGAATCGATGACATACTTGATCAATTGGGCCGAGCAAAGTATTTCTCTGGTTTAGATCTTATGT
Source organism: Drosophila fuyamai (assembly GCA_018153365.1). Taxonomy (NCBI): domain Eukaryota; kingdom Metazoa; phylum Arthropoda; class Insecta; order Diptera; family Drosophilidae; genus Drosophila; species Drosophila fuyamai. Next base: position 158,643 of record JAECXW010000703.1, read on the forward strand.
CCGGATTCCACCAAATTGAATTAGAGGAATCGTCCAGAAATATAACTTCATTTTCAACGAGCTATGGCTCTTATCGTTTTACACGATTACCTTATGGTTTAAAAATAGACCCAAATTCTTTCCAGCGTATGATGACAGTTGCATTTTCCGGCTTGGAGCCATCCCAGGCATTCCTCTACATGGACGACCTTATAGTGGTAGGATGTTCAGAAAATCACATGTTGAAAAACTTAACAAACGTCTTTGAACCTTGCAGAAAAAATAATCTTAAACTACATCCAGAGAAATGCTCATTTTTCATGCATGAAGTGACCTTTCTTGGTCACAAATGTACAGATTATGGTATAATGCCAGATGACAAAAAATATGAGGTCATTGAAAAATACCCACGGACGCTGATAGCGCCCGCAGATTTGTTGCATTTTGCAATTATTATCGTCGATTCATTAAAAACTTTGCAGATTATTCCCGTCACATAACTAAATTATGTAAAAAAGGTGTTAGATTCGAATGGACACCAGAGTGTCAAAGTGCTTTTGATTACTTAAAGAAAAAATTAATGAGTACAACACTACTTCAATACCCCGATTTTTGCAAAGAATTTTGCATAATCACGGACGCAAGTAAGCAAGCTTGCGGAGCAGTCCTTACACAAGAACATAATGGCATACAGCTTCCTGTATCTTATGCATCGAGATCATTTACTAAAGGAGAATCCAATAAAAGCACAACGAAACAAGAACTACTAGCAATACATTGGGCAATTAACCATTTTAGACCTTACGTTTATGGGCGACATTTCCTAGTTAAAACAGACCATAGATCATTAACATTCCTCTTTTCTATGGTTAATCCAAACTCTAAATTAACAAGAATAAGACTAGATTTGGAAGAATACGAATTTACAGTTGAGTATCTTAAGGGAAAGGACAATTACGTTGCTGATGCGTTATCTAGAATAACCATCAAAGAACTAAAAAACATACAAAAACAAATTCTAAAAGTCACTACAAGAAATCAGTACAGACAGAATAAACCCTGCACAGGGAAAAATCAAGCACAGCTGCCTAGGCAGTGTGTTGAAAAAGCTTCTATGCCCAAAATATACGACGTCCTTAACAACGACGAAGTAAAGAAAGTAGTGACCTTGCATTTAAATAATTTCAAATGCTATTTTAAGCATGGTAAAAAAGTTATTGCAAGAATAAATGTTAGCGATCTATATACCTATGGTACATTTGGTTTAGGTAAATTTTTCCAAAGGCTTGAAAAAGAAGCCGGTATATACAAGATCAGCCAACTTAAAGTGGCACTGTGTGAAAAAATCTTTGAAAATATTTCAGTTGATTCGTTTAAAAAAATGGGCAATAAAATATTAAAAAAATTAAGAGTTGCGCTACTCAAACCAGTGACCATAATAAAAGATAAGAAAGAAAAAGAAGCTATAGTGTCTGAAAACCATGACGATCCACTACAAGGCGGGCATACTGGAATAGCCAAAACCTTGTCAAAAATAAGACAACATTTCTATTGGAAAAACATGTCTAGGTACATAACGAACTACGTAAAGACATGTCCAAAATGCCAGAAATCCAAAATAACTAAACACACAAAAACACCATTAACTTTAACAGAGACTCCAACTATGGCATTTGACAGAGTAATTGTTGATACGATAGGTCCATTACCAAAATCGGATCAGGGCAATGAATACGCGGTAACTTTGATATGCGATTTAACGAAATATTTAATTGCCATACCAATACCAAACAAAAGCGCAAAATCAGCAGCTAAAGCTATTTTTGAAAATTGTATTCTAAAGTACGGTCCAATGAAGACGTTCATATCGGACATGGGAACTGAATATAAAAATTCAATTATTGAAGATTTATGTAAATACCTTGGTATAAAAAACATAACATCTACAGCGCACCACCACCAGACATTAGGAACAATAGAACGTAGTCACCGAACACTTAACGAATACAATCGATCCTATATATCCGTTGATAAAACAGATTGGGAAATATGGCTACAATACTTCGTCTGTTGTTTCAATACAACACCTTCTATGACACACAACTTTTGCCCCTATGAATTACTTTTTAGCAAACATCCAAATTTAAGTACATCTTTTAATTCAACACATAGATGACTATACTAAGGAAGCAAAATTTAGACTAGAAAATGCTTACAAAAGAGCAAGAATTATGCTAGATAAAAATAAACAAAAATAAAAATCTAATTACGAATGAAACCGGTCATAAATTAGATAACAAATATTTAGGCCCTTACAAAGTGGCAGAAATAAAAGAAAATGAAAACATAGTAGTAATGAGCGATAAAAATAAAAAACAAGTTGTTCATAAGGATAGGCTTAAAATTTTTCACGTATAAATACTTTGTTATCTCGTACGGCCTGATCAACCATACGGGTACACAAAAAAAAAAAGAAAAAGAAGAAGGAACAACAACATTTTCCAATTATATTTCCAATTTATATTTAGTAATTTTACTTTTAACTACAATTTTATAATTTTATCAAATTCTATTACATTTTATTTTCTTATATTTTCAAATAACCCATTTCACACATAAATACAAATATATATTCGCATTAAACAAAAATAAAACAATCAAGTCAAAACATAAAAAAAAAACAAACAAAAATATAATTTTTTTTTAAGACTTCGTTTTAATTAAGAAAAATATGATAAAACAAGAGAGAACGCTATAGTCGAGTGCGTTGACTAATAGATACCCGTTACTCAGCTAAACAACTTAATATAAATATGCCTTCTTGTATGTTTTTCGCCGCTCGAATTAGCTCCCGATTTTTATGTTAAAATCGGTACCCAGGGAACACCTCCAATTTGGCTAACTTGATTTGATCTTCATAATTCTTGGGATATAGTTCGGTATTGACAAATGAAAACCATCGCAATTTCCTTTAATAGAAATCCTTATCGAGAATTAAGGTTGACTCTGTTGAGCACCTTGGCCAGCTGTTCCAAAGTCATACGTTAGATGGCCATATTGTATTGCGGCATCTACCCCAAGACATTGGTACCACAGGCAATGAAAGGCGGAAATGTAGGCGCTAGCCAGGCTTAAGCGTTTAATGGGTTTTTGGGCGTTAGTGGGTAGTGGGCGTGGCAAACTTTTATTAGGCCAATCGATAGGTATTGACGAAACAAATACATATCAAAAAAAATTTTCATAATAGCATCAAAACTGTGGCCACAGCTGGTGGCTTGCGCTGCGTAGGAACTCCTAAAATCTACATGCAAAATGCCAATCTTCTAGATTTTATAGTTTCCGAGATCTCAGCGTTCATACGGACAGACAGACGGACAGACGGACATGGCTAGATCGACTCGGCTAGTGATCCTGAACAAGAATATATATACTTTATAGGGTCGGAAACGCTTCCTTCTACCTGTTACATACTTTTGCACGAATACTCTACGAGTAACGGGTATAATAACTTCATATATTACGTTATTTTTAAAAAGGAGGGAGATGTAGTGTGCATACATACAGAGTACACTCTGTACCATCGGCAACAATGTTAGCCAAATCTGCAGGATCAGCACTCTTCAAGTGCAAATGTAATTTGACCACACACGCCATCAGCGAGTGATAAGTCGCGCCAGTTTATTCCCACAGCTTGGCGACTGCAACAAATATATCCATGTATGCACATAACATTCCATTCCCTCTCTCTGGGCACCGCTCTCAGAGAAAAACATAAGCTAATACATAAGGCGGTTGCGTCGCTGCCGGGCTTGACCGACAGCGCCGACTGCGCAACATAGAGCTAAGCCAAGAAAAGAATATAGGCCGGCAGTCGTCAGACGACGGCAACCCAAAAAGTACCGAATAAATATTTTAGTACCATATTGAATGCTGCTTCCTTTGAAGACTTATGAAGGGTATCAATGCTGCGAGAAATGATGATGTCGATGAGTCCTCCACCAATTCCAAATGAACTGCCTTCCTTGCAAAACATATGAAAATTGAGACGTAGCATTATTCTGGCGAGCGGTTCATTATTTTCCATTTTTGGTAAAATGGAACGCAAAAGTCAATGCCAGTTACATAAAATTTCGGGCTTGGCTGGACGCGCTCAGCTGGAAGGGGGTCATTATTTGGTCGAGAAGTTTGAGCCGCATTCGGAAGCATCGGGTGATGAATTTATTTACATATGCAAAAATCCGTTGCAGCTTCGTGAATGAATTGCTGAATTTGCAGGACGCTGCCAAATCCATCCGTTGCGTCGATATAAGTGTTTTTGAGCGCCGTTCAGGTAGATCAGATGATACACGGTTTTTGGCCAACCTGCGCAGCCGGCTTGTAAAAAGGAAGGTACGTTTTTCCAAAGTGGTAATTCTAAAAATTCAATCGGCTTGCATCCTATTGACAATATATCCGCCGGGTTCACTTGTGACGGCACATGATGCCAGATAATTCCCTTCGTCCGCCGCTGGATTTGAGCTACCCTGTTGGAAATAATAATGTTGAAGTTAAAAGGTGCTTCTCGTATCCAAGCAAGCACTATTGTAAAGTCGCTGCAGCAGTGGTATTTGCAAAAAAAATTTGAATTCCTTGGCGATGTTTGATAAAAGAAGCGCTGCTGAGAGTTCGAGTTTTGGGATTGTCAGCGTTTTCAAAGGAGAGTCCCTGGACTTCGAGCATAACAAAAATGAAGAATATACACCCTGCAACTCAGATTGGACGTATACGCAAGCGTCATAAGCAGCCATGCTTGCGTCGCAAAACCCATTTAGCTCAATTGTGGCCAGTGGCGTTAGAATGAATCACGGAAATAATAGACAATCACCTGAAACCTGAGAAGGTTTCGCAGTGCATTGCTTGCGGCAAGCATTCGTCCCAGTCCAACCTTTCCTTTCATAGAGCTTGAAGAAATATTTTGAGTTTGGTAACAACGGATGATTAATCCGAGTGGGTCGTAAACCTGGCTAGCATGGATAGGATACTTCGTTTAGTGATGGGTTTGTGGGGTAAATTATGTGCGAGGTTATAGAGCAGGCAATCGGTGGTGGGATCCCAGGCTAAGCCAATAGCCTTTACGATGATGGTGCCATCCTGAAATTCCATAAGCTTTTCACAATCTGAATCGCTTTCTCCTTTCTCCACCACTTTCGAATCAGAAAATTACCCTTTGCCAATAGTTATTTTACTTGTAGACGGATTTGGACAGCTTCCTCCACGGAATTTCCTCATGAAATTATGTCGTCTACATAAAAATCCTGTCGCACGATTTTCGCAGCTAGTGGGAAGTTTCTTTCTTCGTCGAGAGCCAACTACTGCATTGCTTGAATTGCTAGAAAGGCAGCGTACTTGGTTCATGTATGTTCTTATTTCTACATCGGGATGATCGCGCCATAGGATGCACTGAAGAAATTGATCTGGGTGAGTTACTCGCATCAGCGATACATCTTGCAAATATCGCCGCACATAGTAACTCTGAGAAGACGAAATTTGATGAGAATGTTAAAGAGTTTATGTTGTTTCGACGGGCCCGTATGTAGCAGATCATTTAGATATACTCCTGACGTAGATTTGGCTCATCCGTCAAAAACCACACGCACTTTTGTCGTAGAGCTATACGGTTTCTCTACGCCATGATGCGGCAAATAGAATTGTGGGAAAATATGCTGCTTGGAAGCCAGTGACATATTGCCCTGCTCGATGTATTCGTGCATGAAAGCAGAGTACTTCAGTTTAGTTTGAAGGTTTTTTGCCAGTTTGACTTAAAGCGTTTAAGTGCGCGTTGAAAGGAATCTCCTCACGTGTCAGTATTGAAGTTGGTCGGCAACCTTACAGAGTATTGACCCGACTCAAATCTAGCGACTCTAGTAGCCCTGTAGAAACATCTGTTCGCATATTTCGTCTTCAGGGGATGTTGTTGGAGATTCGCCGCAGGAATTGTCGATTTCCCAGAATCTTTTTACGATCTCCGATAAGGAATCATCCTCAAAATTAGGGACTTTACGAAAGGCGGCGAGATATGAATAGCTGTTGCGAGCGAGATAGTGTCCACCTGAAGCCACCCAACCAAGTTTGGTCTTTTGGAGAATTGGTAAATTATCTGCCATTCATATTTTGCCTACACAGATTAGGTCGAAAAATAGACCGGCCCCAAGCACTAAATCTATTCTCTGAGATTTGAAAAACGTTGGGTCTGCGAGTGATATATATTTAGGAATGCTCCAGTTAGAGATATCGAGGCCAAAGTTAGGCTGATAATCTGTTTTCGATCGAGTTATAACTGCTGGAAAGGATGTGGTGAATCTCTTGTCACAGGACTGAGCTACAATGTCAGTTGACAAGTTAGATGCTATCGTTGACTCGCCAATTCCTGATATCGATACTGCTGCATGATGAACCTTGATCTGGAGCTAATTAGCCAGACGAGTGGTGATAAAGTTGAGTTGGGATCCAGAATCCAACAGGGCAAGGCATGGTATATGCACGCCTGAATGTCCTTTTGCATAAACGATTACAGTTGGCAGTAATACGTTCCTACAGTTGTCTTTAGGGTAAGTGGCTACGAGAGTGGAAGCTAAGGGCATTGATAAATCTGGTATAATTGGCTGGAATGCAATTGCAAGCTGCTCGCCAGGTGCACATGAGACAGGTGATTGGGCCGCTATGGGGGACAAATGCAGTAATGAATGGTGCTTTTGATGACAATGCCTGCATTGCCCTGAGCGACATTGCTGCAAGCCATGACCTTCCCGGAGACAATTTAGGCTTCTGAAGATCCTTTTTCAGCATTTGCCAGCCCAAAAATAGCTCGAACGTGACCCTGAAAATGTAGCAATATGTTATCAAAACGCTTTGTAAGTAACTCCAATGCCTTATCGTAATTGGCATCGGCATGTTCCAACGATTTGATTGTGTTTAGAGCCGCGTCATCCAAACATGCGCGCAGGTATTGAAATTTCTCCACATTGCTTAAATCCTCGTTACTCCCTACGACACTGTGGTACATGGCAATGAAATCTGGCCCATCCTCGTAGCTGCCGCTGAACCTGGGCAAGTGTAATTCTGGTAGCCGAGACTTGCTCTTGTTTAGTTGGGAGAAAAAAATTGATATTGTCCTGATAGGCAGAATATGCTTTTGAGTTAGCATCTGCGATGTGTGACTTCATAAAGGTATCCATTTGGCGAGTCAGCGAAGACTTTGCTTTCCAATAGTAAATTGCGAACTCGGAGCGTGCATTTGAGGAGAGCTCGATTAGGTCCACCCTTTCCAGTTTATCTTGCCACATTTCGAAGTCGTCCTTCATTTTATTAACTATGTCTATACGAACTATTAAGTCGGCTTCATCGTAGGTACTCAAGTCGCCGATGCTGAAATGGTTGCCCATTGCCTTTAGTTGGCGCTGAAGGAGGGATGCGTACTTGGCCTTGTAGAAGTCAATATCAGCCGATCTATCATCTTGATTGTCTGCCGGTGGCAAGTTGTCAGCATCTTTGGCCATATTAGATGTTGTTCACTGTAGCACGACTAACGGATGCAAGAAATTTACCCTTGACGATTGCGAAAGTCAAATTTGGGCACAGGAAAACGCGATTACCGTTTTCTGGAGACGATTGTATGTGTGTGTTTGTGAGGACTGTGCCTGACGGCGTTTGGCCAGACAGCAAAAGGTTAGAACCGAAGTTGTGATTTGCACTTAAACCCAGATAGTATCACGTCGGAGTCACCAATGTTTTGAGGAGATGCTGTTTTGCATCCCACTTCGGCCGTTCCTATTAATTTAAAATAAAAAGGCCTAGCTTTCGTTTTAAGATCGTGTACTTTTAAGTTTTAGGCAAAAACGAGAGAAGCGAATAGTAAGTGTTGTACAGTGTTTGTTTTAAAAGTTTTACATTCGTAACTGTTAAATTATTTTAGTTAATTATTTTACAATTTATCATCAATTACCGGGTCCAAAGAAATAATAATACGTCATATATATGTATATCTCAAAAAAGAGAAGTAAATGCAATCGAGGCAAATACAAATAAGCCCGATATGACGATTTGGGCTCGGAACGAACAACCTCATGAAAGCTCTGCAGAAATGCTATCTGCTACGCCACATATTCTGGGCCAAAGGTTGAAAGTTCTGAACTCTACTAAAAAACAGCAAGAACCGTCAGCCACCACTGAACAAAACATACTGCTATCCAAATACAAGGTGACAGTATAGACAGATTTTAAGGCACTGCATGCTTATGGATCATTAAGAAGCGAAAAACTCTAAACTAAAAAGGTCACTGCACAAGGTTTGACTAAATAAATCAAGCCCTTTGAAAGTTTAATACAACTTTGTATTGTAAATGATGATCTTTATTTATTTTAATTTATATTCTATTCTTTATTTCCACGTGCTGCTCCTTTTTGTATATATATATCGATTAATTTTATTGAAGCTATGTTCACATTATCAATAGTTATCGCTTTATTTATTATAGTTATCTTTATTTATTTTAATTTATATTCTATTCTTTATTTCCACGTGCTGCTCCTTTCTTGTAAATATATATATATCGATTAATTTTATTGAAGCTATGTTCACATAATCAATAGTTATCGCTATTCTTAATTCTAATTTATAGAACGTACTCACTAGTTCGTATCACATTACAGGATGTTTTTTACTAAATACAATATTTACATACATAACAACCATGTTTACAGTATTAAACAAAACGCGAAACGTCTGATTGGAGCACTTTTATTGCTTCGAATAATAGTAAAAACATTAATTGTTCAATTATGTTAACCTAAGCCTTACAACACCGGAACTTTTGAAGGGATGTCGTCCTTGAGGACAACAGAGCGCCGGTAGACTCATTTCTGCGCCCGCATGTCCGCTACCCAAAAAGCTTTTTATCGGCGCAAGCATTCACCGCTACCACTCGCCCGATTATCCACTGCTGTGGTGGAAGTTTGTCCTTGGCGACTACGACCATTTCTCCCTCGCCGATGATTGGCTCCTTCTTGTCCTCTGCTGCAGACTTGATATGTACTCCCAGGACCATCGATGCCAAAAAAAGTGTTTGAGCGACAGGACACTTCGCCATCGACGCAAGCAGGAGAGGTTCACTTGGTCCGATGGTGGGGCCAACAGGGGCAGCCAATCTTACATATACTGCCGACCTGGCTCGGAACTCCCTCATGTGCCAATCGGGGAATTTTGGGGAAATTTCGCTTTGTACGGGATAGAACCATTCAATAGCAATGTCGAGGAACACCAATCTAATTAATTCTCTTGAATAAAGGGGTTTTTGAATATTCGTTGCTAACGGGTTATTTTTCTTCTTGTAAAATTGTTTTTTACAGACCCTTGCACTTTTCTGCACCTCCGAATAAAGCGGAAAACTGACACAAAACCTTTAAGAAGCTTCAGGGACGACGAAAAATATTTTATTTTCTAAAGCATATAATTTGGCGAGATTTGCGTTTGAGGAATACATTTTAAATTTAAGACAAAAGGTAATCCAATGGCAGATAGGTTGGCGAGATTAGCTTCAAGACAGAAAAGCCAGATGGATCAAGTGAAAAATGAGGTAACGGAATCAAAAGTGCAAGAATTAGTAATAATGTCCCCGGAAAATAGGAACGAGTGGCAATTCCCAGGAATTAGTAAGGCACTACCGACATATGGTGGGAAGGTAGAACCAAATAATTTTATTGTGTGAATAATATAAACACAGGGGATGAAGAAAATTTTTTTTTTTTATACTGTATCCTTATTTATTGGATCTTCTCTATTACTTAAGAGACTAACAATAAGTTTTTAAATCTTAATCTATGTTACGTTAATTTATGTTATTGAAGACGGATTGGAAATCATTCCGCTGTAGACGGGAATGATAGCTTAGCCGGTAGAGTTGTCTGTTTGGGTGATTTGATAATCTGGCTTCATATTTAAGTTTTCTGGAAACAATTTATTCTTTTACGGGATTTATATCCAGGTCTCTCTGGATGTTTGCGTTGCGGATGTACCAGGGAGCTCCAGTTATTGTTCGTAGGGTCTTTGATTGTACTCATTGAATAATTTCTATATTGCTGCTGCTTGCGTTTCCCCAGAGCTCGGAACAGTAGGTCCAGATCGGCTTTAAGCACGAGTTATACAGTAGTACTTTATATTCGAGTGGAAGGGGGGAATGGTTCATGAGCCAGTTAAGGCTGCTGGCCTTTAGTTTTAAATGGGTCTTCTTTGCTTCTATATGCTTTCTCCAGGTAAGCCTCCTGTCTAAGTGTATGCCGAGATAGGTGACTTCGTCTGCTTGTGGAACCGGCTTGTTGTGGAACCGGCTTGTTGTTTTTGGGCATTTCGAGCGGCTGAAAATAGCAGTGTCGTCAGCAAAGGTTGAGATGAGGGTCTGGCGGCTTGTTGGAATGTCTGCCGTGTAAAGGATGTACAGGATTGGTCCAAGCACACTTCCTTGGGGTACTCCAGCTTCGATGGTACGGATGATTGAAGTAAAGGTTTTACATCTCACGGTGAAAACTCTGTTTCTGAGGTATGACTCAAGCAACTTGTGAGTGTTTTCCGGTAGGAGGGTTTTGATTTTGTATACCAGACCGTCGGTCCAGACGCGATCAAATGCTTGTGATACGTCCAGAAATAAGGCACTGCAATATTGCTTGTGTTCGAAAGTCGTGCGAATTTCAGATGTTAAGCGGTTTACCTGTTCGATAGTTCCATGCTTTTCCCTAAATCCGAATTGGTGCAGAGGGATCGTTTTGAAGATGTGTTACTAGATGAACAAGAAGCAGTTTTTCAAATAGCTTTGATAGACATGGGAGCAGACTGATGGGCCGGTACGAGGAAGGCTGGGATTTGTCTTTTCCTGGCTTCGGGATCATTGTAATGACAGACTTTTTCCATTGGACGGGAAAGTAGCCCCATTTCAATATTGAGTTAAATATAAATGCGATGCATCTGACTGCGCATGCAGGTAATTCAATTATCATTTTTGGAGAAATAAAATCGTGACCAGGAGCTTTCTTTGGGTTTATATGTTCTTTAATAGCCTTAAGTATTGTGCTGGTTTCAAGGGTAACTGGGGAGGACGGCGACGCTAGCGAGACATTCGGTAGAGTGAATTGGTTGGATGGCGGGTGAGGCTTAAATACGTTTTCCAAGTGATGGGCAAAAGTGTTAGCTCTTTCTTCGTCACTGCGCGCCCAGGCACCTGTTTGTGATCGAATTGGCCAATCGGGTGGTGGTTGCATGTTTGGGTGAGCTCTCCATAGTGGGAATTTATTACCCATCAGGGATAGTTTCGCAATGTAGGCCCGTTGGGCCTGGTTCTTTTCGGTAGAGAGGGCCTTCGATAATTTTCGAGATGCTTCATTAAATCTTTTCTTAGTAGCTGGGGACCGATGAGTCTGCCAGTCTCTGCGGAGTCTACGTTTTTCAAGTAGGAGAGACTCGATCTGGATACTTGAGCGTCCAGTTCTTAGCGGGTTTGTGGATGAATGTGTAGAATGTTTGGCGGCAAGGAACATTACGTCCGTGAGGTGTTTAAGCGACTTATCAATGTCAGATTCAGAGGAAATTTCAGGATCAAGTTCGATGTGTGCACTTACATATTTTTTGTACTTCAGCCAGTTTGTTTTGTTTGATGTTAGATGTTGGGGGCGTTCCAGAAGCTGCGGCTGTTCAGATAGACAGAGGAGAACTGATGAGTGGTCCGATGTAAGCTCTTCTAAGGTTTTTTACTTTTATCACCCTGTGCGAGACTCTTCTAATAACAGCGAAATCGATAATGTCATGTTACCAGGAGTGATGATAGCGTTGTATAGTTGGCGGCCTTTGGGGTTGATAAGACGAGATCCCCAGTGGGGATGCTTTGCGTTATAATCACCGGCAGCTATAAAGCAGCGTCCTAGTGAGTTGTAGAAATTCATAAACTCATTTTCTGCAATACTGAAGCGTGGGGGCAATATATGGCGGATAGGGTAAGTGGGCCGCTAATTAGGTTTATACGTAGGGATGTGGCCTGCAGATAGTTAGTAGCGAATGTCTCCAAGGGATGATGTTTTATGCGTTGTTTTATGAGTATACCGGTACCTCCGTGTGCTTTATCGTCCGGGTGGTTGGTCGCGTGGAATATATATCCGATGATATGGAAGTAGTTTTTATTAGTTAGATGGGTTTCAGAAAGTTGCATGATATCGATATTGTGGCTGTTTAGAAACTGTAGGAGTTCGTTTTTGTGCCGGGAAACGCCGTTTGCGTTCCAGAAGCATATTCTTAAGGAGTCCATTTATACAGACTTTGGTTTGATCAGCAGTTCCATTAGAAGGCTCTGGTTTTGCAGTAGTTCTTGAAGGGAACTTTGAATCGTCATCATGACGTTTGCAAGAGTAGCTAGTCTATATTCTAGACCGCTAAGGGTTTGTGGGGGAAGAGTTTGGTTTTGCTGCGTAGAAGGTTGAGTTGTTGTTTGGCCATTTTGGCTTAAGAGCGGAAAATCATTTAGGTTTGGTATGGGTGGCTGTGGACGCAATGCTGCAGGCTGTGCGGTAGATGTTTGTGAGATTCCAGGGTAGCGGAGTGCGTTGGCAAAGGAGACACCAGGAGTGGTTGTTGATGGGATGAAGATGTTTGGTTGAGCAGAGTGATGAGCGGAGAATGGATTACTGCGTCTCTGATTTAGGCGGCTCTTGAGTTCTTTGTAGACGGGACAGCCCCGGTAGTTGGCACTATAATTTCCCCCACAGTTACTGCATTTCCTCAGAGTAGGGTCTTCTTTGTTTCCCAAGCATGCTTCAATGCAATGCAAATCTCCACAGGCGACACAAACTGGTCGCAGGGTGCAGTAGGTTCTTGTATGCCCGAACTCCTGGCAGTTTGTACACTGTACGGGGCCGTTCCGCTTATGCGGTTCCTCTACGGTGATTCTTCGGTGAAGGAGATATTGCAGATTGTAAATAGGATGCACTGCATTTTTCTTAAGATGTTTCGTCTCTGGGGCCAGCTCAATCTTAAACAGTGGTTGAGGAATTTTATCCCTGTTTACTATGTTCACGATGTGCTTAACGTCGAAGCCTTTTTCCGTGAGATCTCAGCTATTTCTGCTACCGCAACAGTCGATTCTATAACTTTTAGTACAACTTGTAGGCCTTTCTTACTTTTTAGTTGGTAAGTGTAGTAATTTATAAGCTCATTGTCGAGATATCTTGTTACAGAACGGAAGTTGTCTTCGTTGTTAACCTGGAGTTTTGCTTCTAATATGTTTCCTCTTTTTAGGGTGTTGATATACAGGTGATTAGGCCCGATTACTTGTTTAAGCTTATTGATCAGATCGACACTGTTGTGTTTCCTAATATATATTGGCGGTGGCTTTTCAGCTTTCATTACTTGAGGCGCCTGACCCTTGTCTTCTTCGGTCTCGCCAAATATGGCAAATCTGTTTTCGGATGTTCGTGTGTTGCCTAAAGTTTTCGGTATTTTTGGCAAATTTGAGTTTACGTTTTTTTGTGGATTAAGCTGTCTTTTTATTTGTACATACCGACCGACCCCTTCTGTAAGAGAGTATTATTCGTAAGAGGGTCAGTAGAGCTGAGTTTTGCTTGTGGTGTTGAGATAGGCCACTATGTAGCCGCAGACGTTAAAGTTGTTGTTGTCGTTGACCTTGCTGTAGTAAGAGATGGTACAGTGCTGGTGGGCGCACAAGCCGATGTAGTCGGTGCATAGATGAGAGAGAGAGGTGACGGGCATTGTAAACTCCACGACTGAGTAACGGCAGCGCTGCTTGAGCATAAAATCGCTGGTGACAGTGAGCGGGCTCTTTCGGTAGCGGTCAATGACGTTGATTTTGTTGTTGCCTCTGAGTCAATTGAAATGTAAGCATTGTTCCGTGCAGAAGACAGCCGCCGTTCGTCTAGTTGTATTTGTTGCCGATCGCGACTTGACTTCGTGGCTTGAAGAAAATGGGGAAAAACATATTTGTCGGTAGTGTAGGAGAATCATTATCGTACATTTTAAATAAATCTCCGTTTGGGAGATCTCTAAGGTTTCTAAAAGATACAGCGGCTGATGTTTCTTTTGTGGATCTGGAACTGATACCAAAGGAACGGCAGGTAGATATTAGAAAAAGTATTGATGTGGTGGGAGTGGTACCAGTGCTGCCAACTTTTTCCCAGCAAAAAAAGCTGTTTTTGACGGAAAGAATTCAGAAAAAGGCTAAAAAAAATTATTAAAAAATCCAATAAAAAGCTAAAGAAAAATGTATAAAAATTTAATTTAATTTTTGCTTAAAATATTTCCATAATTTTATCAATATCTTCTTGGTCGTCCTCATTTGCGAGGGATTTACCCCCCATATCGAGAAACTCAAGGTGCCCCGATGGGTGCGCGTGACATATTAGTGCCTATCATGCGCAGATATTTTACAGGCACTTCATAGTCGACGCAGTATTTTCCAATTTTTATGTAGAGATGAAACACTAAGCGATTGATGACATTAGCGTATATCGAGAAAAACAATCGATACGCCATTACATTTTATGGTTTGTTTGTAAGTGACTATCGTAAATCTGCCACTTTTTCATATTTTGTACTTGAGAGTTAACAACACAAAAAAAAGTCGGGAAAAAACCAACTTAATTTCTATAAAAGCCAGAATTCACGCTTTACGCAATTCTCGCATTTCACAAATTTTTCCCGTAGTTAGTCTTCAAAAAAAGCCAGTTTTGACGGGAAATAATCCAAATTGGCAGCACTGAGTGGTACATACACTTAAAATACAAAAGGTAGTGAAATTTAGTTAGTAAGCAAAGGAGAAGAAGAAGGGATATTCTTTTTTGAAAAAACATTGGAGGTGACAAGTGTGGAGAGATTAGAACAGTTCAAGACATTCAATTTTACGATTTCACAAACAAAATAAAACTCTCCCACCTTAATAGAGAAGAAAGGGAGATATTTTTTACGTTGAGGGAGAGAATTAGTCATTTATAAAATGAAAGGAGCCAGAACCCAGTGTACGTAAAAGCGTTTCTTTTTCCACATGGAGAAATTACAGAGATTAAAATACAAATAAATTAGCTATTGGAACAGGAAATTATATAGACCAGTTACTTACCCTGAAGACTTTCGCAAATTAAATGTCAAAACTGTAAAGCACAAGTATCCATTACCGCTTATTAATGATGTGTTAGATACAGTAGGTAAGCCAGATATTTTTCCAGCCTGGATTTGAAGAGATGATACCGGAACATGTTCAGAAGACATCTTTTACTGCAGTAGAGGGACTTTGTCAATTTTTAAGGATGCCATTCGGCTTAATGAAAGCTCCAGCAACCTTTCAAAGAGTGGTTAATGGAGTCTTGGGGAAGGCAGTAGTAAATAACTGTTTGATATATGTATATGGACGACATCATCTCATATATAATTATATATAATTCCCTCATTTAGGTATTCATCTAATATAACCTGTAATTTCCTTTTCCACTAAATCTATTTCATTTGTATTCATAACTTTTTCTTGATCTGCAATTTTACTAAAAATTTCTTTAATCATCTGCCATTTCATTGCTATCTGGTTTTTATTTCTAACAATATCACTAACTATCTGGTTTTCATATCTAACAATATCACAAATTATTTTATTTTCATTTCTAACAATATCACTAACTATCTGATTTTCATTTCTGATCTTTCTTTTTAATCGAATTATTGGTCACGAATAAGTGAAAATATCCATTTTCAGATCTAGCTTTGAAAATACACTTATTGACTAGTTTGTCCAAGAGGGCATCTATTTAAGGCAGAGGATAGTTGTCTTTCATTAGAACTTTATTTAGTCTATACACAATCTAAGATCACCAGTTTTCTTTTTTACCAACACGATTGGGGAAGCACATTCCGATTCGCTATTTCTTATAATAAATTTATCTAGGTATTAGTCTAACATTTTTTGAAGCTGATCCTTTTCACGTTATGATAGCCGTCTAAACGGCTTCGATTTTTCTATGTTAATTTTCATTTTACATCTGGTAAAAGCTATTTCTGGTCTTTTTGCAGTACCGTATAATGTATTAAACATTTTGACAAACCTGCACTTGGTCTCGCAGTCGATTTCATTACCACAGCTATATTCCGGGAATCGATCATCAACTACGTTGATGCTTAACATAACCACTCCAAACGTTTCTCCTAAAATGCTTTTTGTCAGATTTTCGGTTTGTTTTCCTAACAGTTGTTATACCCTTGCTGACGGTATTATAATTTCAGTAAAAAGTTGGCAACGCAGTGAAGAAGACATTTCCGACCCTATAAAGTATATATTCTTGATCAGCATCACCAGGAGAGTCGATCTAGCTATGTCCGTCCGTCTGTCCGTCTACGCAAACTAGTCCCTCAGTTTTAAAGCTTTCTGTTTAAAACTTTTCCAAAAAAAATGTTGTCTTTCTATTGCAGGTAGTATATAAGTCGGAACGAGCCGGATCGGGTGACTATATCATATAGCTGCCATATAACTTGGAAAGAAGTTTGTATTTTCTATGGGTTTTATTTTTGGCCAATCTACCTATTAAATTTCATAAGGATCGGCCGATTATCTCCTATAGTTGTCATATAATTGAACGATTGGAAATGCCATAACTTTGGTGTTTTCAAATTTGGGAAGTTGGGCTTTTTTATTGTTTTTATTTTTGGCTAACCAATATAATTTTCAGAATATTCTGCAAGGGGATATAAACTTCGGTTCCGCCCGAAGTTAGCTTTCCTTTCTTGTTCTTTAAAAGTTTAATTTTCTAATAGTTGCTTTTTAACAGTCTCTTCTCCTACCAGTTGCTCCTTAACAGTATCTCCTTCCACCAGGTGTTGCCCAACAGACCCATTTCCTAATAATTGCTTCTTAACAGTCTCATTCTTAAATAGAGGCTCCTTAACAGTTTCTTCTTCTACCAGTTTTTCTTTAACAGTCTCTCTCTTAGTAAATATCTTAGAAAATCCGTACAAATATCATCTGATAATTCAGCCATTGCATGTCGTTGACCCTTCGTTCCACAATACAGGTTCAAGTTGCAAGTGTGAAATAGGGAGTTCTTTTTATTAATAGTATAATGGGTGTCTACATATCCATGAAATTCCTTCCCAGAATTTCATCATGGCTCAGGGACTCATCAGCGACAATTATAAAATCAATATGAATTTTTATTTCTTTCTTCATGATAAAGCACAAATTTGACCCTTATATATACCAAAATATATGGGACTTTGGAAAGTTTCATGAATGATATCGCGCTGCCTGAGTCTATGAGACATTCTGCAATTATTGGTACATTGGAATAATAAACAAAATAAATTTTTATAGATCTCTAATAGTTGTTGTTGTCACTAGCGCTCTTCTTAGGGCAAAGCCTTACTAAGTGCCCCATTTCTCCACATGCGGCTTGCGGCAATCTTTTGGGAAAAGGCAGCGGCCTCCATCGATGTCTTCTTTGCTGCGTTGGTCTCGTTTATCTGCGGGAGGCAGATATTTGCGAAGGATTGCTGCATCTGCTCCGGGTTGGGGAATCGTTGAATGCTGCTCACTTAGCCTCTTGAAAGGTTTCAGTATTCTAGTAGTTTTGGCATGTAACCAGCGCTGTACTTTTCCCTTCAGCTTGGTAATGAACAGCATCCTTAGACAGTCGTCGGCCAAAACATAAACCTGACTAATGTTCTTAAGGTGCTCCACCCAGTTGCTAGCACACATGTTTTCGTCAAAGTCTTTAGCTGCTTCTTTGGTAGAATGTTCGAGTCTCCGTGGTTGCCACTAATGCCAACTGCTTGTTGTTGTTGTTAAATTTAATCAAGCAGTTTTATATGTTTTGTATTAAAAATTATGTTTTCGGCTTTAATTTAAATATGTAAATCGAAACTATCAATTAAATATGCAGATATTTAAAGTAAATATGTAAAAAAGTTGTACATCAAGCTTAATTGCCTTATATACATAATTGCAATTTAAATAAACATACATTCAATCATAGAAGTTCTTTTGACACACAATTAGTTTCTTAGTCCAGAAATGATTTCTGGGCGAAAATCATCTTCTCAAACAAGAACGCACACATAGGCACTTGCTTATTCGTGCAATTCTATTTTTAGATTTGTACGCTCTCAACTTTGTGCAAGCGGAGAGAGCGGAGTTTTTATCGCCACCAAAAAACAAGCTGCATATTGCAAAATTAAGGTATAGCCATTATACATCTTAGAGATTATATTGGTCATTGGTGTAAACTTTGTCAGTCTTCATTTTCTTTTTCAAGCCATTTATTACAAAAGACGTTAGCTCCAAGAGGTTTGTCGTCGTAGATCTTCGCCTTATAAATCCATGTTGACATGGATATATAGTTGATCAACAAAGATGTTGCGAGTGGGGTGTAATAACGTTTTCGAAAAGCTTTGGGATGGCGAATAATTTATATATACCTCTGTAATTTAATTGGGCTGACATTGTTTATAAGCTGCAAAAGACGGGTTGCAAAGAATATGATTATGGGATGCTATTTAAATATCTTTTGCAAAAGCTTGAAATTAATATCTGCAGTGTTAGAAATGTCGCTAAAGATATTCAATTAAATTGACGATGCTGACTGAGAAGATTGCAGACTGAAGCTGTTTATAAATTGGGAAAGGAGGAATCGTCCCAGTTCATTTGGGTATGATGTGATAAATCGCAAATGGATAGTCGATTCGACTAAAAAGTTTTCCTCGGTTTAAACTTTTAGAGCAAATAGTCTTTGTAGAGCAAATAGTCTTTTTTTTTCGCGCGGAGTCCCACGGCCCACTTACCCGCCCAACCGACCGAGGGGCGCAGCCGTGTATCGTACGGCACAATTCACGAGAAGATAGACGCGAGATAAGAAAATAAAGGTAAAGGTCCGGGGAAAAAAGTAATAGTTAGATCAATCTTGTGCCAATGAAGCAAGTATTAGGAGTGGCAGAGAGTCAAGATTTGAGATTACAGGAAAAAGTCTATTATAGTCAGAACATAATACTCTGAAAAGCTCATGCAAGGCATAGTTAGATCTACAATGATTTAAAATTAGGGGAATAAAATTTAAATGTGATTAGAAAATTTTAATTTAGGGTCCTAGAGATTGCCAAGACCTTTAACAAGAGTTATTCTATCCAAAGAGCTGCCACTTAACGTGTAAGTCGCTTATATCGGATTGGCTCGATAAAAAGTCATCAGCTTGCACTTGGAACCGTTTCAATTTAGTAAATTATCTCGGCACGAGTTTGAAAATTATATAGATCGGATTGTAAGTCTAAATGGCAGGAAATATCCTTATACTGCATGCATAATTTAACATCATCTGCGTACATAAGTACGCGGGAATGGCTTCTAATTGATGGAAGATCGTTAATAAATAATGTAAAAAGTAACGGACCCAAATGGCTCCCTTGTGGGACACCGGAGGTAACACGGAGAATTTTAGAAATTCAGATAACTTAAGATCCATTTAAGTAGATCGACTGGAAAACCTATCAAGTCAAGTTTTTGTACAAGAAGTAATTGATTTACACAGTCAAATGCTTTACTAAAGTCAGTGTAAATGACGTCTGTTTGAAAACTACTATTGAAGCTCTTTATCACAAATGTAGTGAGCTCTAGAAGGTTTGTGATTGTTGATCTACGTTTAAGAAATCCGTGTTGACACGGAGAAATGATTGATCTGCAAAGGTGCTGCAAATAAGGAGTAATAATTTTTTCAAAAAGCTTAGGAATAGCTGACAACTTAGAAATACATACCTCTATATTTACTGTCTTCTAACTTGTTACCTTTTTTGAAAAGAAGAATAACAAATTATTCCTTCCAAATATTTGGGAATTGGGAAGTTTCTAGAGATAAGGTAAGCAACTTGTGAAGAAGTTTGCACAGGGCCTTAGCGCAATACCTAAGGACGCACCCTGGAACACCATAGGGCCCTGGCGAATAAACAGGCTTAATACCAAGAAGATCCAAAAGAAGAGAGCTTTCTGTTAAAGTGGAACAGAATATGAGGTGTGACTTGGGCATGGTGCAAGAATAAGGCTGTGATGAATAATCTAAAGCAGAGTAAGTCGTTTGAAAAAATTTGGCAAATAAATCGGCTATTGCCTGATCTGTGGTTGCCGTCATGTTTTCGAACGACGAAGGGGAGGATAAGAATTAGATTTACACTTGGTATTAACGAAGTTATAAAACTGTTTCGGGTCCTAAGAGTCCTGGACCTTAAAACGGTTTAAGTAACTATTATAACACTGAGCTTTAAGCACGGCAAATTTTGACCGAGCACTTAAATATCTAGTAAAAACAGATTGAGAACCAGTATTTTTATATTTCCTAAATAGTCTGGACTTTACGTTTCTTAAGTGTCAACTCTTTGCTTAGCCAAGGTGATTTATTGGAAATTGACGGATAGTGCCACGGAACACAGGGATTAAAAAATAATTTTATTGCAGTGTAAAAGACATTAACTGCATCCGACATATTATTGCATAAGTAAAGATCAGACCAATTAAAGCCAGAAATAAAATTACTTAGCCTTAGAAAGTCTGCCTTGCGAAAACAATGTATTCGTTTGGATTTTTCTGATATTTCTTCTATAACTCTACCAGTGTCAAATGAAAGTTCGATTGTAGGGTGATATGGATCTTCAGGTTGCGTGAGTGGTGCTACTCTGGATTTGATACAAAACATAAATCAAGAAGGTAACCTAGTGAATTTCGAACATGGTTGACTTGAGAGGATATGTCAAGCAGGCCGTCAATAAAATCATGCTGTGCTATACGTAGTAAGACATTCGATCCATCGTCAATGGACCAAGTTACTCCAGGTATATTAAAATAACCTAGAACTACCAACTGATCCCTATCGGAAAGCTTATTAGCAACCGACTTAATAACGGAAAGGTAATTTAAATAATCAGAAAGTTCAGATAACGGCGGAATATATGATCAAGTTATATATACAGAGCTACCAGGAAGCAATAACTTTACACAAATAAAGTCAATGGTATTGAATTCTTCAAAAAATAACTCCTCTGACGGAGATTTGAATCAACTCCAATTAAGACTCCACGTCCCCGTCTAGAGGGACGGTCATACCTATATATTTTGTACTTACCTCGAAAAACTTCGGAGCTAAAGATCTCCGGCTTTAACCAAGTTTCTGTAAACACAATGATATGAGATGCAAAGGCTATCGGAATACAATTTAGTGGGCTTGCTACGCAAAACCTCTTGCATTCTGATAGGAAACAAGGAGGTTAGAAGTTAGTTTTTTGAAATCGGTACACTGGTTTGGCCTCGACTAGGAAGTTTTACTCCTTCTTTATCTTAGCCTATCTTATTACAATCGGCTTTAGTCTTGTCTTGTATATAAGAAAATACATCAGAAGATGTTTGATCAGGGGAAAGCCGAGAAACGAAAATTTGTTTCTTTAGTGGAACCACTCAAAGGGATTTTGGTGGAGCAGACATTGTTTCTGCAAAACCAACTTGAGTCGGTTGTCCGGACTCAGTAGTTCCTTGTGGTGGTAATGCTACATACTGAGAGATAGGTGGATGCGCTAATTGTGAATCCACTACGGACAAATCTGAATTCTTTGAAGTCCCGGCTTGCCTGCATTCTGTTACGGATTGTTCGGATACCGAATCTTTTTTAGCAGCTGATCCTAGCAACATTTGAGGGTATGCTGCAATCAGCTGCTGATCCGCCGGAATGCTCTTTTGATCTTTTGATTTCGGTTGCGGGGTGTTCCCCTTTTGCTTACCACAAGCGGCCTTTTTGGGCTTAGGGGACTCTTTTAATATCTTTTACTATTAAACTGCAATTCCAGCGCAGAGATGAGATCATCAGCTCGGCGAAAACTATCTCTAGCAACTCCGAAACAGTTAATCAGCCCCATTAGACCGCCTTTAGTTTGGCGCATGAATGATTTCATCTCGTTGGCAACCTCGACACAAGCATCACAAAAAAACTGCAAATTTGGACCCTTTGTCCGGCCAGTAAAACCGTCGCACTTGGTGTGCACTATATTTTCACATAGCCAGCAAGTTATATTAGAGCCCTTATAACGAAGCTGCCTTTTTTGCAGAAGCAGACTTAATTATTGTTATTAATTTTACCTATTGAAACCACTATACCAAGAAACGAATTGAAATTTTTAAGCGAGCAGTTATAAGTACCGCAAGAGCGCAGAAACTGCACGCTTAAAACTTTCAAAACAAAGAGAGCGTGAGCGCAATTTAGTTCAAGTGCATGCAAAAGCAACACTAAAAACAGAACTACAACTTACGACGAACAAATGCACAAAAGAGAATCGACGGGGTTACAAGAAAAGAAAAACACAGAACAGAATTAAGAGATTAAGACAGTTTTTAGGTATTTATACAAACGTGCAGAAAGATATTTAGATCACTCGCGAACCGAACGGATTTTCAATGTATGTTTAAATTACTGAAAGCAAATGAAAATTGTTTTGTCCCACCGATTAAATAAAACAAAAATACAAAATCGGAGCGCAGAAAAAAAAACACGACCGTTCACTTTAAAAGTCAAAGACCTTGTGATGATTTAAATAATCTATTATTTTGCAAAGAACCGATGTTATTATTGGAATTAACTGTAAACTGCAAGTTTGTTTCAAAATGGTGCCACGCCCCCTTTGACGCCCACAAGCAACAAGCTGTGGCCACAGTTTTGATGCTATTATGAAAAATTTAATTGATATGTATTTGTTTCGTCAATACCTATCGATTGGCCTAATAAAAGTTTGCCACGCCCACTCTAACGCCTAAAAACTCATTTAACGCTTAAGCCTGGCTAGCGGCTTCATTTCCGCAATACAATAACGCCATCTAACGGATGACTTTGGAAAAGCTGGTGGCGAAAAACATACAAGAAGGCATATTTATATTAAGTTGTTTAGCTGAGTAACGGGTATCTAAAAGTCGAGGCACTCGACTATAGCGTTCTCTCTTGTTATACCTAGAATTTAATATATTTCTTTCTCCATGTTTTTTTTTCATAAATTATCTTGCCTACATGATAATCTTTTGGTTCTCTATTTTTCTATTACTCGCTCTTGTAAGTGAACGGTGATGTTTTTGTTTTAGACTTCGAATTTTAATTTTTCTTGTTAAAACAGAGACCTGGTTAAGGCCGGATATTCTTAGCTCCGAAATTCTCCCGGGTAAGTACACAATTTAGAGGCTTGATCGTCAGTCTAGACGGAAAGGTGGAGTCCTGATTGCTGTGAAGAATTTTATGACATCGAATTCCTTTAGTATAAAATATTAATAATAATAATAATAATATATTACTTGTTCATATATCCCACCATCATCTGAGTTCCCTATGTACGCAATCCCCTTTCCGTTATTCAGTCAATTTCCAAAAAACTTTCAGATCGATATCAGTTAATAGTATTGGTTGATTTTAATATACCTTGTGTGACATGGTCCCCTGACGAAAACTCTAATATTTTACTTCCTGACCGCTGGCTTGACATTGCGCTATCCCAAGTGAACCATGTTTAAAATTCCTTAGGACGTTTACTGGACTTGTGTTTTGTTTCAAATTCAGAAGGCGTTTGCCTTTCAAGAACATCACCAATTACACAACCGGAAGATCCTTATCATCCAACTCTAGAGCTGACTGTAGACGCAAGAACAGAGCTGATTAAAAAATCCGAAAAGTCGAATCCGCTGCTTTCGTAAGGCAAACTTTCTTTTTAATACTTTTATATCCGGCTATCACTGGTCCGAAATTTATTCAGGCACTAACATGGCTGGGGCCTTTAATATCTTTTATAATACATATAATATCTTATATAATGCATTGAACTCCTTCTTGTATCTGTGTGTTCCGTTATACTATCCGTCAATTTAAAATAAACCTCCGTTCTTTAATAAGGAGTTGTCACACCTACAAAATATTAAGTCCAGACTTTTAAATAAATTTAAAATTTGCGGTTCACAATATGTCTTCTCTCGGTACCTAAGAGCTTAGTCAAATTTTGCCGTGCTTAATGCCCGGTGTTATATAAGCTATCTGACTCTTTGTATGGTCCAATTTTCACAAGATCCAAAACAGTTTTATAATTTTGTTAACACTAAGCGTAAATCAGCCTGTTACCCTGCATCGCTATCATTCGTAAACTCTACGGAAAGTACTGATCAGGCAATTTCCGATCTATTTGCCCAGTTTTTCCAGACCACATATTCTGTTTCATCGCGTCCAAATTCGTCTTATTCAAATGCCGTATCCAAGTCGAACTTGATTTTTTGTCCCGGGTTAAGCGAAAGCTCCCTTCTCTTGGATCTCCATAAAGTTAAACCAGACTATTCACCGGGTCCGGACGGAGTTAAAGGCCGCGTGATTAAATATTGCGCTGAAACTCTGTGTAGACCTTTGCACAAATTGTTTACCTTGTCTTTAAAAACTTTTCGATTCCCACTTATTTGGAAGGAGTCATTTGTTATTCCCCTTCATAAGAAAGGAAATAAATCGATTACAAGTAATTACAGAGGCAAATCTAAATTATCTGCCTTCCCAAAGCTTTTCGAAAACATTACACCCCACTTTCAACATCTTTGTGGATCAATTATATCTCTGTGTCAACATAGATTTAAAAGGAAAAAATCTAAGACGACAAGCCTCTTGGAGCTAACGTCTTCTGTAATAAATGGCCACAGAAAAACATGCAGACTGAATTAGCTTACATTGATTTTAGTAAAGCTTTTGATTCGGTAAATCACTCGCTTCTTGTATTAAAGCTAGACTTACAAAGGTTTCCATGTGATCTTCTAACATGGATCTTAAGTTATCTGAGTGGTAGGACTCAACGAGTACTCCTTAAAAACTCGATCTCTAATTTGATCCGAGTTACTTCAGCCGTCCCACAAGGGCCACCTTGGCCCAGTTCTTTTTGCTTTATTTATAAACGATCTCCCTCTAGTATTGATAAGGTTGCGTGTCCTTATGTACCAGAATGACGTTAAGTTATGCCTGCAATATAACGAAATTCCCAGCAGTTCAGACATACAATCGTACCTAAATGCTTTTCAAACATGGTGTTGTGAAAATCTTTTGGATTTAAATCGCGCTAAGTGTAAATTAATGACATTTTTTCGGGTGAACACACAATATGCCACGTATACGCTGGGTGGTTGTGCGTTGTCTAGAATTACGCATATATATGACCGTGGCGTCCTTCTTGACCCACAACTTAAGTTTTCTGACCATGTTACTTCTATGGTGAATAAAGCCAGGGGAGTACTTGGATTTATTAAAAGGTTGTCAAAGGATTTCGATGATCCCTATGTTACACAGACTCTGTTTATTTCATTAGTCCGTCCAATACTGGAGTACTGTTTAGCAGCTTGATAGCGGATAGAGTCTGTGCAAAAGAATTCTTTATTAATTGCTCTACGGGGTCTTTACTGGAATGCAAGCATATTTTACCATCCTAATGGACTTCTCCTAATTAATCTACATCCTTATTAAACCGTAGAAAAAGGCTTGGCCGACTTTTATTTATTCACGGGGATGTGGAGAGTCCCGAGTTACTGGGTCGCATAAACTTATCCGAGCCTAATTGAAATACCAGGAAGTATGTTCCTCTTACCTGAAATATTTGTTGATCTAGGTACTGCGTAACGACTATAATAGACTGTTAGCGTACCACTTGAGTCGCTAAGCCACTTGACGTTCACGGACAGCGCCAGCTCTGCCTGAGCTACCTTTTCTATTTTTACTAACCCTAGCGTATTAACTCCTTGTGTGGGAGACAATTATGATGACTCTGTACCTTTGTATATCTTAGAACATAAGCAATGCAATGTATTTTTAACTAACAGCCCCATACCACTTCTTTGCTATGGTGCCCCCCTTGACTCTGAAAAACGTGTATATAAACCCGACCTTTTGCCCTAATAAAATCAGTACTCAAGCAATACTTGTGTATTCAACTACTCTGCGTTCTACGAGTGAGCATCGCTGTGTCTTTGGCCCTCATACGCATGATCCCTCCGAGTTAAACCAATTTAAGTGTTGGTTTAGCAACCTATCGTCACTAGAGTATGTTCTAGGGGCACCCATTCCTATAAGTAATAAAAATAAAACTACAAACATGTTGGTGACCCCGACCACTGCATGAAATTCTAGTCAACTTGGTGACTAATTTCTGCACATACTTTGCTAGACAGATTCCCGATCAACTTGGCGATCGAATCTTCTAGAGTTAAAGTTGTGAAACCCTTGCTCTATAATTTAGATATTGAGCAAAATTCATAACAAAGGGATTTTTGCCACGAATAAATTTCTAAGCATATTCCCGAAAAACTTGAAATTTTCAAGGAGTAACTTATCAACTTGGCGATCTGTTACTACAATATTGGAAATAAAAGTAGAAGAAGTCAACCGGGCGACTCTTCCAACTTACAATATTCATATAATCCGATTTCTGGAGTCAACTAGGCGACTCCCAGTATAATCGTCGATTATTTTTCCGAAATTGAAGTAGTCAACAAGACGGCTCTTCAACTGGAAAACAATAAATTCAAGTAGTCAACAAGGCGACTCTTGAATAATTCTGGAAGCGGTAGCATCCATAAAAATTTAAATTGTTGTTTAAACAATATAATCCAATTTACTGGTGTCAACTAGGCGACTCCCAGGATTGTCGATTTATTTTCCAAAATAGAAACAGCCAACACGGAGGCTTTTCACTGGAAAACAATATATTCAAGTAGTCAACAAGGCGACTCTTGAATAATTCTGGAAGCGGTAGCATCCATAAAAATTAAAATTGTTTTTTAATAATATAATCCGATTTTCTGGAGTCAACTTGGCGACTCCCAGGATAATCGTCGATTAACGTTCGAGATTGAACAACAAGGAAGTTCTTCAAGTAGAACTCAACAACTTCAAGTAGTCAACAAGACGGCTCTTGAACATTTCTGGAAGCGTTTGCATCCAAAACTAAAAACATTTGTTTAACACACATATTAAATAAAATAAAAAATACTTTTTAAATAAAAAGTTTTTAAACTATTTGTTGGCTTTCTTTTCTTATCCAAAAATCCTTAATTGTCTTAGACCATAAATCATCGGTTGCGAGTAGAAGCGTAGCCAGCTTATATAAGCAAATCAATTATCTTCCAACGAGTCAGGCAATTGTTAAGGCAAAATGGAGGTTGAAAATTTGATTGGCATGCAAAGCCAAATTGGCGAAGAAATCCAAATTTTGCTACGGAACATCAAAAAAGATTCCAGCAAACGAAAGGAAAAGGCGTCGTATTTTGAAGACAAAAAACGACAAATTGAAGAGCATTGGAAAAAATTCAACCAAGGAAATAATAGTAATCTAGAATCATTAAAGGATACTCCACATCCACATGAGTATTTTGAAAAACAATATTACAATCAAATGCGGACGATTGTTCATCAAGCTATCGAAGAATTTAACTCAAAAATTCTTCAGTTCCCGGCAAAAGAAACATCTTCAGAAGAGGTGGATCACATACAAAAGCTGATCAGACACCAAGCAGCGGTTCTGGAATCTATGTCAAGAACCATGAAACATATAGCTCCAGAAAACAAATTTACCTATAAATCAGTAATTGATAATTTATGGAAACAAATTGAAAGTCTTCATTTTGAAATCCACAAGTTATGTATAACACCTGAAGAAGTGGGCTATAGTATGGAGCGATTTATTTCCGCTGAAGAAGCAATGTTGCAATTCTGCCATCCATATGCAGAACCCGTTTCAGTAGCCACCAATCAAGCGGTTTCGACCATCTCTTCAATACAGTTGCCAAAAGTTTCCATTCCAAAATTTGATGGAAGCTATCTAAAATGGCAACAATTTCATGACATTTTTAATAAAATGGTTCATGAAGCAGCGATACCAAAAATACAAAAAATGTGGTATCTTAAAGCTAATCTGTCTGGCGAAGCAGAAAGGTTAGTCAGGCATTTAGAATTAACAGAAGTTAATTATGATACTGCCTGGACCATGCTTAAAGAACGTTTCAATAATAAGCGGGTCCTTTCGACTGCAATATTTGAAAAATTATTTGATCACCATAATGTGACGAATGATTCTCAGTCAATAAAAAATCTGCATGACAATATCAATGAATCCTTGCAAGCCTTGAAAAATATTGGAATAAAAACAGATACATTGGATCCAGTCCTTCTGTTCCATATGACAAGAAAACTAGATCGGCTTACACACACACTGTATGAGCAAACTATTTAAGATACCAGGGAAATTCAAACAATAAAGGAATTCCTTGGGTTTCTAGAACAACGTTTTCTCGCACTTGAAGCCATCGGCGGAAAAACGCATAAAGAAAAACAAAAAACAAGTGCTTCAGCAACAACAAGTTCATTGGAATGCCTGTCTTGTCAAAAAGGGCATAGCATATACAAATGCGAGAAATTAAAGGAGTCAACTCCTGCTGAAAGGCTGACCTGGGTTCAGCGAAAAAGGCTGTGCGTCAATTGTCTTAAGGCAGACCACATGACCAAGCAATGCATGTCTAAATATACATGCATCAAATGTAACAAAAAGCACTACACATTGCTACATTTAGGTAACGAAAAACAGTTGTGAGAACAAATACACACTGTTAGCAATGGCTAGAGTCATAGTACGAGGACTTAATAATCAAGAAGGAGATTTTCGCGCCCTGCTCGATTCCGGATCACAAATTAATCTGATTTCAGAAAGACTGGTTAAGCGTTTATCGTTGCAGCTACAACCAACAAACCTTCGCATTGAGGTAGTTGGAGGTCAGCCGCGAAAAAGTAAAGAACGCCTTAGTGTTTTAATTAAATCAAAACATAGCGATTTTGAAACAAGAGTTGAAGCCTTTGTTCTTCCTCATATTGTGGCCGATCAGCCTACGGAACAAATAAAAGTAGCTGATTTAAAAATCTCGAAAAATATCCAGCTCGCTGATCCACATTTCGCGAAACCAGGAAAAATTGATTTATTGCTTGGCGCAGAACATCACTTTTCCGTTATAAAACCTGAACAAATTAGGTCTTATTCAGACCAACCTATTCTCCAGAACACTGAATTTGGTTGGATAATTGCTGGGCAAGTAAACATGAGTGCAAGAATGCCACAAAATTGCATGGTAGTTTCCTCAGCCGAGGAAGCCAAATCATCGTTGGAAAAATTTTGGAAACTGGACAACATGGAACCGATAAGGAAATACCGGGCGCCAGAAGAAAGACATTTTTGGAAAATCTTCAGCACGCACAAGATGGAAGGTTAATTGTCAGATTACCTTATTCTGAAGATCCCTCAGCCCTGGGGAAGTCTTGCGATATTGCGACAAGGCGTTTTCTTTCGTTGGAACGAAGAACCAGCCCAGACATTAAAATATTATATAATGATTTTATGGCCGAATACGAAAAACTAGGTCATATGAAGCAAGTATTACCTAGTCAAATACCAAAGGAACATTATTTTATTCCTCACCACTGTGTTCTGAAACCAGAAAGCACTACAACAAAATTAAGAGTAGTCTTTGATGCTTCCTGTAAGACATCTACAGGAAAATCATTAAATGATTTACTTTATCCAGGACCAGTTGTTCAAAGTGATCTGTTTGCGATTCTATTAAGATTCAGAATTCACAAATATGTTTTTACGGCGGATATAAAAAAAATGTATCGGCAAGTTTGGATGAATCCAAAAGATCAATTTAACCAAATGATTGTTTGGCGCTACAATCCGTTCGAGGAAATAAAATATTACCGGCTAAAAACTGTAACTTATGGCACAACGTCAGCTCCATTTCTTGCCACAAAATGCTTGGAGCATTTGGCCAATAAAAATTTGGAAAAATGGCCATTAGGATCAAATGCATTGAAAAATGATTTCTATGTTGATGACTGCCTAACTGGAGCAGATACAATTATAGATGCTGCAAGGATTCAAGAAGAACTAAACAAAATCTTGCTACCTTGCGGATTTAAACTAAGAAAATGGTGCTCTAATTCACACCATCTGCTAAAGGAATTTTCACCAGATGATATTGCTAGCAACATAAATCTTGGCACTGCATTGGAACATACCAGTGTAAAGACTTTGGGAATTGTCTGGAGCCCTAAGGATGACAATTTGTGCGGAAAGGCTCAAGAACATAACACTCAAACAATTACAAATAGAGTGGTAGCCTCTGAGTTGGGTCAAATTTTTGACCCACTTGGTCTTTTTGCTCCAGTCATAATCAGAGCAAAAATATTTCTACAAAACCTGTCAGTCCTTAAACTAGATTGGGACACAGAGATATCAGATTCCCTAAAGGAAAGGTGGGAGGCCTTCAGACAAGACTTGCTGTGTTTAAATAAAATGACTATTCCGCGACACATTTATGATGGTAAGATACCTCAAAAACAAGAACTCCATATATTTGTGGATGCGTCTGAAAAAAAGCGTTTGGTGCTGTGGCTTATATAAGAGCCTATATAAGAACAAACAAACGACTGTGCGCTTATTATGCGCAAAATCAAAGGTAGCACCTCTGGAAAGCAAACCCTACCACGACTAGAGTTATGTGCAGCTGTGTTAGGTGCAGAGCTTGCTGAAAAGGTGAAAAAGGATCTTAAATCAGAATCCATTAAATGTCATTACTGGACAGATTCCACCATCGTCTTATGTTGGATAAATGCAAAAGCATCGAATTTCCATACATTCGTTGCAAATAGGTTGTCGAAAATACAAGATACAACCTGTCCAAATCAATGGAGACATGTGTCATCAAGTCTCAACGCTGCAGATGTACTTTCTAGAGGGATACCTGCATCTCATTAAATGCACATACATTGTGGTTATACGGACCACTTTTCTTCATGGACAAAGCGAAATGGCCGCTCTATTTAAGCTCCAAAGGACAATACTATTTCTTTGGAACGGAAAACAAAAACTGTTACTTTGGCAACAGTTTCGCTTGGAGAAGAAATATATGGCATTAAACACGGAAATTCATTCAATCGCTTGCAACTTAATAGCATACATGTTGCGATTTTGTTATCGTAAAAATAGAAAACAAACCGTCTTACTAGAGCTTGACGAATTAGAACAAGCTAGGCGGATTATAATACGTTGTATACAACAGGCTGATTTCATAAATGAATTTAATCACCTTCGACGTCATCCCGAACGCCCATTACCCAATAGCAGCAAGGTCGCATCTCTTCATCTTCATTTGGACGAAAACTCTATTATAAGAGTAGGAACAAGGGTGGAAAATGCCCCAATTTCCCGGGATGCAATGAATCCCTACTTACTCCCATACAATGACAACATCGTAAAAATGCTGTTACATAAACTTCATGAGGAAAACATGCACTGTGGTCAAAATACTTTAAAAGGTATTGCACGACAACAGTATCACATCATCAAAATCACTCCTATGGTTAGAAACGTAATTATGAAATGCGTGCCATGTACCAGGTTTCGTCCAAAATTACTTTCTCAAATAATGGGAAAACTACCTGAGCATAGAGTCTCACAAAACAGACCATTTTTAAATACCGGAGTTGATTATTGCGGACCCTTCTGGATACATCACAAAATCCGAGGCAAGCGACCTGATAAAGCATACATAGCAGTATTTGTTTGTTTCTCCACAAAGGCTGTCCATCTGGAACTTGTCGGAGATTTAACGACTGCAGCATTCCTTGGAGCATTACAGCGATTTATAAGTCGTCGCGGGAAGTGTCAGACCCTATACTGCGACAATGCAACAAATTTCGTTGGCGCCAGCAACCAATTGAAGGAGTTAAAGGAAACAATCCATTCACAGCAGGCTAAGAACTCCATACTTCAGCTGTGCAATACGAAGGGTGTTCACTTTAAATTTATTCCACCAAGATCTCCTCACTTTGGTGGATTATGGGAAGCTGCAGTAAAGTCAGCAAAGACGTTGTTATTAAAAAATGTGTCCACTGCAAACCTCACCTTTGAGCAGTTGAGCACTGTCATAACAAATGTCGAGGCAGTATTAAATTCTCGGCCACTTACTCCAATGTCGAATGATCCTAATGACTTTACAGTTCTTACACCAGGTCATTTATTGATTGGAGAAGCACTAGTCGCTCAACCAGACCCAGAACCACTTAGAATAAAATCACTACCTGTACAATGGGAACTGGTGCAGCGACTCAAGCACACATTCTGGACGCAATGGTCCAGAGAATATTTAACAAGCCTTCAACAACACTCAAAATGGGCCATAAAAAGGCCCATTAAAATGTAAGAGAAGGCATGATGGTTATTGTCAAGGAAGACAATGTGCCTATGCTTCAATGGCCTATAGGACGAATAATAAAAATTTATCCAGGACGTAAAAACTGCAACAGGAGTTTTTAAAAGAGCAATCCATAAGCTTGCTCCACTATTCCGTCAAGAAGATCCAGGAGAAAAACGCAAGGAAATTAATGAAGAAGATGCTGAAGAAGAAACAAAGGAAGATCAAGAGCCAAAAAGACGAAAGAGCCCATCCTTACCAATGATATCGATGCCATTATTAATCTTGCTGCTGCTATTACCATTAGCCATCGCCGGTCCGATTAACATAACCAGGTTTGGTTCTAGGCCAGGAATTTATTACGAAAAAATTGGATCTACTCGACTAGCAACTGCAGACTGGACAATCATAGCTTATTATGATTTAAAGCCGTATCTCGAAGATGTAAAGACATTTTACACGGGGACACTTAAGGTTGGTCAAATGTGTTCACATATACAACCAGTTCAAGCATGTGCTGCTGTATATAACCATTTTCAACACGTTTACGAAGAAATAAAAACTGAAAATGATTTACTCCACATGTCAAGAATACGTCGTTCTCCCTTGGACATAGTGGGAAATATTGCTAACAGTTTATTTGGCGTATTAGACACAGAGTATGCCAAGAAGATGTCATCAACTATTCAAAAGGTGAAATCGAATGACGATTACATTTTAGAATTAGTTAAGAATCAGACCTCAATAATTGATTCTACGATAAACATCATGAAACGAGATGAAGCTACAATCGATAAAAGGATTAAAATAATGACTCAGCAAATGGAGGATATAGCCAATGCTCGTCTAGATTCTCTTAAAGCCTTTCAATGGTATATTGCATTGACAAATCAATTATCCATATTGGCGGCAAATCTTCAAAGAATTCAGACAGAGATTTCACATGTTCTGACAAACGTCCATCACAATGAAATTAGCCCACTGCTCGTTTCTCCCAAGCAACTTCGAAAACATTTAAACAAATTAAAAATTCACATGCCTCAAGGAAAAATGCTCCCTCTCATCAACGATGATATACTTCAATTATATAAATTAATGAGGGCAGAAGCAAAGGTGGTAAAGGATTATGTAATCTTTAAATTAACACTGCCATTATTATCAACACAGTTATTTGAAATATATAACTTGATTCCAATACCGGTAATCACCAACAATAAAATGATTTCCCTTGATATTGAATTTCCAATCATGGCTGTGAATCAAGTGAATTTGATCTTTGTAATTCAATTAATGACGAAGAGTATATTTGCTCAGATAAGCAATCCATGTTTTCTATTGAAAATCATTGCGAGTTTCAAATGTTTAATAACAAATCATCGTCATTGTGCCAAACAAAAAGTTCGACAAAATCATTCTCATGGCAAAGATTAACAACAAAAAATCAATGGATATTTTCAATTAAATCGCCAATGGAGTTATCAGCAGTATGTGATAATCAATTATCAACAATTTCAATTGATAATATCGGACTTTTATCCTTGGATCCGAAGTGCACTCTAAGAAATCCTTTTCTGAGCGTAATTGGCCATCAGGTAACCTCTACTGGAACATTGAAGTTATCGTATGCTCGATTTGGCAGTCTGAATGAATCTTTAACACCGCTTCCTAAAGTTTCACACCCAAATAATTCATTGAAGCTAAGTTATAATGAATTAAATGAGCTCAGTAAAGAATTGATTCCGAGAATAAAAATAAAAATGCCAAACGAGATCGTCGATCTACAACATCACCACATAAGTTCATATGTCACCCTAATTTTATCACTTGGGGTGATAATAACTTATGTATGGAGACGTTTCCAAAAGAAATCACATCATTTAACTTCGCCATCGTCAAAGGACATCGACTTACCAGAGAGGCCAGCGTTAACCAACTCCCCAAGAAGACATCACCAGACACCTGTATCCGACGCCTTTGAGATCAACATTGGATGATGTTGAACACCTGTTCAACGGCCGGGAGTATGTTAGCGTACCACTTGAGTCGCTAAGCCACTTGACGTTCACGGACAGCGCCAGCTCTGCCTGAGCTACCTTTTCTATTTTTACTAACCCTAGCGTATTAACTCCTTGTGTGGGAGACAATTATGATGACTCTGTACCTTTGTATATCTTAGAACATAAGCAATGCAATGTATTTTTAACTAACAGCCCCATACCACTTCTTTGCTATGGTGCCCCCCTTGACTCTGAAAAACGTGTATATAAACCCGACCTTTTGCCCTAATAAAATCAGTACTCAAGCAATACTTGTGTATTCAACTACTCTGCGTTCTACGAGTGAGCATCGCTGTGTCTTTGGCCCTCATACGCATGATCCCTCCGAGTTAAACCAATTTAAGTGTTGGTTTAGCAACCTATCGTCACTAGAGTATGTTCTAGGGGCAACCATTCCTATAAATAATAAAAATAAAACTACAAACATAGACAATACCATGTTATTTCTACTACCGACTCTTTGCCAAGTTTAAAAGCATTAATTTTATCTTACTTAGCACAAATTAGTATTAGTGTTAGTCTCGTACGTATTTCTAACTTAGTCTTTCCGCATCTATATTGTCCTTTTTCACTTCTCGCGATCTCGTTTTTAAGCCAATTGGGGAATAGGGCTCCGCGCGTAACAAGCACTGCTTGGTGTCGTAAGGGCCACTTGTTTGCGCTGATCATAGTGCATCAAAATAGAGGAATTTCTCTTCAATTGTATTCTCCAAACTCTCTTTTCCGACAGTTCCGTTATCCGTTATATCCAGCAACTGACAGGCTTCCGTATTTTCTATCTTCGCCCTTATTTGTTTGGAGTTATTGAACACCTCACCGCCACCTTCCTTAGGCCAAAGTGATGCAGCAAAATTCCTCTATTTTGCCGCCCTTCCGCCGTGCCGTCACGACCGTAGATGCCTCCTCAACTGCGTCCGGCAACCGCTCCGGGCACCTAACGCCAACCGCCTTCCTCCGGGGCTGACACTTGCCGGGCGAAAAGCGACCGCGGCCGCTCTACCTCCGGCGTCGGATGCTGCCGATGCAGCGGGGGTCGACGGGTGACCCCAGGCTTGAGCCACACCCTTGGTCCTTCTCCAGCGATTCTTTCGATGATGTTGTCATCTTTGGTGGGGACGGCCCCGTGCTCGGTGTCGGCGGGGCCCACGCGTCCGGTCGGCCTCTCTTTTGGGGATCCTGAAGGATCACCTTGGGGACCTCCTCCTCCCAAATCTTGGGCTCTGGACAAGTCCACACCATCGACTGCTGCTGCCATCGCACACCCTCGGCCACGAATGCCAGCGCGCGGTGGCTTACGTGGGCTGTCGGAACTTCTTTCCGACTGCTCCTTTGTCTTGTGTGGTTGCGACTGCGCGTCCGGTTGTTCAGGAAGTGGGTGCAGCTCAGGTCCGCCGTAACGTGGTGTGGGTGGCCGGGCCAGCACCGTTGTGCCTCCTCCTCCTTCTTCTGTTGCTGCTCCTGCAACGTCGGCTCCCGAGCCTCCTTTGCTGCTCGGGAAGGCCGGGTTGCCGACCATCCTTGCCCCGGGTTGGGCCGCCATCCTCTTGCGCTCTTCCGATCTTGTCACTACACTGCTCATGTTGGCTGATTGTTTTTTAATTCCCGATCGTCGCAGGGCTCTCCTTACACGAAACCTCCGTTGCGCTTTCCTCTTTGCTTGTCACCGTTATGTCCCTTTTCCGGGGCGCTTGCTCTCTTACGATACAGCTCTCTTTGCTGTGCCGTCTTCTCCCTTCCTTCGTAAAACACACAAACTCTTTATTTCGTCGGATCATCGTGGCACTCTGAATTCTGCGGTTGGCTGCTTCTCTAAGTTCCTAACTAAGTAGTGCCTTGCCTCTGAAACCATAACTTTTCCCCATCTTTGTGAATACCTTAAGGGTGTCCTTTTGGTATCCTCGTGTACCCTTGGGGTATCCTTGAGGGCATACTTGGGGCGTCTTAGAGGGGCATTGGGGCATCCTTGGAGTATCCCTGCGGGTATCTTTGCGGGTATCCTTCAGGTTGTCTTTGGGGTATTCATGATGCATCCTTGGGGTATCTTTGGGGTATCTTTGGGGAACCCTTGGGGTATCTTTGGTGTAGCCTTGTGGAACTATGATATGCATGAACCGCAGTACTATACTGCGTAACGACTATAATACACAATACCATGTTATTTCTACTACCGACTCTTTGCCAAGCTTGAAATCATTAATTTTATCTTACTTAGCACAAAATTAGTATTAGTGTTAGCCTCGTACGTACTTCTAACTTAGTCTTTCCACTTCTATATTGTCCTTCTTCACTTCTCACGATCTCGTTTTTATGCCAATTAGGGAATAGGGCTCCGCGCGTAACAAGCTCTGCTTGGTGTCGTAAGGGCCACTTGTTTGCTCTGATCATAGTGCATCAAGTTTCCTGATATCCCTTCTCTCCAAACTCTCTCTCCTTATACTCTTCAAAATCGGTATCCACGTACCCTCCACTCTCTCTCCTCTTTCACTCTAAACTCTCCCCAATTGTATTCTCCAAACTCTCTTTTCCGACAGTTCCGTTACTACGCGCATTCACTGCGTATCCATCAACTGACAGGCTTCCGTACTTTCTATCTTCGCCCTTATTTGTGTGGGGTTATTGAACACCTCACATTACCCCCTTTCTTCGGGAACGAAATGCGACTTGCGGGTCTCCTTTTGTTATTATCCTTGAAGAGCCTTCGATTTCTTTCGATCGTCTGTTCCAGTTCACAAATGACGGTCCTCTTTCCCTCGACGTTGCTTCTTGTCGTTCTAAATAGTTCCCGCCCTAAAATGTTTGCCTATAGAATTTTTTCTTTTCTCCAGCTGCTATTCTTGTACATCCTTGCAGCGTTTGGGTCTTCTTGATCCTCCGAATGTTTTCCTTGACGCTCACAGCTCCTTTTTGAGTTCTACAGCGCCACGGTCGTGACGGCACTGCGGAAGGGCGGCAAAATAGAGGAATTTTGCTGCATCACTTTGGCCTATGGAAGGGGGCGCGTCTCGAGACGCCTTTCCGCCGTGCCGTCACGACCCTGGCGCTGTAGAACGAAATGAGACGCGCCACCTTCCTTAGGCCAAAGTGATGCAGCAAAATTCCTGTATTTTGCCGCCCTTCCGCCGTGCCGTCACGACCGTGGGTGCCTCCTCGACTGCGTCCGGCAACCGCTCCGGGCACGTAACGCCAACCACCTTCCTCCGGGGCTGACACTTGCCGGGCGAAAAGCGACCGCGGCCGCTCTACCTCCGGCGTCGGATGCTGCCGATGCAGCGGGGGTCGACGGGTGACCCCAGGCTTGAGCCACACCCTTGGTCCTTCTCCAGCGATTCTTTCGATGATGTTGTCATCTTTGGTGGGGACGGCACCGTGCTCGGTGTCGGCGGGGCCCACGCGTCCGGTCGGCCTCTCTTTTGGGGATCCTGAAGACTCACCTTGGGGACCTCCTCCTCCCAAATCTTGGGCTCTGGACAAGTCCACCGACTGCTGCTGCCATCGCACACCCTCGGCCACGAATGCCAGCGCGCGGTGGCTTACGTAGGCTGCCGGAATTTTTTTCCGGCGTGTGTGGTTGCGACTGCGCGTCCGGTTGTTCGGAAAGTGGTTGCAGCTCAGGTCCGCCGTAACGTGGTGTGGGTGGCCGCGCCAGCACCGTTGTGCCTCCTCCTCCTTCTTCTGTTGCTGCTCCTGCAACGTCGGCTTCAGAGCCTCCTTTGCTGCCTTTTGGATCTGCCACTCCATCTGCTCGGGAAGGCCGGGTTGCCGACCATCCTTGCCCCGGGTTGGGCCGCCATCCCCCTGCTCGGAAGTCGCGGTTCCCCTGCCTTGGGTAAAAAATGCCGGGGTATAACCGGTGCAATCCGATATGCCCGTATAATCTCCAGCATAATCTCCGGTCATTTTTCGTCCCAGTTTCTCTGATCCTGCCCTGTTCTGTCGGATTCTCTTGTGGTGTGTAGGGTGCGGTGAATTGTTGTCTGATACCCATCTCAGTCAGGAAACTTTTAAAGATAGGAATTGTAAACTGCACTCCGTTGTCCGTTATGACCACTTTTGGGACCCCGTACCTTGTTATTATGCGCTTCTTGAGCGACTCGGCTGTCGCACTCCGCAAGGGCATCAGTTCTGTTCCATTCGAAAAACTATCTATCAGGAGCAGCAGGATTTGGTTGCCGTGCGTAGATCGTGGTAGAGGTCCGATGAAGTGGCATACTGTGGCCCTTGGTTCCTCTGGCACTTGAGTTATATTTTGCCGGCCGCCTGCATTTGATTAGGTTTAAATCTCATTAAGGTCTGGCATTTTCTCGGGCGTCTCTATGCATGCCTGGCCAGTAGTATCGTGCTGCCAACCGTGCAATTGTCCTTCGGATTCCTACGTGTCCCGCCGATGGTACGTCGGTGTTTTCCTTTATCACGGTTTCTCGTAGCGACTTTGGAACACACATCTTCCACGACGCGACGTCTTAGCTGCCCCCTCTGTGTAATATGTCTTTGCAGTGTACTTCGGATACTTCTGCTGCTGGGTCCTTACCTTTTCGCGTCCATGTCCCCATGTCCTCGATTCAGCGGCAGCCTCCTAAAGCTACTTCTTTTGGATCTGTTTCTGTTCCCTCGCTAGTCACTCCACGACCCAGGTACCACAGTTCCTTCTTAAAGAATTGGCATTTTTCTGGATTCAGCGTCAGGTTTGCTTCTTTTAGACGCCGAAATACTTATCTTATGTTTTCCTCGTGTTCTTCCAGCGTGCGACCGAACACTATTATGTCATCCTTGTACGAGAATGCGTGAGGCGACTTTTCGGGGCCAATTACTTGGTCCAACACCAACTAAAATGTTGCTGACGCTGAGTGGAGTCCAAACGGCATTACCCTGTAAGGGCTTTTTGAGTGCTCTATGCATCCCATTTCGAGAAGCTCTTCCACCTTTGCGTTGATTTCCCCTTGGATCTGTGGATTCTTGGGGTAATATCTCTGCTTGACTGGACGGTCATCTTTCATTTTTATCTGGTGCTCTGCCATATTCGATGTTCCCGTCATTGTGCTGAAGTCTGCCAGCTCTGTTTCTAGAAACGTTGTCGTTCACCTCGCCGGTTCTTGGCTGGTATTGTGATCTCGTGTCCAGCACACTTCATTTTAGCTCCGACTTGTGTCAGAGAGTTCTATCCTAATACCAACGGATCCACTACTTCTGATAAAATCAACAGGCTCATGGTTACTTGTTTGACGCCGAATTTGACCTCCACCTCGAGCTGTGCACTTATGCCGCCGCATCCGTCTGCCAACCTAACTTGCCGTCTTGGCTTTGTAGTCTTTCCTAGAGCAGCATGATTGTCCGCCAGTTCCTCGTACTCGTCGGCTAAGATCATTAGCGTATCGAGGTCTGACACCTTGTACGCTCTTAAGAATATCCTTAGACTCGGTGTATAGTTCTCCTTAATAATCGGCCAGTAGTTGAGTGGCCTAACCATCGTCTGCATGTCTATCACGTAGTCCTTGTATTGTATCCAGCAACTGACAGGCTTCCGTACTCTTGATCTTCGCTTTTATTTGTGCGGAGTTATTTTGAACTTGAGTCTTTGAAATAAATGTTAATAGTTTCCCTCTTGGGATAGTACAAAACAAATTGCGACGTTGAACGAATTCTATTTGCGCAGTGAGGTTTTTATTGAGCTCGTTAAAAACTTCAACAACCAGGTTTTCCAACTGTATTACAATTTTTGTGTACATCCGTTTTGATATTTTGCCGTTTTGACCTATTAAATATTTTGTTAGAGGTTTGCCTCTGAGACGGGCGCTCTCATCGACCCGTTTACCCCCGTGATCAGTATCGACAGCTCGCTGGCAGAAGCTTTTCCGACCACGAATGTTGGAGACGAACGAGTGTGCTTAACGACCATCCGGTCGAGGTCGGGCGACTTTAACATGGACATGGTCCTGAAGATCGACAACAGTCTGCGGATCCGAACACCGATTCGTGCGCTGAGCGATGAGGTTCGGGCCAAATTCGATACCATCCGATTAGCCGACGACCAGTTCCATCGTCCAGCCACCATCTCCCTGTTGTTGGGATCCAACGTGTTCTCGAAAGTGATCCAACCCGGGTTTCTAAATCTTCAAGATGGGCTGCCCATCGCTCAGAGCACGGCGTTTGGATGGATCGTGTCGGGAACCTGCCGTCAGTCCTGATGTCCTGCTTCAAGGAACTCTCCCGCAGGGGGAAGGGGGAGAATGTTCGCGCCAAAGCGGCGCTTCCCGTTTCTGCTGAACCGGCCATGGAGTCCTAACTGTCGAGAAAACAGTTTTTTCCAGATCTTCGCATCTCGTTCTCCCGCACTGTTAAGTGTCTCCACTCCTCTCTCCAATCGGCTCTTGAAACCTCCACCCCGTAGCTTTTAAGTTAGTTCTAATTTACAAGTGTACAAGCGAAGAGTCAATAAAATTGTGAATTTATAAAGCGGAAAAAACAAATATAAATCATTTTCCTGGACTAATTCACCCCGTTGGAAAACCCGATCCATCGTCCGGATAATTCCAGAAGAGGAGAAAAAGTTCCAAGCACCTGCGTTCAACCGGCGGATTTTCCCTAATTTCTCGTCCATCAGTTCAAGACAAGTTCGACCGTTCTTATTTATTCTTATTTTTATTTATTCTTCAATTTTTCCAATCCAATTTCTTATATCTGTCTGATCGGCCATTCCATTGTGCATACGATCGCCATATTCCGGCTTCTTTTTCGTATTGCTATTTCCATCATTATATGGTCGCCATTTTCCGGCTTCTTTCTTTTTCCCATTTCCATATTCTTGTTCATACGGACATATAATCGAGATGCACACTCTTTAATGTACGTACATATTCCTGACCATCTCAACATATGTACGTAAGGAAACATGCACGTACGTTCTTTCGCGGTACACCCTACAAACATTTCTACAGCGACATTTACCATACAGTCCACATTATCTCCGATTTCCAAATATATTACAAATTACAATTTTAAATTACAACTTATACACATACATACATTACCGATTTCCCACAAACACACATATCCATGCGCCCATACATACACACATAAAAACCTAATGCATGCTTATTAATGTACGTACATATCTACATATCCATTTCAACATATGCACATAAGGGTCGTAGTCGTAGCGTTAAGTAAGGCAACGTAAGCACGATAACCCACATACGTTCTTTCGCGGTACACCCTACAAACATTTCGAAGTCGACTTTTACAATTCAATCTACATTATTTATAATTTCCAAATATAAGAAGTACTATATACACACATATAATCCTGATGCATGCTGATTAAGAAACATAAATTAATATATGTATAATTATATATTGTATATTATTTATAATTTCCAAATATAAGAAGTACTATATACACACATATAATCCTGATGCATGCTGATTAAGAAACATAAATTAATATATGTATAATTATATATTATACATATTACCAAAAATAACTTTATTTCACCGAACCCAATATATATATATATATATATATATATATCTTCCGATTCCTACCGCTCATTTTCGCGGCACAGCAACCAACTGCAAATATCTTGTAAAATATTTTTTTCCAAATCATCGTAATTTTCCTAGCACATAAAAATAGTTGTTCCGAAAACTTTGAAATTTGAGCTAGTGTTCCGTGTCCACATATTCCAAAAGTAGACCGGAGCTGCAACGCTAATAGCAAACACAAGCGGACCGCTGGCAATCTATAACAAGGAAACTAAGTAGCCACTGGAATATATTATTGTTTTTTTTTTTTTTAAACAAAATCAAAATCGTTCCGTACGATTTTTGTCGCGTCGCTCCACTATATATTAAATTACAACATTGTTGACATTCCGCTATTAGGATTTTCGAAATTTTGGGGCCGCACCTGTATCATCCGGAAGTTATCGATTTCGTCGTCCCTTTTCTTTTCGAATCCAACCCGGTGATCCGCAACAGCGTGACCACACTCTAGGAAAGTTTTTCGGGCGGGTCCAATTTTTACAAAGCCAGACAGGTTTGCCCAGTTAAACTGATTGCTGGAATGCCAGGAGACAAAACGAAGTTATCAGTTCCGTTTGCAAATAAAAAGCAATCGCTATCCACATCTTCCCGCGCGCGCACCTCAAGCCCACTAACCCCAAAATCAATAACGAAGTCAATGAGCGAAACTTCATTAGCCACCCAAGAAGGCGCCAAGAAGTTATCTGTTCCTACGAGCAATCAGAAACGATTGTATCTGAGTCCGCTCACGCCTAAAGTTAGGTCACAAATTCAGACCAAGTGCATAAAGTCGTTAGAAACTCGTTCTAAGGCAAAAATGAGCAACAAAATTGCAATTGCAGCCCTCGCGCGGTTCATCACGGTGTCCATTTCAGAGCGACGATAAGAACTCCAGGGCCGTCACCTCCGTCTGTCCATACCTGCAAAGTCCGTAAGGAGCAGATCTATGGGACAAAATCCACAGGTTACGAAAAAGCTTCACTCCTTTAAAGCCAAAGTGAGTGTCAAACCAAAGAGCTGCGACTTGTACTCTAAAGAGAGTCACCCAGTGTGGTTGTGCCCTCGCTTCATTCAGATGGCAATCGAGGCGCGGGAAAGCTAGATAAAAAAGAAGCAGTTATGTTTAAATTGCTTCGCGAGAGGCCATTAGCTCCGGGATTATTCCAGTACGCACAGCTGTTTCGTATGCCGAGGGAGACATCACACGCTTTTGCATCGAGGCAACCCTTTTTTCAAAAATCCAAGTTCCTCTGGAAATGCGAGACCTAGAGCCTATCCTCCGGCGGGAGGCTCAGACATTCCCGATGAACTTTCAAATGTACAAGTCTGTTTTGCCTCAGGCTCAAAGGCAGTTCTTTTGGGCACGGCAATGATTGATATCTGCCACCTCGGTACCCACTTCCGAGTACGCGCTCTGATCGACTCGGGATCTGAAGCGACGTTTATTACGGAGCGTCTTTTCAAGTTGGTCAATCTGCCGTTCCGCCCCATTCAAGCTCAAGTGTCTGGTTTAAATCAGACAGTTTCTGCCCAGTCAACTCGGCTTTGCCATTTCGCCATTCGTTCTCCTACAAAGCCGGGCCTGCAGTTAGACACCGCAGCGTATGTTATGCCAGAATTAGCGGGCAGATTACCCTCGCATTCCATTTCACAAGATGTCCTGAGAGATTTGCCAAACCTTCAATGGGCAGATCCCACATTTCTCCGAAATTCCCAGATAGACTTTCTTATCGGAGCTAATATCCTTTCATCCGTGCTGCTGAGCGGCACAAAGACCAACATCTGCGGATCTCTTTTTGAGCAAGAAACCATCTTCGGGTGGGTGCTCACTGGTCCAGTGTCCATGTTCACAAGCAACCGAGTCTCAGCCTATACGACTCAAGTTACAAAGACAAATGAGGCGTGCTTAGACAAACTTCTTACTTAGTTTTGGGAGGTGGAAAATCTACCATCAAAAATGGTAAAAGAGTCCGATGCCGTCTGCGCAAGTAATTTTTTACGAACCACAACTAGAGAAGCGAGCGGGAAGTACGTAGTGACGTTACCGTTCTGCGAGCC
The DNA here is from genome assembly GCA_018153365.1 of Drosophila fuyamai. Taxonomy (NCBI): domain Eukaryota; kingdom Metazoa; phylum Arthropoda; class Insecta; order Diptera; family Drosophilidae; genus Drosophila; species Drosophila fuyamai. Next base: position 202,576 of record JAECXW010000703.1, read on the forward strand.
CGATCCTGATGACGTAGATCAGCAGTTTCCAAAAGCCAGTCACATAATCCGCAACTTCATGTATGAAATGTAGGCGCTAGCCAGGCTTAAGCGTTTAATGGGTTTTTGGGCGTTAGAGTGGGCGTGGCAAACTTTTAGTTGGCCTATCGATAGGTGTTGACGAAACAAATACATATCACAGCTTGTGGCTTGTGGGCGTCAAAGGGGGCGTGGCACCATTTTGAAACAAACTTGCGCTGCGTAGGAACTCCTAAAATCTTCATTTAAAATGCCAATCTTCTAGCTTTTATAGTTTCCGTGATCTCAGCGTTCATACGGACAGACAGACGGACAGACGGACATGGGTAGATCGACTCGGCTAGTGATCTTGAACAAGAATATATATACTTTATAGGGTCGGAAACGATTCCTTCTACCTGTTACATACTTTTGCACGAATACAATATACCCTTTTGAAAAATTAGAGAGTTTTCTAATTATAAATTTCCGAAAAACCTTGGCGGTGGCTAAAATTATTAACTGCGAGAAACGAAAACGAAAAGAAAAGGTGTCGACGGCTCAAATCAATTTCAACGAATGCTTATATATATTTTTCGACAAAGTACTTAGAGCCTAGCTTAACGAAGGTTGGCGAAGACGGGGCGACTTCGCCAAGAGCGAGAGAAAACTTTATTGTGCTCCCGCCTTCGCCCTAAACTAACTTACACTAAACTTCAAGTTTTTATTTTTTCAATATACATATTTCAAATTTCAATTTTGAGCGAACACCGGCCCCGTTGAACACCCATCGGGCTTCAACACAATGGAAGCGGCGCCAACTTATGAATGGCCCGCCGAAAAAGGCCTCCTCCACTAGTTCGCTCGTCGACGACCCTGACCATGCCGTCCTCCCCTGCGTGCCTGGCGACTATTCTGCCGAGGAGCCATTGTTGGGGCGGCAGGTTGTCCTCGGCCACGAGGACGAGATCTCCCTCGCTGATGTTGGGCTGCTGCTGGTGCCACTTGCCCCGTATTTGGAGGCCCAGGACATATTCCCGGGACCATCGCCGCCAGAACATTTGCCTGACTGACGAGACAAGCCGCCATCGCCGCAAGCAGTTGAGACCCTCCTGGTCCGGGGTCCGGAGTGCTGGTGTGGCGAGTAGCGGCCCGCCCGTCAGTAGGTGCCCGGGTGTCAGCGCCTCTCCGTCGCTTGGGTCGCTGCTGATTGCTCCGAGCGGCCGGGAGTTCATCACCGCCTCGATTCCCACGAGGACTGTCCCCAGCTCTTCTGCGCTTAGGAGCGCGCTGCCCACCGCTCGTAGGAGTAGGTTCTTCGCAGTTTTGACACCTGCCTCCCATAGTCCGCCCATGTGCGGAGCCCGCGGTGGTGTGAAGACAAATTCGCATCCGCTTTTTGATGCGAATTCGCGTATCGCGTCGGCTTCGTCCTCTATCCTCTCTCGAAGGGTCCGGAAGTGGCGACTCGCTCCGACGAAGTTCGTCCCGTTGTCGCAATGGACGACTTGGGGACATCCTCGGCGCCCAACGAACCTTTGAAAAGCCAATAAAAAGGAATCTGTGGTTAAATCTGAAACAACTTCTAGATGAACCGCTTTGGACGCAAAACAAACGAAGAGCGCAATGTAGGACTTATACGGAGGCCTACCACGAATTTTCAATGTCGTATAGACAGGGCCACAAAAATCGACGCCACATATAGCAAATGGGCGGAGAGCACGGAGACGATCTGCGGGTAAATTTCCCATAATTTATGTCATTAGTCGAGGCTTACACTTAAAGCAGCGTATGCATGATCGAACTATCTGACTGCAGACCTCCTGAGCGTTTACGATCCAAATACGCTGTCGAAGGAGACCCACAAGGGCTCGTGGACCAACATGAAAATTGGAATGGTGAAGATGCCGAACATAGCTCTGCACAAATTGGGAGCGTTTTGTCAACAACAATGGAAACTTGGCATCGTATGATATAGGAGCATTAGCTAGTCGCCCCCCAACTCGCAGCAAAGAAAAGTGACACCAAGTCCCCTTGTCTTCATGGATGAATGGATTCAATCGCTGAAGACTTGGGCTAACTCTGGATCCTTTACGAACTTTTTCTCTTTCTTCATGATACTCGTGCTTCTGTAATATCTCGACAATTTTTAGAAAAGCTTCATTATATTCAGTCGGCGACAAAGTTTTTTCAAATACCATACTTTTGTCTTTGCATTTTCTTATGAAGCGGAACATATAAACGAATACCCGAAGCAGTTTAAGGTGTGACGAAAATCCCTCAATGACATCTACCAAATCCAAATTTCTTACAGCAGCGGTCAGTCCGACCGCAGTCTTCCTCGATTCTTGTAGTAGGACTTCTTCATCTAGTTCAAAGTGTGCATTCTGGGGCCAGTTTGCATCTTCCTCTTTTAAAAACGCAGGTCCAGTAAACCATATTGATTGTATAATTTTGTCGACGTCACAACCTCTTGATACAATATCTGCTGGGTTTTGTTTCGTTGGAACATGCCGCCACGTAGCTTCACCTGACCACTCTTGAATCTCCGCTACTCTATTCGACACGAATGTGGATAATGAAGATGGATGAGACCGGATCCAATGAAGCGTAACTTCAGAATCCGACCAATAAACAATCCGTTCGATAGGTACCTTTAATAGGGGCTTGATTCTGTGGCAGAGATCTGCGAGAAGGTGAGCGGCACATAACTCAAGCCTTGGGAGTGTTTTAGTCTTGAGCGGCGCTACTTTAGACTTTGAAGTCAACAGCGATATTTTATAACCTTCTGCAGTTTTGCTACGAATGTAGACGCAAGCTCCATAAGCTCTTAAGGATGCGTCAGCAAAGGCATGTAATTGGACCGGTGACATCGGATCGGTATGCACAAACCGGGGAATAGATATTTCCTCTAATTTAGACAATGTAATTTTTATCATATTCCAAGCTGTTTCCAAATGAATAGGAATCGACTCATCGCAATCTAACTTATTAAGCCAAAGTTCCTGCAATAGGATCTTTCCTCTAATTACAATAGGACTTAATAAGCCGAGGGGTCAAACAGCTTCGATGTCACCGATAGTATGTTCCGTTTTGTCGCTTGGAGACCCATGACAGCAGTGTCAACTCGGAACTTGAAGGCATCTTCGTTAAGCAATCACGATATTCCTAACGCCTTAGTTGACTCTGAGTCCGAGATGGGTATGGATTTAACTGTGCTCTCATATGCGGTATTGGCAGGTGAGTTTGAAAACCATTTTGTCAATTCAAAACTGCAGTTTGAAGAACCTGTGATACTTCAGACTTAATAGCCTTTAACTCCTCTACGCATGCAGCACCAGTCAACATATCATCGACATAAAAGTCGGATCCAATAACCTTAGCAGCTCTAGGAAAAGAAACTTTGGCAGACTCACTTAACCTTTTTAAACACCGAATAGCCAAAGACGGGGCTGGTCCAGTACCATATGTTACGGTGTTGAGCTTCTATAATCTCAAGGACTCAGAGGGGTCTCTTCTCCACACTATAAGTTGAAACTGCCTATCTGCTTCATTCACCATCACTTGGCGATACATTTTCTTTACATCGGCGGTCAGGGCAAACCTATGCAGCCGGAAGCGCAGTAACGTTGAGTACAACTCATCTTGGATTGTCGGCCCAACCATCAAAATGTCATTTAGAGACTTCTGAGTTGACGATTTACAAGACGCATCGAAAACGACACGTAACTTGGTTGACGTACTTTGGGGTCTCAGAACACATTGATGTGGGATAACATAATGTGGAGCAGAAGGAAGTTTATCTGTAAGAGACATATGACCTAAGGAAAGGTACTCCTCCATAAATTCTAGGTACATTTCCTTCATCTCAGGGTCTCGAGACAGCCTTCTTTCAAGCGACAAAAACCGCCGTTTTGCAACTTCAAAAGAGTTGCCTAACTCATTTGGATCCGATTTAAACGGCAGTCTTACTTCAAACCGACCTGATGGCAAAACCTGAGTAGTCTTCCGGTAGTGTTCTTCACATAACTTTTGCTCAGGTGACAGAATTTTCTTTAGAGATGGCATTTCTTCCAGTGACCAAAACTTCTGTAGTGTGCTGTCAATAGACACTAAAATCTCTTCACTACAACTGAAACTTTTCACAACTTCTGTAGGGGAAGATGCCTTATATCTACCCGATACAACCCAGCCGAAGAGGGTTTTCTGCAGAGTTGGAAAGTCAGGACCTTGTCTAATTTGTCCAACAGCTAATAATTCGAAAAATGATTCTGCTCCTATTAACATATCTATTCTTTGTGGCTTGTAGAAATAGGGGTCTGCTAGTGGTAGGTTCTTTGGAATTTTCCAGTCATTGATATTGACCGACTGGTCAGGATGATATCCTGATATTGATTTCAAAATCCAAAAATCGAAGGAGAACTCACTACCATTTATACGCGACTTCACCATTGTGTGTACCTTTTTCTTAACTTGAGAATTGGACTCGCCAATACCAAGTAAGTTTATACACGACTCCTCTTTACGGATCTGTAAGCGGTGAGCAAGGTCCTCTGTTATAAAATTCGTTTGGGACCCAGAGTCAAGAAGTGCTCGGGCCCAAATATATTCACCGTTTTTAGTTCTTACCCTTACGATCGACGTGGCTAAATTCACTCTGTCCAATGATGTCGCATGCATAACATGTGACGTGGAAGGCTGATCTTGATTTAAAGAGGGAGAAAGAATCTCTTGGGGTGGTGGCAACGCTAAACTATTTTCGGACACTGTATACCTATGCAGTAAAACGTGATGCGAGCGGCCACAAACTCGACATTTATTAAATTTGCATTTTGAAACAGTGTGACCCTTTCGCATACAATTGATGCATAAGGAAGCAGATTTTACGAAGTCAAACCTTTGCATTACCGAAAGGCGACCAAACGGACCACAGTTCGCTAGAATATGGTCTCCTGCATTGCAATAGCTACAACTTTGCTGGGATTTACCGTTGGACGAAGAACAAGAAAATGAGCTGCGATTATGTGGCTTGCTCGACATAAGTTTATCTTGCTTTGGTTTCGTCGATTCTTCAGCGGATAAATGCTGGTATCGGCGGTTTAACATTTTTTCAAAATCGGACCAAAGCGGTAACCTTTCATAATCTAATTGTTCTTCCCATTTTTGTTTGGTCACTGGGTCTATTCTGTTCAAAACAAGATAGATCAACATTGCATTTGAAATCTTGGTGTCGTCTCCTATCGATAACAAAGAACCGTATATAGATGATACGGTGTCGATAATATTTCTTAAAGACGAAGCTGACTGTTGCGTTATTTTCGGAAGACTAAACAATGTTGAAATATTGTTCATAAAAATTAAACATTCGTTATCATACACTTTTTTCAGGGTGATCATAGCCTTTTCATAATTGCTCTCGGTGACTTGGTAGGCCTTAATAGTTCCCAACGCTTCACCAGAAAGACAAGAAATTAAGTGATTGAATTTTTCTATAACGGGAATGCTGTCGTCTTGATGAACAAGAGTTTCGAAAAGGCTAATGAAATTCTTAAACTCCGAATATTTGCCGCTGAATTTCGGCAATGCCAAATTCGGAAGTCGAGCTCGAGTTGGCTCCAATTATTTTGGTTTCGCTTGCCGTCTTCAAGGCTGAGATAAGCGACATTATTTTTGCCTTGGTTATTATTGAAAGCTCTTCCAACTCTTCTCCGAACTCATCGCCATCATCTAAATCTTCGATCTGTTCTTGTATTTGAGTTGCCTTAATAATAGAAGCATTTAAAATCTCTAGCCTACAAGTAAGTTCTACTTCTTGGATCGGAATCTGGCCGGCTTCTATTCAATCATTTAATCGGCGGATGCTCATCACTGGTTTTTTGAGCTTATTTTTAAGATCCGCAAGAAGTTCAAGAGATTTTGGCTTATCTGGACACATTTTAATTTATTTTTTATTTTTATATATAAACCACGAAACTAAATAAATATATATATATATAAATAAATTATTTATCCAAGAATAATAATTAATAAAATAAATAAGTTTTAAAAGAGGATAATTGTTCAATTAGAACGACGACAAATTGTTAAATAAATTTTCGAAACAAAATACTAAGAGTAAATAACAATTTAATTTAATTATTAAATTTGTTCGAAAAAATTATTTTAATAATTATCCACAACGAAAACGACGAGAAAAAAAATATTAAATTGAATATCGAGCCACGAGGTATCAAAATTAACAGTGGTTGCAAATGACGGCAAAAATCAGTATACCCGTCCGAATGCAGGGTAGCGCGTCACTTTGATCTTCAGCGCGCCAAACCAAAAGTCCAACAACAATTACAACGATGCTAACGGCAGACAAGCGAAGCGAAAAGGGAAAACGAAAAAGTTAACCGCTGCAGCTGCTTGTACATGAGGACTTATGTATTGGTTATATATAGCGGCTGGAATAATTTTACCAACTATTAATTTTCGAGTTTCAATAAATAAATTGGGGGCGACAGTGATTGCAATAATATAACACAATTATGTAAATGTTGCGTCCAACGGAGGTTCAAATAGGTTATAAGCTCCATAAGCTCTTAAGGATGCGTCAGCAAAGGCATGTAATTGGACCGGTGACATCGGATCGGTATGCACAAACCGGGGAATAGATATTTCCTCTAATTTAGACAATGTAATTTTTATCATATTCCAAGCTGTTTCCAAATGAATAGGAATCGACTCATCCCAATCTAACTTATTAAGCCAAAGTTCCTGCAATAGGATCTTTCCTCTAATTACAATAGGACTTAATAAGCCGAGGGGGTCAAACAGCTTCGATGTCACCGATAGTATGTTCCGTTTTGTCGCTCGGAGACCCATGACAGCAGTGTCAATTTGAAATTTGAAGGCATCTTCGTTAGGCAACCACGATATTCCTAACGCCTTAGTTGACTCTGAGTCCGAGATGGGTATGGATTTAACTGTGCTCTCAGATGCGGTAACGTCAGGTGAGTTTGAAAACCACTTTGTCAATTCAAAACCTGCAGTTTGAAGAACCTGAGATACTTCAGACTTAATAGTCTTTAACTCCTCTACGCATGCAGCACCAGTCAACATATCATCGACATAAAAGTCGGATCCAATAACCTTAGCAGCTCTAGGAAAAGAAACTTTGGCAGACTCACTTAACCTTTTTAAACACCGAATAGCCAAAGACGGGGCTGGTCCAGTACCATATGTTACGGTGTTGAGCTTCTATAATCTCAAGGACTCAGAGGGGTCTCTTCTCCACACTATAAGTTGAAACTGCCTATCTGCTTCATTCACCATCACTTGGCGATTCATTTTCTTTACATCGGCGGTCAGGGCAAACCTATGCAGCCGGAAGCGCAGTAACGTTGAGTACAACTCATCTTGGATTGTCGGCCCAACCATCAAAATGTCATTTAGAGACTTCTGAGTTGACGATTTACAAGACGCATCGAAAACGACACGTAACTTGGTTGACGTACTTTGGGGTCTCAGAACACATTGATGTGGGATAACATAATGTGGAGCAGAAGGAAGTTTATCTGTAAGAGACATATGACCTAAGGAAAGGTACTCCTCCATAAATTCTAGGTACATTTCCTTCATCTCAGGGTCTCGAGACAGCCTTCTTTCAAGCGACAAAAACCGCCGTTTTGCAACTTCAAAAGAGTTGCCTAACTCATTTGGATCCGATTTAAACGGCAGTCTTACTTCAAACCGACCTGATGGCAAAACCTGAGTAGTCTTCCGGTAGTGTTCTTCACATAACTTTTGCTCAGGTGACAGAATTTTCTTTAGAGATGGCATTTCTTCCAGTGACCAAAACTTCTGTAGTGTGCTGTCAATAGACACTAAAATCTCTTCACTACAACTGAAACTTTTCACAACTTCTGTAGGGGAAGATGCCTTATATCTACCCGATACAACCCAGCCGAAGAGGGTTTTCTGCAGAGTTGGAAAGTCAGGACCTTGTCTAATTTGTCCAACAGCTAATAATTCGAAAAATGATTCTGCTCCTATTAACATATCTATTCTTTGTGGCTTGTAGAAATAGGGGTCTGCTAGTGGTAGGTTCTTTGGAATTTTCCAGTCATTGATATTGACCGACTGGTCAGGATGATATCCTGATATTGATTTCAAAATCCAAAAATCGAAGGAGAACTCACTACCATTTATACGCGACTTCACCATTGTGTGTACCTTTTTCTTAACTTGAGAATTGGACTCGCCAATACCAAGTAAGTTTATACACGACTCCTCTTTACGGATCTGTAAGCGGTGAGCAAGGTCCTCTGTTATAAAATTCGTTTGGGACCCAGAGTCAAGAAGTGCTCGGGCCCAAATATATTCACCGTTTTTAGTTCTTACCCTTACGATCGACGTGGCTAAATTCACTCTGTCCAATGATGTCGCATGCATAACATGTGACGTGGAAGGCTGATCTTGATTTAAAGAGGGAGAAAGAATCTCTTGGGGTGGTGGCAACGCTAAACTATTTTCGGACACTGTATACCTATGCAGTAAAACGTGATGCGAGCGGCCACAAACTCGACATTTATTAAATTTGCATTTTGAAACAGTGTGACCCTTTCGCATACAATTGATGCATAAGGAAGCAGATTTTACGAAGTCAAACCTTTGCATTACCGAAAGGCGACCAAACGGACCACAGTTCGCTAGAATATGGTCTCCTGCATTGCAATAGCTACAACTTTGCTGGGATTTACCGTTGGACGAAGAACAAGAAAATGAGCTGCGATTATGTGGCTTGCTCGACATAAGTTTATCTTGCTTTGGTTTCGTCGATTCTTCAGCGGATAAATGCTGGTATCGGCGGTTTAACATTTTTTCAAAATCGGACCAAAGCGGTAACCTTTCATAATCTAATTGTTCTTCCCATTTTTGTTTGGTCACTGGGTCTATTCTGTTCAAAACAAGATAGATCAACATTGCATTTGAAATCTTGGTGTCGTCTCCTATCGATAACAAAGAACCGTATATAGATGTTACGGTGTCGATAATATTTCTTAAAGACGAAGCTGACTGTTGCGTTATTTTCGGAAGACTAAACAATGTTGAAATATTGTTCATAAAAATTAAACATTCGTTATCATACACTTTTTTATGGTGATCATAGCCTTTTCATAATTGCTCTCGGTGACTTGGTAGGCCTTAATAGTTCCCAACGCTTCACCAGAAAGACAAGAAATTAAGTGATTGAATTTTTCTATAACGGGAATGCTGTCGTCTTGATGAACAAGAGTTTCGAAAAGGCTAATGAAATTCTTAAACTCCGAATATTTGCCGCTGAATTTCGGCAATGCCAAATTCGGAAGTCGAGCTCGAGTTGGCTCCAATTATTTTGGTTTCGCTTGCCGTCTTCAAGGCTGAGATAAGCGACATTATTTTTGCCTTGGTTATTATTGAAAGCTCTTCCAACTCTTCTCCGAACTCATCGCCATCATCTAAATCTTCGATCTGTTCTTGTATTTGAGTTGCCTTAATAATAGAAGCATTTAAAATCTCTAGCCTACAAGTAAGTTCTACTTCTTGGATCGGAATCTGGCCGGCTTCTATTCAATCATTTAATCGGCGGATGCTCATCACTGGTTTTTTGAGCTTATTTTTAAGATCCGCAAGAAGTTCAAGAGATTTTGGCTTATCTGGACACATTTTAATTTATTTTTTATTTTTATATATAAACCACGAAAATAAATAAATATATATATATATAAATAAATTATTTATCCAAGAATAATAATTAATAAAATAAATAAGTTTTAAAAGAGGATAATTGTTCAATTAGAACGACGACAAATTGTTAAATAAATTTTCGAAACAAAATACTAAGAGTAAATAACAATTTAATTTAATTATTAAATTTGTTCGAAAAAATTATTTTAATAATTATCCACAACGAAAACGACGAGAAAAAAAATATTAAATTGAATATCGAGCCACGAGGTATCAAAATTAACAGTGGTTGCAAATGACGGCAAAAATCAGTATACCCGTCCGAATGCAGGGTAGCGCGTCACTTTGATCTTCAGCGCGCCAAACCAAAAGTCCAACAACAATTACAACGATGCTAACGGCAGACAAGCGAAGCGAAAAGGGAAAACGAAAAAGTTAACCGCTGCAGCTGCTTGTACATGAGGACTTATGTATTGGTTATATATAGCGGCTGGAATAATTTTACCAACTATTAATTTTCGAGTTTCAATAAATAAATTGGGGGCGACAGTGATTGCAATAATATAACACAATTATGTAAATGTTGCGTCCAACGGAGGTTCAAATAGGTTATAATGTGTATGTGTATATGTATGTGTATATAATAAATTTTAATATAATTTTTTATTTTTATTTATTATAAATAAATGCATGCACAACTAGCTCTACTATATCGATACGTCTGTGCCAAGAATTGAAAGCGAGGTGCAATTTTTCAGCACAAGACAATAAACAATTAAATTGTTTTTCTTATAAACTCAAGCTTTCAATTTTTTGCACAAATACCTCAGGTTCTGCTTTAGGGTCTTTCAATCCAGCTGCCACTTTCCTTTTACACATTGAGCAGTCGCAGGGCATCCCTCTGGCAGCAGTTCTTTTGTGGCGAACAGGGTATTTTTTTTGTCCACACCGACACGCCGCGGGCAACAAAAACACTATGTATATATGTATGTAATTAAGTGCTTTGAACTCCACTTGCACTTGCACTTTATATTTTTAGTTTCTGTGTCACTGTCAAATTAATAATTAAAAAATTAATAACTTTAACGTCCACCCGGGGGCGCCATGAAAAATTAGAGAGTTTTCTAATTATAAATTTCCGAAAAACCTTGGCGGTGGCTAAAATTATTAACTGCGAGAAACGAAAACGAAAAGAAAAGGTGTCGACGGCTCAAATCAATTTCAACGAATGCTTATATATATTTTTCGACAAAGTACTTTGAGCCTAGCTTAACGAAGGTTGGCGAAGACGGGGCGACTTCGCCGAGAGCGAGAGAAAACTTTATTGTGCTCCCGCCTTCGCCCTAAACTAACTTACACTAAACTTCAAGTTTTTATTTTTTCAATATACATATTTCAAATTTCAATTTTGAGCGAACACCTTTTACTCTACGAGTAACGGGTATAATAAATTTCAGTATCTTTATATAAAATTAAATTGATAAAATAAATCGATTAAATAAGTCAATGTCAGTTCGCGCTCAACAGCCCTTTTAGTGCTGTTAAGGCGCAAACGATCTGGCACCTCGATCGCCTGTCAGATAAAGTACGGCAACATTGTACTCTGACAATCGCATTTTCGCTCATTCCAATTGTTCTACGATTATTGCGATTAAGCTCTCACGAAATCAACACTGATTAAGAGAACCAAGTGCGATCCAAAGACCCACCACGTGGAAAATACTCGTCATCGGGTACCCATCGGGTATCAAAGTGAAGGCAGTGACGTAGCAGCCGAGGAATAGCACCCGTGGTTGCGCACCGAATTTCGAAGCTCTGTGTGACCGTGTAAAAACTCTAGGTGAGCCGGCCGAAATATCGTCCGCGAGGGGTTCATAATACCAGTGTTTTAGGTTAAAATCCTGCGATCGTCTGGGTAGTGCCAGGGAAAGCCCTTAGCAAGCAACTATTTGCAGTCGGCGACCCAAAACTCTCGTCGCAAGGAGCACAGGCGTATAGGAAATACCCACCTAGATCAGTCCCTAAACGTGCGTGGATCTGGACCAGGCTCAGACCAACGGTCAGCGAGGAGTCTTGGTGACAACCGGCAACTTGTACGTGATTGGGGCTGCAGAGGATAAGGAGTCGGGCTAAAACCTTGGCTAATAGGAGTCTAAATGGGAACATAACCTCATTTTTCAGCGCTGAACCAAAGTGCGCCGAATCTTATGGCGTCTAACCTCGTGACAACATAACCTCAACTCGGCCAAGTAAAAGGCACCCTCGACTCTCTCGGTAGCAGTCATCTCATTTGTGAGGACAGTCGAGATCAACAACAACAACAAAGGAAAGCACGAATCGAAGCAGTATCGTATCATTACATTTAATTAAGTAAAATTTAATTCATAAAATTTAGTTTTAATATTTCTTTGAATCGAAGCAATACTCATACTCCTTTTTCCATAGAGCATTAATCATTTAATGGCCTCATGTACATCGAAATCACCTAATATAATTTGAATTTATCCACGCTCATCAAATCATACAGCACTCCAGTCTACAGGCCTGCGGACTTCGAGGGATTGGTTCGTGAGTACACATATAAACTCGATCAGCTAATCTATGCCTCTATAATAAAACGTATGAATATTAGCTTCATGAAAGCGATAGTTTGCTAGTTGTCAGTGCCGAGCGCACTTAATTTTTTATTTTTCTATTATATAATCGTACATTTTAATAACTTTGCATTTTTTTTTTATTCACACATTATTTAATTAGTAATTAGGTTAGTCGATAAAAACTTAATGACTTAGGATTACGAAAGATTAGGAGTAGGGCCTAGGTTTAAGTTGGATGTAAGGAGAAGATGAGAAACATGAATTATACAGTAATTAAGTAATTTGAGTGTGAAATGAAGCACGAGTAAAATGAAGTAAAGTTATATTTTATGGGCACCTGAGCTGAACGATTTCGCTGTACAAGGGTAAGGGCAACCACAACAAGAATTTCTTTACAGGAAGGGCGGCCAAGCTGAAGAACAATTCCACCTCAGTTCTTCAATAACAAGGTCTCATATAACAACTAAACTTTTAATTTCAATATATAAACGCTTAAACCTAACTTAACGAAGGGGGCGAGAGACGGGGCGAATTCGCGAGAGCGATTAAATCTTTATTGTGCTCCCGCTCCCGCCTTACACTATTCAACAAATTAAAAAACGCAAAGTGCGCGAACACCGCCCCCTCTGAAGGACCGCCGTCTTCAGCATGCCACAGGCAGCACCGCCTGCCTATGGACCGCTCGCCGATACGTCGCATCCTTCGTCCTCACGTCCGCCACTCGGACCTTGCCGTCAGCGCCACGATCCGCCCGATCATCCACTGCTGCGGCGGAAGATTGTCCTCGGCGACGACGACGAGAGCTCCCACGTCGACGTTTGGAACCTCCTGGTGCCACTTGTTTTTCGCCTGGAGGCTCGAGACGTACTCCCGGGACCAACGCTGCCAAAACCTGTGCCTGAGACACGAGACACTGCGCTATCGTCGTAAGCAGGTTGGGCTGACTTGGTCCGGGAGCGCTGCTGAGGATGGAGCTAGGAGAGGCCCGCCGATCAGGAGATGGCCTGGGCTTAAGGCTTCGCCGTCGCTTGGATCCGTGCTGATCGCTCCGAGGGGCCTGGAGTTGAGAACGGCCTCCACGCTGGTGAGGAGAGTTCCGAGCTCCTCCGCGGTCAGGATGTCTTCGCCGACCGTCCGAAGGAACAGGTGCTTTGCAGACTTCACACCTGCCTCCCAAAGTTCGCCGAAGTGAGGTGCTCTGGGCGGTATGAACGCAAACTCGCATCCTTTTCTTGATGCGAATATTGCGATACCGCCCCCCTGCTCCTCCAGACGGGCCCGGAACTCTCTCATGTGGCGATCGGCTCCGACGAAGTTCGTCGCGTTGTCGCACCACACCTTCTCCGGAATCCCGCGTCGACTCACGAACCTTTGGAATGCCAACAAAAACGCATCAGTGGTGAGGTCAGACACTAACTCTAAGTGGACCGCTTTGGACGTAAAACATAAAAACAATGCCACATATGATTTGTACGGTGGCTTACCACGGATACGATACGTTGTGTTAAATGGGCCACAAAAATCAAGACCACAGATATTAAAAAGGCGGAGAGCTCGAAGTCTGTCTGATGGCAAGTACTTCATGATTTGCGTCAAGAGTTGCGGCTTGCACCGAAAGCAACGAATGCAAGAACGAACTGTTCTGCGGCAAACTGACTGCACAAGCGCCAATGCTGATTTGCGTAATTCCATCGACACAACATCAGCAGGTACTTTGAAGTGTCGATTTACAGGCCAATCTTTTTCTGCATCGAGCAAAAACGAACCAAATGGAAGCTGTAAGTTCCTCAACGTTACATCACCGTGACACGATGTCCGCTGGGTTTTTTTTTGTGGCGACATGTCTCCAGATTGCTTTTTCCGACCACTTTTGAATCTCCGCAACTCGGTTTGAGACAAAAACTGACAACGACGAAGGATGCGTTTTGATTCAATGCAAAGTGAACTCCGAATCCGTCCAGAGAAACACTTTTTTAATCGGAAAATTAAGCAATGGTCTTACACGATTATAGAGATCCGCAAGAAGGTGCGCTGCGCACAATTCAAGGCGAGGCAAAGTTTTCGTCTTGAGGGGAGCTACTTTGGATTTTGCTGTTAATAAATATACTTTTAAACCTTCAGCGGTACTAGTGCGAATGTAGATGCACGCTCCATATGCTCGCATGGAAGCGTCAGCGAAACCATGTATTTCTTCCGGGACTTTGGCGTTTGTATGAACGAATCGCGATACCTTGATCTTGGGCAGCTGCAACAGCGTTCCCTTAAAAGCTTCCCAGATGTCTGCAGTTGCATCAGCAGCGACTCGTCCCTGTCTAACTTTCGAAGCCACAGTTGCAACAACATTTTTGCCCTAGTCACTAGAGGACACAATAGGCCAAGCGGATCAAAAAGTCGGACAGTCACCAACAGTATGTCTCGTTTTGTCGCACGAAGATCCAGGAAAGAGTCATCCAACCGAAATTGAAAGTAATCTTTACCCGGCAACCAAACCACGCCAAGGCTTTTAGTTACGTCTGAGTCTGCCGTTAGCGGCATGACAGCGCTTTCAGATGCGGACAACTCTGGGCAGTTAAAAAACCACTTTGCCAATTCAAATCCTGCCTCTAGCAATACCTGAGAAACTTCGTCTCGAAGGCTTAGCAGGTCCTCAGTCAACTAATCGTCAACATAAAAGTCATTCTGAATGACCTTAGCGGCTTTTGGACACGAATCCTGCGCGATCTCTCCAAGCCGCATTAAACACCGAATCGCCAGATAGGGTGCTGGCGAAGTTCAATAAATCACGGTGTTCAGCTTGAAGATATTTAGAGACTCAGATCACACACAACCATTACTTGACGATACATCTTTTTTACGTCTGCTGCAAGCGCAAACCATCAAGATGTCATTCAACGCGACCTGCGTCGATGTACGGCTCGAGGCGTCGAATACCACTCTCAACTTTGTCGAGGTGCTTTGAGGTCGCAGCACGCATTGGTGCGGAATGAAATAGTGCGAACTGTCTGGAATTTTATTGTTAGTGGAAGACATGTGGCCCATGGCTTCATATTCTTCCATGAATTCCAGATACATCTTTTTTAAAGAAGGATCTTTGGATAATCTTCATATGATGAACCAAGAGTGTTTGGGTCAGATTTGAACGGCAAACGAACCAAAAATCTTCCGGACGACAATCTTTGAGTATTTTTCTCAAAGTGGTGCTCACAAAGTTGCTGCTCAGGAGTATGAACCTTGGCCTTTGGCGGCAAGTCCTCCACAGACCAAAATTTCTGCAGGGTTGTGTCTATTGACTCCAACACTTCCTCCTGGCAGCTGAGATGTACCAACTTTTCAGCATTTCTTATTTTTCCTGAGGCACATCTCCCTGACACTATCCAGCCGAGAACTGTTTTCTGCAAAATGGGAAACTCAGGCCCTTGCTTTATGTGGCCGACTGACAATAGTTCAAAGAACGAGTCTGCGCCTATAAGCATGTCTATTTTTTGGGGCTTGAAGAAGAATGGAACTGCCAATTGAATATTTTCAGGCACCCTCCAGCCGCTGGTGTTCACCGTTATATATATACCCAGAAATATTTTTTAATATATAAAATTCGGACGACAATTGACTGCTACCCACTCGCGACTTGACTATCGTGTGTATTTTCTTGGTTGCTTGAGCATTAGTTCCACCAATGCCCCGCAAGCTCAAACACACGTCCTCTTTCTTAATCTGAAGTCTCTGAGCGAGCTCGTCGGTCACAAAATTTACTTGTGAACCAGAATCGAGCAACGCTCGAGCCAAAACTAATTCGCCACTTTTTGTTTGGACGCTCATAATGGCTGTGGCAAGAATAACTCTATCTATAACTCTATAACTCAGGCAGTTAATGCATAAGGGAGCCTTTTTTGCGAAATCGAATCTTTGCTGAACTGTTAGGGCAGCAAAAGCAGTGCAATTTCCTACTTGATGTTCTGCTGAGTTGCAAAACACACATACTTCGCGGTCGCCCATGGCAGCAACAAACGAAAAACTCCTGTTTCCATTCTTCTTTGGATAAGCCTGGCTCTGCTGAACAATTTTTGGCTTACACGCTTCTTCGGCATCCATGTGCTGATAGCGCTTGTTCAGGGCCGACTCACACTCGCTCCAAAGAGGAAGCGAGGTATAATCTAATTGTTCTTTCCATTTTCTTTTAGTTCCTGCATCGACTTTGCCCATTACTAGATGGATTAGGATGGCATTCGTAATACGTTTGTCATCCTCAATGGACAAAAGAGAATCGTACAGCGCTGTGACTGTGTCGATCAGGTTTCTGAAGGCGGTAGCTGATGGCTGGGAAATCTTTGGCAGATTAAACAGGGTCGATATATTGTCAAAGAAAATTAAACAATCATTATCGTACACCCGCTTTAGGCTAGCCAGAGCTTTTGGATAATTATCTGCGGTAACTTGGAATGCCCTGACTGTTCCTAGCGCGTCTCCAGCCAAACACGATATTAGATGGTTGAATTTTTCGATATCGTGCAGCGTGTCATCTTTGTTAACAATAGTTTCGAAAAGGCTTATAAAATTTTTAAATTCGGAATGTTTTCCGCAGAAGGTTGGAAGAGCGACGCTCGGCAAACGGCATTGGGGTGTGCGCGTTGCCGGCGGAGCGGAATTGTCAACGCTCTTACGCTTTGTTTCCGCAATTAGGGAAATTAGCAACGATTTTGCTATTATCGCAGGCTCTTCGAGCTCTTCGCGGTACCCATTATCTCCATCTTTCGCTTTAATTTTATTTTGTGTAAGCGAAGCATTTTCGATGTGCGTATTTAGGATTTCTAATCGACATTTTAACTCAACCGTATTTAAAGAGAATCGACCCTCATTTAAATATCTTTGCGTTCGCTCTATACTCCTCATATATCCATCTCGTTGGTTTTTAAACTCTTCAATTTCCTGGCTGTTCCTTTCTGATTTTGTCATTTTTTTTTTCTTTTGGTATCGAAGATTTTTAAATTTAATTTATTTTAGTTTTTTTTTTTTAAAATGTATGTAAGTCTGTACAAGAAAATGTTGTTTTTAAATTTATTAAATTTAAATAATAATAACCAACGAGAGGAATAAGCTGAACGCAAGCAGTGTAGGGGAGTTATTTAAAATAAATTAAGGAATTAATTTAAGGAATCCTAATTTATTTTGATAATTCAATAATTATAATATGACGAGCACGTAGTGTGAGCAGCACACGCCAAGCTCAAACACCAAAAAACGAACAAAAGTTTAGGCAGCGGCAACGCTTGCACCGTTCCAGCGATCGAAAACGAAATCGACGAAAGATAACTCGAAAGAACGGGCTGCGTTGTCTGTGTGTGTATGTGTGTACGGCTGGCGGTGCTCAACGCAATGCTAACGGAGAATGATTCACTGACCGCTAACTAAGGGAATATATAAACCTGACGCTTAAAAGCGCGGGAAATGGCGAAAAGCGAGGGAAATTTGAAGAAAATGCGCGGCAGAAAATTTGCCGGGGATTTAATTCTGGAATTATAACTTTTCACAATTCTCAACTTTTACCTTTTTAATTTTTTGCAAAGCTATAATTGGGGTTCACTACGACAAGAATGCAAAAAGTTGAAAGATTGGCCAAAACACAATTTATGACACGCCACAGATTAACTTTCAACTTTTAACACTCTATACCTGGTGGGACGCTACACATCCGTCGGCAACTTCCCTCTTCGAATCCATATGCCTTCCTTCGTAGGCAGCAATTTGCGACAAGCAGCGGCAACAACAACTTCTAGTCCAGTGAACGAGCTGCAGCGGTCAAATTGTCCAGCGGCAGCAACGACGAATTAAAGTTCGTAGGCAGGAACTGGACAAGCAGCGGCAACAACAGCTTTACTGTTTTAAAAGCCGGCGGGATTTATTGTTTTTAATTTTGTTTTTTTTTTCACCAAAAAAAATACACTCGAATTCCACTGCAAATCACGTCGGGGTCACCATGAAAAATATAATACTGTTTTGTATTAATGAACGCGAAAACTTGTGATTGCAGGGAAAATTCGATTTTATTTTTGACGACGAAGCGACGAAAAGGAGTTTGCTCGATGATGTTCATATAACAACTAAACTTTTAATTTCAATATATAAACGCTTAAACCTAACTTAACGAAGGGGGCGAGAGACGGGGCGAATTCGCGAGAGCGATTAAATCTTTATTGTGCTGGCGCTCCCGCCTTACACTATTCAACAAATTAAAAAACGCAAAGGGCGCGAACACAGAGTATGCAACCAATCGGTAATCACAGTAATAAATGGCGCCCAACGGGGGGCTAGCGAAAGCATAAAGCAGAATCACCAAATACAAATAAAGCTAAACATCGCAGCCCATGCTTTCACGAGCCAATTTCCTACCTATCTCACAGGTCATACATCCATAAAAGTTAGTTTAGTATCAGAAAACCTTTCCTTAGTCTTCTAGGATTGCTGTGTTTTAAGAAATACCTCAAAACCAGACCAGGGAATAAGTTAAAGGATTAGATGAAACATTTCATGTGAAATCGTTGCATAGATATATTCAAGGTGTAAGTAATTGAGATTTTATTTGTTGGAGTAGTTCGGCAGTAACTCTTGCTTGTACACTGGGGTTTAATAATTAGACTGTAAATATTCATAGAAACTCGAGAATTGTATTTGTTGGAAAATTCAGCAATACCTAATTTCAAAATATTTTTGGTTTCAAATTTCGTCAATATATAGTTTATCAGTTAAGTTGCTTAAAGAGATTGCGAATTTTTCTAGCTGGAAAATTCAGCAGAATACTCTTTCATTTAACGCAATGAGCACATCAGATTGTTTTTGATTCAGTGTAAATATGAAAATACAGATGGAAACCATTGTAATATCTTAAGTGAAATCGATACAGCAAAGGATAAGACCCAAACAATCCCATTAAAAATTCAGGCTTCCGAATTTGATTAGTTGAAATAATAGTATTATTATTTAACTGCTATCGCTATCTTTTGGTGTTGTGGAATATCGAAAAGGAAATAATGTCAGTAAGGCGTAGTCATGAAAATAGTTCCAGTATATTGAAACCTCATGCAGACACCGCATTCATCGCCCGTGCTTAACTGTCTGGTTACAACAAAATGAAACGTGTCCAATTTGTCGGCACCCATGTTTACCGTCGCAGCTTAATAATAGTGCACGGAAATCCCAGAACACTAATTTAGAAGTTCCGAGAGTCCAAAACGGATCCACCTCAAACGAATGCAAGACCTACCACAAGATCGACCACCACTGCGTCTAATATTCGTCCAAACGCAAGCTCGCAACATCCGCGTTCACCACGTGCAGGAGGTTCGCAAAGAGCGAATAACATTTCAGAAGAGAGAACCCAGGAACTAATAACGAATGCTTTAGAATCTTACCGAACTCGACTTTCTTCGACCTTATCAGAACAAATAAGTCTTGCGATGCAAAACCTTAACTTGCCTTCATCACAAAGACAATCACTGGAATGGGACACGGAGTTACCTCCAGCAGGCCCATTACCGAGTCAGCCTTTTGACAGTCACTTATCACAGTCAATATCATCCGACCTGACCAAATTTCAAGCTTAATTGCCCACTGGAAACTACAGTTTTCGGGTTCAACAAAAGACGTTTTAGTAGATGATTTCATATACTGTGTAAATACTGAATAGTCAAAAATTAATAACTATTATTAATCTATTTCCGTCAGGAAACAGCCACGAAAATGAGGGACACGGTGTGGATCTGTAGAGTATAATTTTTCAACTGCCTTCACTGGCTTTAATAAACTTCTCATATGCATAGAGCTTTAGCCGAGCTCAGCGGCTGCGTGTGCAAATACAAGAGAGGAAAGCTTAACATAAGTTCTGATCTTAACATTATGTGTTTACATTCGTTTTACTTCATTGCTTACAATTTTATTTGTTTCATGATTTAATTTAATGTTTATCTAATACCGCGAAATGATTTAACACCGCCCACATTGAAAGTCTCCAGACTTCAAATCAGTTAATGGGGAGCGGAGCTAGTCGATGAATGGCTCGTTTGACATGACCTTTTTTCGTTTTGACCTCTGCCACTCGAACCATTCCATCCAATACTTTAGTGACGACGCCTAGCAGCCACGCTTGCGACGAAATGTTGTCCTCGTGAATTAATACGATGGTGCCCTTCACGAGGTTGTGCTGATCTTTGGTCGACTTCTGCTTCTGTTGAAGGCTGAGGAGGTACTCTCTCAACCAGCTGGTCCAAAAGCGCTCCTTGATGGCGGACACGAGCCGCCATCTGCTCATGTAAGAGAGCTTGTCGTCGTTGACGCGTTGCACGGACACGGGTGGCAGCGCACCTAGCGTTCGACCAGCTAGTAGATGTGCTGGGGTTATGGCTTGAATATCGTTCGGCCTGGTGTCGAGCTCGTCCTTGCTCAACAAAGCGCTGCCGATGGCCCGAATGAGAAGATGCTTGGCGACCTTCACTGCTGCTTCCCACAAGCCACCGAAGTGGATGACTCGAGGGGGAATGAAGACGAACTCTGTCCCGTGCTTTGCAGCATGTTCTACCATTGCGCAGCTGTGAGCAGTGAAAGCCTTAAACCACAGAAGTCCACACCACTGACTTCAAATGGAAATTTTCCGTTTAATCTGTCAGCGGGTAGATTTCCCATGACCTGTGACAGTAATCGAGGTTTATATCTGAAGCAATGCGTACACTGCCTGACGATTGTGTGGCATAACTGACGTGCGATTCTTTCTTGCGAAACTCCTCAGCAAATGCGAATTGCTGTATGGCATGTCATGTCTTATATCTTGGGCCGTGATAACAACCGATGTATACTGCTTAGCTCTGCGTCCTCGAACGAACCGTAGTATGTACGCGACAATTCGCAAGATTTTTAGATATCTTGACTGAGTTTCAAGTAAGGCAAGAATCTCGTCAGGTTGATGATTGATTGCTACTAGGACCGCTGCCGAGGAGCTTTTTCTAGTCGTTTTTCAACCTCTGAAAGCGTAAAATGTGGATTTTAAGGCCAAAGTTCCATTTTTTCACTTAGGAATGATGAGCCACTGAACCACAAGGAATCATTCAGCTCTGTAATTGGGCATCCGCGAGACACAAGATCTGCTGGATTTTCTTTAGTTGGCACGTGGGATCGTTTTAGTTTTTAATGGCGCAACCCTTGATTTCGCAGTGATAAGCCGCACTGAGATTCCATTGGGCGTAACAACACGCGCATACAAACAGCAGCCAAATGCCCTTGCCGAAGCGTCTGCGAATCCATGGATCTGAGTCGACCCTTTGTTAGTAACTCCAATATGTCGGGGTATAGACACTTTATCCAAATCAAGGAAACAGGAGGCCATTGATTCCCAACTTCGACTGAAGTCTTTCGGAAGTGGATCGTCCCACCCGAGTTTACACAACCAAAATTGTTGTATAAGGAATTTAGCTTTCGTTGTTATTGGGCTTAGTAAACCAAGAGGGTCATAAAGGCGTGCTGAGAAAGATAAAATAGATCGCTTTGTGAGAACTTCGGTTGGACTTACAGCTGAGAAAGAATATTTAAAAATATCTAAATTAGGGCTCCATATTAGACCTAATGTTTTAATGTCATCTTGGTCGCCAAGAATAATAGTTGTTGACGAGTTAATGTTTTCCGATGCAACATTGGACGACCATTTCGCCAAAGACAGGCCTGCTGAACTTAAAATATTTTCCAGTTCTTGGCGCAAAACCTGAAGCCCTTCTACCGTCTCAGCTCCCGCTAGTAAGTCGTCTACATAAAAGTTTCTGGACAGAGCTACGGCACTGCGAGGGTGAGAGCTAGCATACAAATTACTAAGGTATTGAAGACATCTGACGGCTAGGTAGGGCGCTGATGCCGTCCCATATGTAATCGTATTTAGTCGATATGCTTGCACAGGTTCTGTTGGACTTTCTCTCCATACAATCATCTGGTATTGACGCTGACTCTCATCGATCTCGAATTGCCGATACATTTTTGTTATGTCTGCAGATATTGCATATGCACGAATACGAAAGCGTAATAAGATAGAAAAGAGAGATGGTTGAATTGTTGGCCCAACCATAAGCAAATCATTTAAAGATAGCTGGGTTGACGACTTATACTATGCGTCAAAAACAACGCGTAATTTCGTTGTCGAACTTTGCGGTCTCAGCACACACTGGTGTGGGATAAAATAGTGTGGTTCACTGGGAATACCACAGTCGGCTAGTGACATGTGACCTAAGGCTAAATACTCCTTCATGAATGCAACGTATAAAGCTTGGACCTCTGGTTGTTTTTGAATCCTTCGCTCGATTTGAAGGGTAAAGAAACTCTTAGCCGACCCGAGGGTAATCTTGTAACGGTTCGATTAAATAATTTCTCGCAAAGCTGTTTTTCTGGGGTATGTCGTTTTGTTGATGCGACGTTAGGAATTTCCTCAAGCTCCCAAAACTTCTGCACACTGACATCGAGGGATTGATCTTGGAGCGTGGTTAAATGACAGCTTAAGTCTTTTGGCTGAGTAGTCAGGGATATATATCGACCTGATACAGCCCACCCAAACACAGTGTTTTGCAATGACAGCTTATCACTGGCTCCTTTAATGTGGCCTTCAGCTAGCAAGAATGCATCTGCACCCAATAGTAAATCTACCATTTCGGGTTTGTATTATAATGGATCAGCTAGCGAAAGGTGCTGTGAAATGCCTAACTACTAGTTCCGAATTGCCTTTTCTGGTTGATATGACGAAATTGATCTGGAAATTGCTGGTGCGAGAACATATTAAGGTTTGTACACAGGTCTCAGTTAAGGAGTTTGACTTCCCTATTCCAAACAATCGGATCGGCTTTCTAATGCGGTGCAGTTTCAGAGTGTTGGCCAAACTTTTAGTTATGAAATTGACGTGGGATCCTGAGTCCTATAAAACTCGAGCTACTTGATACTCCCCAAGGCGTCCCTTTATTTTAACCAAGGCTGTGGCTAACACTACCTGTCCTGCGTTTACTGACCGGATATGATTGACAGCCACATCAGGAACTTGGTTTGAACTCGTTGCGGTACCTAAAGTCGGTTGTGGTGCGATAGACTGTGTCGAAGTGGA
Source organism: Drosophila fuyamai (assembly GCA_018153365.1). NCBI lineage: Eukaryota > Metazoa > Arthropoda > Insecta > Diptera > Drosophilidae > Drosophila > Drosophila fuyamai. Next base: position 225,994 of record JAECXW010000703.1, read on the forward strand.
ATTATAACGATGTAGCAAACTATTGTGATGCTTATTACACACTCGGCAATGTGATAAATTGCAAGATGAAACATTATGCCCTCTTTTGAGGCAGTTAATACAAAGTCGCGAGCCCTTGGCGAATCTAAAGCGGCTGGCAACCGGAAGTGCAGTAAATGAGGAACAGGCAGTGATCGCGTGATCCTGCGACTTGCAAAACATTCACTTGGTGATCTGAAGATGCTCCATTTGATTAACTGCTAATAATGTAGTACCACTATTCTTTGGCCGGTTATCTCGATAAGCCTTATTGGTTTTCCCTTTATTCGATGAAGATTCTTCAATTGACAAATGTTGATACCGCTTATTCATCTCATCTTCACAATCTTTCCATGTGGGAATCTTAGAATAATCAAGCCCCTCTTCCCATCTAGCTCGCGTTCCTTCATCTACCTTTGCCATGACTATATGGATCAACATGACGTTAACAATTTTACTGTCGTCACCAACAGACAGCAATGATTCATAAATTGCCCTAACATTGTCAATCAAAGTTCTCAACGACGAAACAGACGGACTGGGTATGCAAGATAAATCAAATAGCCTTGAAACACCTTCGAAAAATATTAGGCACTCATTATCATATACTCGTTTTAACGCATCGAGAGCTGATTATGAATGAAATGGACTGTATTATTTTATGTATAGGTTTTTAGATTTTTTATTAATGTTAAGCGGTTTTACAATATGTTTTGCGATAAGCGAGCGGTTGCGGTGAAGTCAACTATATGAATGCCAGAAAACGAGCAGAACAAAAAGAATGCAGAAAAACGCGTGATATTTCAATACTAATGCAGATCTACTACAATTTCGGCTATGCGTGTGAGCTTAAAGCTTTTATATAGAAAACGAAACAATGATGAGCGTTTAACTAGGTGCTATTATAGGCAAATATTAAATGACCGATCTATTTCTCAACATACCGGCCCCCTTGAACGACGGTTCAGTTCAAAGAAAGCACAGCTAGTTTCGTAATGGGCCGCTTGTAGATTCCTCTGGCCGTTTTAACTGTGACCACACGGACCCTCTGATCTTGGCCAGGATGAAGTTGTATGACTCGTCCCAACAGCCACTTGCTTGGCGGTTGGTTCGGCTCCTTCAGGACAACCAGGGTGTCCATGGCAACATTCTGAACATCTTGTTGCCATTTCGTGCGAACTTGAAGTGTATTGAGATACTCTAAGTACCAGCGTTTCCAGAACCCTTGAACCTTGGCCTGCAATTGTCTCCAGCGTTGCAGTCTGTTGATGTTTACATCCAGGAAAGATGGCTCTGGTACCGAAGTGAGGGGCTGACCTGTTAGAAAATGAGAAGGGTTTAGCGGGTCAATAAATCGTTTTAGGTGCAACTTTATAGATCGCACACCAGCCTCCCAAATACCTCCAAAATGGGGCGCGGAGGGCGGAATGAAATTCCAATTAATTTCGTGACTCGACAAGAAGCTCGAAATCTCTTCGCTCTGAGTTTGGGCAATGGCGATCCGTTGCATTTCAACAAAGTCTCGTTTAGCTCCATGAAAAGTTGTGCCGTTGTCCGAATATAGATCCGATATGGGCCCTCGTCGTTGCAAGAAGCAAGTCCTGCAATTAAATACGGTTTTGCGGACAAGGTTTCGGCTCCTAGAATCCAATATCTTTGTCGTAGACCATGGAACGTGTATTCGACTCCAGCATGTAGCGATGCGGCATGTTGATATTGAACTAATAAAACAGCTACAGGAGATTCCTTAGGCAGGATTATGGGATGTTTTGCGTCATAATTAGCCTTAGCATTGTCGATGCGACCACCAACACGTATTACTCTCTGCTCGTCCCAAAAAGGGGTGTAGCGGATCAACTTCGAGTTCTTTTTTAATGGCTGTCCGGTGTTTAACTGCTTGTATTCCACTTTGAAAAACTCCTTCTGAACGTGGGTGAACATCCTGCATCGGGCATATTGTAGCTCCCACGCCGACAGAAACGGTGAAAGTTGATTCTCAACAAACGAGAGGTTTTGTTGATCATATGGGTTTCGAAGTATTCCTCTGGATGCACAGTCTGCAGGGTTATCGCCACTTCGAATATGTTGGCAGCAGCTACGTGGACACGCCTCTAAAATTTCTGCAGTTCGGTTGCAAACATATGTGTTCCAGGTCCGGGGAGAAGATGAGAGCCAATGCAAGACTATTTCAGAGTCTGACCAACAATTGATTCTGGAAATAGGAATAGTTAATGATTGCTTGACCAGGGAAATAAATTTAGAGAGTAAATGGGCTGCGTTTAACTCAAGTCTCGGAATGGAGACAGTCTTAATAGGTGCAACGCGAGTTTTTGCCATTATAAGTTTAATAGCATATCCATTGTAGACTTCGACGCGACTATAGATGACGGCAGCATATGCCTGAGATGATGCATCTGCAGTTCCATTGTTTGACGCGGTGCTGATATGTAGCGAGGAACTCGGCAAGTTTCCAATAAATGCATTTGAGATACGAACTGTTGCCACCGTGTGCATAATTGGGGAGGTAATACCTCACTCCATTCGACCGAACTCAGCCAACTATCTTGAAAGAGAATCTTTAGAAAAACAGTTGTGGGCGCAGTGGATCGTAAATCTTGGCTAGTTCCGAAAGCAGAATGCGTTTGGTAAGAGCGGTTGTAATTCCGGGGATTTCTAGCTTGAAGAAAATATAGTCATTTTTTGGTTCCCAACACAATCCCAGCACTTTAACAAATCGGAAAGAGCTATCTTTCTCTAAAGCTCCAAGTGGATACTCACAAATCTCGTTTGGCAAAGACTTCAATAGAGCGTGACAGTTTGAACTCCACTTTCGAAGGTTGAATTGAGCTTTGCTTAGAAGCGAAATTAATTCATCTTTGAGTGCAATGAGATCCTTAATTTTGTCGCATCCAGTGGGAATATCATCAACGTACGCATCTCTGTTAAGAACGACAGCAGCGCTCGGATACATTTCGGCATAGTCGTTCGCGAGCTGCTTGAGAACTCTAACGGCGGGGAACGGCGATGAGGCTAAACCATATGTTACAGTCAGCAGTCGATAATGATCCAGGGTAGCGCTCTCCTCCTTTCTCCAAACTATACGTTGGTACTGCGTGTGTTCGTCTGACACCAAAATACCTCTAAACATCTTCTCGATGTCAGCGCAAAATACATACAGATGTTGACTTAAGCGAAGACATACTCCAATTAAATCCCTTTGAATAGGTGGTCCTATTTGTAGTCTTGAATTAAGCGAATGGCCCTTGGAATCCTTTCCTGAACCGTCAAATACAACTCGGCAGCGTGTGGTAGTACTATCCGGTTTAAACACTGCGTGGTATGCCAAATAGTTGCTGCGTGCTGGATCCTCAGACGCGTCCGCAGCAGGTATCAATTCCATGTGTCCTCTTTTCAAGTAATCCTCCATGAAATTAACATACTCTTGTTTGAGTGTAGGGAAACTGCGGAATTTCCGGTCTAAGGCGGCGAAGCGGATTAAAGCTCGTGGCAACGTAAAACCAAGTCCCCTGATGGGTTCCTTGAATGGGTACTGGACAATGTATACACCATCTTCTCGGCGAGCGTGAGTTGTCCGAAAATGTTGTTCTGCAGGATCACTGGCGTCAATCGTTGCTTTGCTCGGATGCACCTGCTCCATGTCCATGAATGATCGAACTAAGCAATCCAAATCTTCGTAAGCGTGATGGACTTGTGCGTGCGTAGATGCGTTGTTACAATCATTATAGCTGCCTGTAATAACCCAACCAAAATTAGTATGCAGTGCGATAGGGTATTCAATACCAAACTCTCGGTGATGTCCAGTGTATATGTTCCACAATTGATCAGCGCCTAAAATCACGTCGATTTTTCCCGGTGCTCCAAACGTCGGGTCAGCTAATGGTAAGCTGCGAATCTTGTTCCAGATAGGAGCGCTGGATTTGACCTGCTGAGCGGGAACCAAAGAACTCAGAGAACACATAATTAAAGCAGAGACTTCCAATGATGTCGTGGTTCTTGAAAGCAACGTGAAGCTAGCGCGACCTCGGCTAACTCCCTACGGGTTAGCACCTAAACCAACAATTGAGATACCATGGTTATTGTTGATCCAGTATGTGTCAATTACATTGGCAAGAATAGTTGGAAGTAGAGCTTGCTTGTTAGCCCTCTCCACAGTATGATGGCTGGCAGCGGCAATATTCAACTCAGCAGCATGATCAGACGAAGGAGCTATATTTACTTCAGCGGCAGACATGTGGGCAGGAGCCAATGGAATCGATCTTGCCTCGCCCGGGTGGACTACCGTGTGATGCTTACCGTTGCACTGACGGCAAGTGTTCGAAGAATTGCAATCCCTGACTTGATGCGATCGACTTAGGCAATTAAAACAAAGCTTAGTATCCCTGGCGAACTTACGGCGTTTTAGTACATCTAGGGTTTTGAATTCAGTGCATGCATATATATTGTGCTGTCCTTGACAATAGATACAGTCGCGAGAAGACTGATTTGATCCACTTGCATGATAAGCGACTTGGCGGCGTCTACTCTGGGCTGGTCTTGAGGGTTGCGCTACGTGTATAGCCTGACAAGACTCCAAAGTATCACAATGAGCAAAAAGAAAGGTGAATAAATCATTTATGGTGACGTCTTCCTTGGACGACACATTAAAGTTAGCCCAAACTTGTTTAATTTCGGGGTCTAACTTGGATAGCAAAATATGAGTTAGCCACACATCGCGGCTGTCACAGTTCAGCGCGTGCAGGCCTCGAATACATTCGTCGGCAGAGTCAATTACCCTACGTAACTCAGCGATATTCGAGTTGTTAGCGGTTGGCAACGAAAGAAAATTCTGAACAAAAGCTCGAGCGATTAGCGTTTTCTTGTTATAACGATTTTCCAATTTTTCCCACGCATCTTGGCAATTGTCATTACAAACGGCAATATGTTTAATTAAGGAAAGTGCTTCCCCATCTAAATAAGATTTCAAATAATGAAACTTTTGGCACTTGGACAGTTTCTCGTTATTATTTACTGAGCTTAAGAACAAATCACTAAACTGGCTCCAATCCTCGTACTTTCCAGAAAATGTGGGAATGCGAATTTTTTCAAACCTTAAATTAGCTGCTCCCGATGAGTTATGAATTTGTTCCAGAAGTTGGTTTTGTCCCTCAAATAGACGTTCCACTGTGCTTGATAGCAAAATATTCGACTGGTCCTGTCCATGATCTTGATCACCCATATCCTTAATGGCTTTACTAAAAATAGAATGCGCTCTGTAGAACTTCTCCTCGTATTCAGGGATATCCAATCCAGGATCCTCATATCCCTCCTCCTTGTTGAATGCCACTAAATCATCGGAGAGCTCCATGAAATGGTTGAAAGTGGCTACTAGACGCTCCAGCTTAATTTGCAATGCGAAAACTCCAAAGCACCGTTAAGGGTGCGCGTTAATTGCCCCTTGCAGGCACCACGTAGTTGAATTGTGCGATGCATTATCGCGTTCATGACGAAAACGGCAGCTTATTTGTCTTTTATTATTCACAAAGAAACTCAAAATCAAACGCGGGTATCCGGCTCGAAGGACCAAAATTTGGTATGATTATGAATGAAATGGACTGTATTATTTTATGTATAGGTTTTTAGATTTTTTATTAATGTTAAGCGGTTTTACAATATGTTTTGCGATAAGCGAGCGGTTGCGGTGAAGTCAACTATATGAATGCCAGAAAACGAGCAGAACAAAAAGAATGCAGAAAAACGCGTGATATTTCAATACTAATGCAGATCTACTACAATTTCGGCTATGTGTGTGAGCTTAAAGCTTTTATATAGAAAACGAAACAATGATGAGCGTTTAACTAGGTGCTATTATAGGCAAATATTAAATGACCGATCTATTTCTCAACAAGAGCCTTTTTATAATTACTATCCGTTACCTGGAATGCCTTTACTGTGCCCAATGCTTCTTTTTCAAGACAGCCAAGCAAATGATTAAATTTCTCTACGTTTGATAGTTAATCATCATCATGCTCAAGAGTTTCGAACAGTCCAATAAAGTTTTTGTACTCTGAATAAACGCCACTAAATTTTGGCAGCTTCGTTTGCGGTAGCTGTCTGTGATGTCCACCAGTTGTATTGTGTGTGTTGTCTTTTAAATATTGATGTTGATTTGAGCTTCTAAGCGATTGAAGAAGAGCAGTTCCAGCCAACTCCGGATTAATATTGTCTATTAAATGCCCTTTCCACGTAAGCGTTAAGCACATCTAATCGACCCTCTATCTGTAGTGGGTCTCTTTCTAAAGTTCCTTCAGTTATTAATACTTTAATTCGCGTTATATTGGTGACAAGAACATCTCGCTGCTGAAGAAGTTCCAATTCATCGTCATCTTGTACAAAGAAAGAGTTATAACCTCTTCGTTTTTTTGAAGGCATGGTATATGTGAAAACGACAAACGTATTGAACTACCCTCGTAATGCTCACTATATATGAGCCAGCCACAGAAATGTACTATTTCTCTGTTCACGAGTTTACCGCTCTTAAAGAGGAATGTAGAGGAATCAAAGATAACCGTTTCGGGCTGGTGCATGTGTGTGTAGACTGTGCTCCGCCAATTATATACAGTTATGCAACTGTGTATGCGTAGTTGTGCGGGTATTTTTCCACTATGTCACCAAAATTTCACTTATATGCCAAAATTCAAATGAACAATTTTAAGATTTATTATAACAACAGAATTTCAATTTGATTATTTTGCTCAAATAACACTGCAATATAATACCTGGTATTGAGTACTGGCGAGCTACCGTGTGCAGTTACAGAAACCCATGTGTTTCACTTGTTTGAAACTATATATTAGGTTAATGCTAATTAACAATTAAGTCTAATCCAAAATCCAAGTAATCCGTGTGGTCCACCCGGGGGCGCCAAAATGAATAGTCAGAAATTAATAACTATTATTAATCTGTTTCCGTCAGGAAACAGCCACGAAAATGAGGGACCCGGAGTGGATCTGTAGAGTATAATTTTTCAACTGCCTTCACTGGCTTTAATAAACTTCTGATATGCATAGAGCTTATCCGAGCGCAGCGGCTGTGTGTGCAAATACAAGAGAGGAAAGCTTAACATAAGTTCTGATCTTAACATTATGTGTTTACAATCGTTTTACTTCATTGCTTACAATTTTATTTGTTTCATGATTTAATTTAATGTTTATCTAATACCGCGAAATGATTTAACAAATACATTAACGAGTCGATCATTAAATGGAAATTTTGATCTGTTGTATGAGTACGCAAATTTGTTGTTTGTAGGCCCAGCTTTAACCTTCTTTTGGCGATGCCATAAAAGTTCTGAGCAGATGAATTGGCGTCTTCTTTGTTCTTGTTTCAGAAAAAAGATATAAAGACCAAAGATCGGATCAGGAATAACCTAAGATCTGACGTAGGACATGACATATTAGACATAGAAACCCAAACGGTAGCTGCGTTACGCAGGCATTGTCATCGTCATGAAGAATTCTTCAATAATTTAAGAGTTAAACTTAATTCACGCTACCCAGGTGGAAGGCGAAACATAAATGAGATATCTTTAGATGAAGAATCCTTTCAGGAAAATGAACCACAGATTTCAGCGATCCGAAACGAGAATCGAACGAAATGCTGGAATTGTGAGACTTTAGGTCATCGATTTAAAGATTGTCCCCAGCGTCAACGAGTCTTTTGCTACGGGTGTGTCGCACTAAATATTTATAAGCCCTCGTGTTGAAAAACTGTATAAACTCATCTTCGCCTATAGTGAAGCGAGGAGGGCAGTATACGGCGGCTAGTGTAAGTTGGTTGCCAGTATTTATTTGTATATTTATAGATGTGGCCTGTAGGTAATTTTTAGCAAATTTGTTATGATAGTGGTGCTTAATACGGCTTCTGATTAGAATTCCAGTCCCACCATGTGCTTTACCATCTGGATGATTTGTTCCGTAGAATGAATAACCTCGTAGTTGAAAATTGTATTTGTTTGTAAGGTGTGTTTCGTTAGGGAAGTCATTATTTGGATTGTTGTGAAACCAGTATTTGAATCAATAGATTTTGGTTTCGCATTAAATCTTGCATAGTTGTGCGCATAAACGACATAAACTCCGTAAGGATTTTCTGCCGGCTGTATATCATATCTTCAAAGTTGCTTTGTGACTGCTCCGGGAATTGTTGCTGGTGAGCCGTGTTCGGTTCTTGGTATGCTGGTTGCAAAAATGAGCTTTTTGAGACAGGGTTAGCCAGTCCTGAATTTAAAGCGCTTGCGTAAGTCACATTTTAATCAGAGTTTAAGGGTCCTAGTGAGGATCTGGCTGCAGTCGAGAAGAAGACTTGAGGTTTTGATCTGGAAGCTGTCATCTGTTTATTTTGGGTGCGGGCGGCAGTTCCTCTCGGGTGTATACGACTTTTCAGCTCCTTATAAACAGGGCAGCCTCTGTAGTTAGCAGTGTGATTGTCACCGCAGTTGCCGCACCTTTGCGAGTTGCAGTCATCTTTGCTCGCTGGGCAGTGTGCGGAGTCATGAAGATCTCCACAAACTACACACACCGAGTGCAGTTTACAGTATGACCTTGTATTCTTGGCAGTTCGCACATTGTATAGGGCCATTGTGTTTGTGCGGTTCCTCAACTGTAATTCTGCGGTGCAGCAGGAACTGGAGATTGTAAATGGGGTGCACTTCGTATTTCTTTAGGGGCTTATTTTCTGGTTCGAGCTCAACCTTAAAGAGTGGCTGCGGCTTTTTATCCCTGTCAAGGATGTTGAAGACTGTCTTAGCGTTAAATCCCTTCTCTTGACGCGCCTTTGTTATCTCAGCAGGCGTTACGTCGGACTCTATGCCTTTAAGTATGACTTGCAGGCCCTTGCTACTTTTTAGCTGATACGTATAAAAGTTCTTTTTAATCTCGGAAAGATATTTCGATAATATTCTGTAATTATCTTCAGACTTCATTTGAATCTTTGTTTCTTGGATGTTGCCCTTTACTAGAGGTATTATGTGGAAGTTATCCTTTCCAATAAGCTCAATAATTTTGTTGACAAGAGCATTTTTCTCGATTATAAATAGGCGGAGGTTTTGGCATTCTTTTCTCGACTTTAGTGGATTCGGCCGCCTCAACGTCATAGGCATCTTCCAAGATTTAAAATCGGTTTGAGTTCATGGGCGTTTCTATTGAGAATTTAGAGGTCTCAGCTTCCTTTTGATTTGGATGTAGCGATCCATACCAGTCTGCACGGCCGGCTTAGCACATTCATTGGTTTTGTTCTGTTTTTCGGGCAGCGCAGCGGCAGACGTGTTAATATTTGCGCTGCTAGCTGATAATGTCATAATGCGCAGTCGATACGGTTGCAGTTGTTGTTTTAGTTACAGTTGACGTTGTTAAAGAAATTGCGGTGCTAGTTACTGCTGATGAGCTTAGGTTATTGCATACCTGCATTGGAGCACTTTCAGCGCTCTTTGGCCGCAGAGACGTCGATGGTAGCGAGGGGGAGCAAGAACGCGCTCTCTCGCTCGCTACGCTTAAGAACTCGGTCAAGTTGGGGGTAATTGCCCGCGCTTGATCAGAGCTTGCATTATTTTCGGGTGCTTTAAAAGAGAAGTACGCGTTATTTCTTTGTACTGAGAGCCGTCTCTCGTCTTGCTGACGTTGACTTTGTGTGCGAACGTCAGACTCATTGTATTCGTGGTAAAGTTAATTAGAGTTTTTTTAAGTTTTATTTTAATTAAATGACCAATCAATATAAACATTCGCGATTTCATCGCAGAAAGCGTCTTTTCGCGTTATAGTAGATTTATTAAAACGGTCACTGCACTTTTTTGATTTTATTGAATACTTTTTCCCGGAGCACAGTAAATACACGTCTGCATGCGACGACGGTTGTGGTGCCACTTCATAGTTTCGCCATAGATTTCTTCCCGTCATTTGACAGAGATGGTCTTGGCATTACGAACTTAATCGAACATTCAATCGATACTAGCAATGCCAAGCTAATAAAACAGACGAATTACCCTTTATCGGCGGCGCGAGAAAAACTTCTTTGTGTAGAGATCGACAGGATGAAGAAGCCTCATCATCATCATGGTCTTCGCCTATTGTGTTAATAGTCAAGCCAGATAAAGTTAGGTTTAAAGGTAAACGAGGCAACGATAAAAGACTCGTATCCAATTCCAAATCTAGATGGATTGTTAAGTCGTCTTCCACCAGTTCACTGCATTTAAAAAATTGAATTGAAAGATTCCTTTTGGCAAATCAATTTAGACTCCCAGTCTCGGCCAAAAACAGCATTTACCGTTCCGAATAGGCCATTATACCAATTTAGGCGTATGCCATTTGGACTGTGCAACGCCCCTCAGACAATGAGTCGTCTTATGGACCAAGTCGTATCAACTGAAGTCTCACGTATTCGTCTATTTGCACGATCTTCTTGTTATGTCATCAAGTTTCGATGATCACTTAAAACACCTATTAGAAGTTGCGTTTCGTTTACGCCATGCAGGCCTTACTATTAATATCAAAAAGAGTCAGTTTTGCCTTAGAAAAGTAGATTACCTAGGTTATGTCGTTGGGGAAGGAACGCTGCAAGTAAACACGACCAAGTGCCGTATCCGAGTTTCCTGTTCCCAAAAGCCAACAGCTACGAAGACGCTTTCTGGGGATGTGTGGATGGTACCGTCGATTCATATCCCAATATTTAGCAATAACAGTTCCACTTACTGATTTACTTCGCGGAAAAACCTTTAGATGGAATGAGGACGCACAAACTGCTTTTGACGAAGTCAAGTCTAAGCTTTGTTCTGCTCCTTTTCTAATCCATCCTGACTAAAACAAGCCGTTTATAATTCAATGTGATGCATCCATGTGTGGAGTTGACGCAGTCTTAGCACAATGCGATGAACTAGGCAACGAACGCCCGATCGCATATATGTCCCAAAAATTGAATGGAGCTCAGCGAAACTACACAGTTTCAGAATTAGAGTGTCTTGCCGTTGTGTTTGCTATCAAGAAGTTTCGTATGTATGTAGAAGGTCATAAGTTTAAAGTCGTTACCGATCATTCAGCCCTGCGATGGCTGATGAATCAGACAGACCTCAGAGAGAGACTTGCCCGTTGGGCTATTAAGCTACAGGGCTTTAGTCCCAAGCGAACTGAGAGCAGGCGTGATTCAGTCAGCACATGACCAACGAGCACCAGCTTCGCATGGTGGTGTGGTCAAATGTCTCGAGCGTCTTCGGAGAAACTTCTATTGGCCAAATATGGTGACATGCGTTCGAAAGTATATAGCTCGTTGTGATATATGTAAAACGTGCAAACATCCGACTCAACGTCTTCGACGGTTTTCAAGCCACAAGTGAAAGACCGTTTCAACGGATCTATTTTATTGGTCCATACCCAAGAACCCGGAACGGAAATATAGGTATATTAATTCTCCTAGACAATTTTTCCAAATTTACTTGGCTAAAGCCCGTTAGAAAAATCTCATCGAAGGTAGTGATCGATTACTTAAAAGACGATACTTTTACGTGTTTCGGAAGTCCTGAGATTTTGGTTAGCGATAATGGCACTCAGTTTAAAAGCCAGGACTTCGCAGCCTTTACTTCAAAGCATGGAATTCAATATACGTTTACAGGTGCGTACTCCCCGCAATCCAAAGCAGCGTTAATCATTTGATTAATGCGGCCCTGAAGTCAAATATTCGATCAGATCAAAGGTTGTGGGATATTTATATTGGAAGTATTAACTCTGCATTGAGAAATGGTATTCACCAATCAATTGGGGAGTCCCCATACTGGCCATGCTGCTGGCCAGTATGTGCTGGCCATGCTGACACATGGCAAAAATTATAAATTACTGCGAAATATCCAAATGTTGAGAGAAGGATCAGCAAATATCTGTAGATCAGACGAATTTTCGAGAATCCGAGCTGATATAGCCAAACGACTGACCAAAGCATACGAAAAGAATTAAAACGACTATGATTTACGGTCACGACATCGATCTTTTGAAGTGGGTCATGAAGTCATAAAAAGGAATTTTATTTATTTGTTTGTTGTATATTAATGCCAAATTAGCTCCTGTTGGAATTAAAGCCAGAATAAAAGAGAAGCGAGGCCAGTCGCTATACTTGCACGAAGACAACAACGGGAATGAGTTAGGAGTCTTCCATGCCAAGGATCTTTGGTAAGGTACCCTTTTTCAGCTTTTATCTCCTTTAATATCAGGTCGATAAAACCTAGGGTGTGAGGGTACGCATATGATATGATTTACATAATAAAATAAAATTCTGTATCTATATAAAATTAAATCGATAAAATAAATCGATTAAATAAGTCAATGTCAGTGCGCGCTCAACAGCCCTTTTAGTGCTGTTAAGGCGCAAACGATCTGGCACCTCGATCGCCTGTCAGATAAAGTACGGCAACCTTGTACTCTGACAACCGCATTTCCGCTCATTCCAATTGTTCCATTGCGATTAAGCTCTCACGAAATCAACACTGATTAAGAGAACCAAGTGCGATCCAAAGACCCACCACGTGGAAAATGCTCATCAGTACCACCGGGTATCAAAGTGAAGGCAGTGACGTAGCAGCGGAGGAATAGCACCCGTGCTTGCGCACCGAATTTCGAAGCTCTGTGTGTCGGTGTAAAAACTCTAGGTGAGCCGGCCGAAATATCGTCCGCGAGGGGAGATCACATTAATGGAAAAGGATGAAGAGTGGTTTGCGATGAGGATGATGAAGTACTACGAATCGTTGTGAAATAGTCTATCAATATATCCCTATTCCACAATCGCCATCCTGAATCTTCATTCGCCCCTGAATGAACTCCATTTTTTCATATATTCTGCAGCTGTTGTAGTTAGTTTCGGTCCCTCTTGGTTGCCTTCTTTCTGAACTTCATAGCGCCCATGAAAAATTTAGGACGAAGTTTCATTCCAGTTCCATACTGTGTCCTTTTAATTGCTACTAATTCTCCTACAGTATAATCAATTTTAACTTTTCTTTTCTCATTAAAGTTTTTTCGGTTCTCTTGCTGCACTTTCTCAGTATTTTCCTGAGCTTTTCACGTATTTCTTCTCGCTCCTTACTTATCTCTTCTAAAGTTTTTTTAAATCATCGTCTTTCTTTCGCATATCTAATCCAGTCAAAATTTTAAACGGACTATACTTGGTAGTTCGAGGTGGAGTGCTGTTTATTATTTGTTGAACTCTGTCTACGTGCCGATACCAATTTGCTGGGTTTTCTTGTCAAATCTTGCTCAACATCGGGATCACAATTTTGTGGATTCTTTTCACCTGACCGTTGCCCCTAGGCATGCCTGTGGTGATGTGAAGTAGTTGAATTCCTTCGCGGCTGCAGTACTCCTTGAACAGTCCAGAAGTGAATGCAGTTCCCCTGTCAATAACTATTCGGCAAGGGTTTCCAAAGACTGCTGCTTGCTTCTCGAGCTTTTCTAGAACTTCCTCTGATCCCGTCGATTTTGTAGGATAAAGCCAAACAAATTTTGAAAATCCATCAACGACCGCCAGAATGTCCAACGTGGTCGAGATGATAGGTTCCAAGGGGTTCTTGAGCCTTATCAATGGGACTGAGTAAACCCTCCTTCTTTCCTCGCTTGGACTCAATGATCAGACATTCAACGCATCCTTTGACTACTCTTTCGACTTTTTGCTGGATTCCTGGGATAAAATAACTCTTTTCTAAAATGTCACGAGTCTTTTTGATACCGAAATGGCCCTCCCTGTGTGCAGTGCTTATGATTTCCTCTTCCATTGAGTCAGGAACAACCAGTAGTTCGTTAACTGCGTCTTTATAAAGGATAATATTCTTCAGAAAGAAGTCTTCGTATACGTCATTGCTGGTCAATACGGATTTAACAGCCCTGATCCAGTTGTCATTGTTTTGTGCCTCTAATCGTGACTTTGTGGAATCTGCGATCATAAAGCATGACAATCGGCTTAGTGCATCCACGTGCCTCATCTTGGTTCCAGCTCTATGCTCCACCTTAAACTCAAACTCTTGTAGAGCCATGGCCCATCTTGCAACTCGCGGTGGTAGGTCGTCCTTTTTCATCGTCATTGCAAATGCGTTGCAGTCGGTTACCACTGTAAATCGCTTTCCAAGCAGGTAAACTCTCCACTTTTTCAGCGCGTTTACGATCGCTAGAACCTCAAGTTCGTAAGAACTATATTTCTCTTCACAAGTGTTTGTCTTCCGACTCATAAACTCTACAGGGTGAAACTGTTGATCCTCGGAGTCCATCTGCATTAAAACGCCACCAAAGCCATACTTGCATCTGTATGCACTTTAGTTTCAGCCAACGGATCGAAAAGTTTGAGTACTGGTGCTGATACTAGCAGTTGCTTCAGACAGTTGAAGGAAACTACGCCTTCCTCAGTCAACGTTAAATTTCTGTCGTCCTTTCTATTATTTTTCTCTCGCAGCAAGTCGCGCAATGGTTTTGCTGCTAAAGCGTAATCTTTAATAAATCGCCGCATGTATGACGTCAGACCCAAGTAACGCTGCAAAGCTTGCCTGCTTTGAGGAATAGGAAAGTTAACGACTGCTTTAATTTTTTCGTTAGTTGGTGCTAGGTTCCGTTCTCGATGGTGAACCCTAGAAAATTGATTTTGCTCATCAAAAATTGTGCTTTCTCCCATTTGATGCGTAGGCCTGCCTTCGAAGCTACTTTTAAAACTTTTTCCAGCGCCTGCAGTCCCTGGTTTTCGTCCTTACTTGGAACGATAATATCGTCCATATAAACTACGATCGTTTGATTTTGAATGAGATCCCTCAACGTAGCGGTAAGATACCTACAGAAGACAGCTGGAGAGTTTGAGATACCAAATGGTACATGCGTGAATTCGTACTGCCCGTTATGTGTCACGAATGCTGTAAACTTCCTGGATTTTTCGTCAATCGGTACATGAAAGAATCCGTTCATCATGTCAAGAGTTGTAAATATTTTCGATCCTTGCAACCTGTCGAGAACGTCGTCAATTAAGCTCATCGGAAAATTGTGCTTCTTGATTTTTTGATTAAGCCGTCGGTAGTCACAGCAAAATCTTCTTGATCCGTCCTTTATTGCAACTAGTACAACTGGTGATGCGTACTCTGAGGAGCTGGGTACAATAATTCCCTCTGCCAGCCATTCCTGCACTTGTTTCTCAATAAAACACTTGTTCTCATAAGAGGTTCGTCTTGGGCGTTGATAAACTGGAATATCGTCTTCCAATACAATTTTCATACTCATAGGTGAGTCAATTGATTTTTCTGGTTTATACCTTGTAACAAGCTGCTCTATCTCTAGCTTGTGATTATACCCGTTACTCGTAGAGTAAAAGGGTATATTGTATTCGTGCAAAAGTATGTAACAGGTAGAAGGAAGCGTTTCCGACCCTATAAAGTATATATATTCTTGTTCAGGATCACTAGCCGAGTCGATCTAGCCATGTCCGTCTGTCCGTCTGTCCGTCTGTCCGTCCGTATGAACGCTGAGATCTCGGAAACTATAAAAGCTAGAAGATTGGCATTTTGCATGCAGATTTTAGGAGTTCCTACGCAGCGCAAGTTTGTTTCAAAAAGGTGCCACGCCCCCTTTAACGCCCACAATCGCTTACATACGATTTTATTTAAATATAAATTTAAATATTTCGGAAAAGTAAAAATGCAGTTTTATTGTGTTTATCAATACCGAATCGAAATGTAGAAGAAATTTTTCAAATCGGACCATTCGTTTAAAAGTTATGCGTGATCAAAGTTTCTCCCTCGCACTCCTTTTACCTGAGTAACGGGTATCTGATAGTCGGGGCACCCGACTATAGCGTTCTCTCTTGTTCTTATTCAGGTGAGACAAGTCAACTTTATCCAAAACAGAGATTTCCTCGACGATCTCAGTGACACACATACCCTTCAATGTTAACGCAAAATCGCTCTCTCTCGCAATGAATTTGACTCCATCTGAGGTGAACATAACGTCGACGGATTGCAGCACATCATTTCCAACAATCGCAGCATACTCCAGTTCGTGTTGTTTAGCCACATGAAAAGTCACAGAAAAACATATATTATCTGCTTCGATATCAACTTCAAAAGATCCAATTGTTACCAATTCGCCTTTGCCAATGCCTCTTAGATGTTTAAGCCTTAAGCCTATGAGCCTTAGGCCATCGAAACTTCTGAAAATGTCCTCTCGCATCAAGCACATATCGCATCCTGAGTCAATCATGGCTACAAACGCCACGTCATTAACTTTCAGCATCTTGTAAATTAACCCTTTCGCAGCTTTAGCTTCCAGCAAATTAGCAGACTCGTTCTTAACGGAAATTTTGGTTTTCTTCTCATTACAGTGCTTTGAGATGTGTCCTTTCTTGTTGCAGTTGTAGCAAACTACTTCACCTTTGCAATCTTTTGCGATGTGGCCCTAACTATTACATTTGAAGCACTTTCTTTGTAAATTACCTTGATTCTGTTTACCTGTCACTTCCTTATTAAAACTTTCCTTTATATTTCCTTTACCCTTCATCTTCTCGTAAATATAAATTTCGTCTTTGAGTTCCCTAACGGATTTGGCGCGGTACAATCCTGCCTTATTTGCTTTGCTATCTGTTATGCCATCTACAAAATATGAAACTTTTCTTTCTTTGTCGATATTAATCGGCAAATTCAATGCATGACTCCTTTGGCTGCTTCTGTCTCTGCCGCAAAATCTAATGTATGCCGAACATAACTTTTTCCAAACTCTTGTTTCAATGCTTCTTTAAGCTCGATCCAACCCCTAACTCCTCTAACACTTCTGATGTAAAGCTTGGCTGCTCCAATCAGAAGCTGTTTGGCATAAATAAATTTCTGCAAGTTATCCCAGCCCACCGTAACAGCAACATCATCGAATTCGGACAGCCAGTGATTGACGTCCTCTTGTTCGGAACCCGAAAACGGAGATACACTGTCTTGAATATCGCGTAAAGTAAATCTTGAGCTTACAGGTGCATTTGCTTCTTGGTAGTTTGATGAACCACTGACGCTTACAGCATCTTCACCCGCATCGCCACCCACATCCAGCCCAAAATGATCGAACAGTCGATCCTGTAAAACACTCTTTCTTCCATTTGTTTCCAATCCCAACTCGGAACACTTTGACCGGAGCAAAGGAACTGTCATATCAAGAATCGATCTAGCATCCATGTTAATGCGTCTAAGCCGTTTACAAATGGTTTTACAATTCAATTTGATACAAAACAAATGCAATTAGAAACTTTCAAATAAGAAAGTTATATGACTTCCCCCTGTCGCTCACCACACCCAATTGGATTTTACTATCCAACAACTCCGACAACTCCTCCAGTCCAGTCCGCTCTTTTCTGTTGCAACTCGATCTCTTCGATGTCCTAACAGCACTGCTTTCTCGTCGTGGCAGACCTTAGCGAAATTCGTCATTTATTTAGCAAACTCTTGTCTCTAGTTGCCAAAATTTGCCAGATCGTTGTCCCTCTCTCGCTGTTCTTCGTATAGTGATTACTACGCCTTCCTTTGAGTACTGCTTAGCCTTGGTTTGAGTACTGCTTGACCTTCGTTGAAATACTTTGCAAAATTCTTCGTTTCTTTTGCAAACCGCTGCTCTTCGTCCTCGTTTTTCTGATTTAGTGGTTCTTGCGTCTTCGTAGCAAGGATCACTTCTTCGTTTTTCTGCTCGAAGGTAAACTCTTCGTTGTCACCTGCGATCACCACATCAGAAAAATATTCACTGGCTCTACATCAAATCGTCGTCAAAATTTTGGTCGGATTGCATGCTTCTCTATCTAGTGCGTCGATTTCATCATCTTTTGTAATTGTGATTGTGTTTTTTTTTTTCTGCACACGCACACACTCAAGTTTTTAATTGCGTTTTACTTTGTATGACGCCAAATTTTTGCACATACTTTGATTTTTTTCTTGGTTTTGCTTTTTTATTTTTAACTGTTTTTTCGTCGATTAACTGCTCCTTTTCAATTTACTTTCATGTAACTCCGTCGTGGCTTTTACTTTATGTGTTAACGCACAGTTGTTATAATTATCCTTGTATTTTACATCCCGTTTGAGCCCGCAATAATTTGTAGGGTATTACAAATTAAATATTATTTATTTTATTTCGGGTAAATACCCGAAAATTGCAAGGTTTCAAATTAAACAATTAAAGACCAATATTCAGCTTTTACGACTTTCGCACTATGGATACTTCGACCTCCTTTGTCAATTGTTCAGCATCAACTAAACTTGCTGCAATATAGTGTCGCGAAATTCGGGTGGAAGAGTCTGATGGATATATAGATCACATTAATGGAAAAGGATGAAAAGTGGTTTGCGATGAGGATGATGAAATACTACGCATCGTTGTGAAATAGTCTATCAATATATCCCTATCCCACACGTATAGAAAATACCCACCTAGATCAGTCCCTAAACGTGCGTGGAACTGGACCAGGTTCAGACCAACGGTCGGCGAGGAGTCTTAATGAAAACCTGCAACTTGTGCGTAATTGGGGCTGCAGAGGATAAGGAGTCGGGCTAAAACCTTGGCTAATAGGAGTCTAAATGGGAACATAACCTCATTTTTCAGCGCTGAACCAAAGTGCGCCCAATCTTATGTCGTCTAACCTCGTGACAACATAACCTCAACTCGGCCAAGTAAAAGGCACCCTCGACTCTCTCGGTAGCAGTCATCTCGTTTGTGAGGACAGTCGAGATCAACAACAACAACAAAGGAAAGCGCGAATCGAAGCAGTATCGTATCATTACATTTAATTAAGTAAAATTTAATTCATAAAATTTATTTTTAATATTTCTTGGAATCGAAGCAATACTCATACTCCTTTTTCCATAGAGCATTAATCATTTAATGGCCTCATGTACATCGAAATCACCTAATATAATTTGAATTTATCCACGCTCATCAAATCATACAGCACTCCAGTCTACAGGCCTGCGGACTTCGAGGGATTGGTTCGTAAGTACACATATAAACTCGATCAGCTAATCTATGCCTCTATAATAAAACGTATGAATATTAGCTTCATGAGAGCGATAGTTTGCTAGTTGTCAGTGCCGAGCGCACTTATTATTTACATTTCCTTTATATAATCGTATATTTTAATAGCTTTGCATTTTTTTTTATTCACACATTATTTAATTAGTAATTAGGTTAGTCGATTAAAACTTAATCATTTAGGATTACGAAAGATTAGGAGAAGGGCCTAGGTTTAAGTTGGAAGTAAGGAGAAGAAGAGAAACATACAGTAATTAAGTAATTGGAGTGTGAAATGAAGCACGAGTAAACCACAACTAGAATTTCTTTACAGGAAGGGCGGGCCAAGCTGAAGAACAATTCCACCTCAGTTTTTATTTTTTTTTTTTTTGTCGCGCGGAGTCCTACGGCCCACTTACCCGCCCAACCGCCCGAGGGGCGCAGCCGTGTATCGTACGGCACGATTCGCGGTATAGGAAAATAAAGGTAAAGGTCCGGGGAAAAAAGTAATAGTTAGATCAATCTTGTGCCAATGAAGCAAGTATTAATCGTTTTAGGAGCGGCGGAGAGTCAAGATTAGATATTACAGGAAAAAGTCTATTATAGTCAGAACAAAATACTCTGAAAGGCTCATGCAAGGCATAGTAAGTTTAGCCGACTTAACAAGTCGGGGCAGTCAATATCACCATGTATAAGGTTATAAATAAAGATAGTACCAAGCATCGTTCTACGGTTGGCTAGGGATGGTAAATTAATCAAAAGAAGTCTACTAGAATAAGAAGGTAAGATAAGATTTGCATCCCAGTTTAGGCGCCGTAAAGCAAAAAGAAGGAAGTTTTTTGGTACAGATTCAATACGACCAATATGTATTCCGTATTGTGGACTCCAGACGGGAGACCCATACTCCAGAATCGGACGGACTAGCGAAATAAATAAAGTTTTAGTCAAACAAGGATCATCGAATTCTTTTGACCACCTTTTAATAAATCCAAGCACTCCTCTGGCTTTATTAACCATGGACGAAATGTGATTAGAAAATTTTAGTTTGGGGTCCAAGAAAACGCCTAGATCTTTTAAAAGAGTTATTCTATCCAAAGAGCTGCCACTTAACGTGTATGTCGCGTATATCGGATGGGCCCGATAAAAAGTCATCAGCTTGCACTTGGAACCGTTTAAATTTAGTAAATTATCTCGGCACCAGTTTTGAAAATTATCTAGATCGGATTGCAAGTCAGGAAAATGGCAGGAAATGTCCTTGTACTGCAGGCACAACTTAACATCATCTGCGTACATAAGTACGCGAGAATGACTTATAATTGAGGGAAGATCATTAATAAATAATGTAAAAAGTAACGGACCCAGATGGCTCCCTTGTGGGACACCGGAGGTAACACGGAGAATTTCAGAAATTGAATTTTTAAAAAGGACCCTTTGTGACCTGCCATTCAGATAACTTGAAATCCATTTAAGCAGATCAACTGGAAAACCTAAAAGGTCAAGTTTTTGAATGAGAAGTAAGTGATTTACAGAGTCAAATGCTTTACTAAAGTCAGTGTAAATGACGTCTGTTTGAAAACTACTATTGAAGCCTTTTATCACAAATGAAGTGAGCTCTAGAAGGTTTGTGATTGTGGATTTACGTTTAATAAATCCGTGTTGACACGGAGAAATGATTGATCTGCAAAGGTGCTGCAAATGAGGAATAATAATTTTTTCAAAAAGCTTAGGAATAGCTGACAACTTAGAAATACCTCTGTAGTTACTGGCTTCTAACTTGTTACCTTTTTTGAAAAGACGAATAACAAATGATTCCTTCCAAATATTTGGGAATTGGAAGGTTTCTATAGATAAGGTAAACAACCTGTGAAGAGGATTGCACAGGGCCTTAGCGCAATACCTAAGCACGCACCCAGGAATACCATCGGGCCCTGGCGAATAAACAGGCTTAATACGAAGAAGATCCAAAAGAAGAGAGCTTTCTGTTAAAGTGGGACAGAATATGATGTTTGACTTGGATATGGTGTAAGAATAAGGCTGTGATGAATAATCTAAAGTAGAGTAAGTCGTTTGAAAAAATTTGGCAAATAAATCGGCTATTGCCTGATCTGTGGTTGCCGTCATGTTTTCGAATGATAGCAAGGAAGGAAAAGAATTAGATTTACGCTTGGTGTTAACAAAATTATAAAACTGTTTCGGGTCCTGAGAGAACTGGACCTTACAACGGTTTAAGTAACTTTTATAACACTGAGCATTAAGCACGGTAAATCTTGACCGAGCACTTAAATATCTAGTAAAAACAGATTGAGAACCGTTATTTTTATATTTCCTAAAAAGTCTGGACTTTACATTTCTTAAGTGTGTCAACTCTTTGCTAAACCAAGGTTTTATTGGAAATTGACGGATAGTACCCCACGGGACACAAGCATTAAAAAATGAGTTTATTGCAGTGAAAAAAACATTAACTGCATCGGACATATTAATGCATAGGTAAAGATCAGACCAATTAAAGCCAGAAATAAAATTATTTAGCCTCAGAAAGTCTGCCTTGCGAAAACAATGTATTCATTTGGATTTTTCTGATTTTTCTTCTATAACTCTACCCGTATCAAATGAAAGTTCGAATGTTGGGTGATATGGATCTTCAGGTTGCGTGAGTGGTGCTACTCTGGACAGAAACACACCTTCAGGATTTGATACAAAACACAAATCAAGTAGGCGACCTAATGAATTTCGAACATGGTTTACTTGAGATAGAGATATGTCAAGCAGGCCATCAATAAAATCATGCTGTGCTATAGGTAGTAAGACATTCGATCCATCCTCAGTGGACCAAGTAACTCCAGTTATATTAAAATCACCTAGAACTATCAACTGATCCCTATCGGAAAGCTTATTTGCAACGGACTTAATAACGGATAGGTGATTGAAATAATCAGGAAGTTCAGACAACGGCGGAATATATGAGCAAGTTATGTATATAAAGTTACCAGGAAGCGATAACTTTACACAAATAAATTCAATGGTATTGAATTCATCAAAAAACAAGAGAGAACGCTATAGTCGAGTGCCTCGACTATTAGATACCCGTTACTCAGCTAAACAACTTAATATAAATATGCTCTCTTGTATGTTTTTCGCCGCTCGAATTACCTCCCGATTTTTATGTTAAAATCTGTACCCAGGGAACACCTCCAATTTGGCTAACTTGATTTGCTTTGCATAGTTGTTGGGATATAGTTCGGTATTGACAAATGAAAGCCATCGAAATTTCCTTTAATATAAATCCTTATCGAGAATTAACGTTGACTCTGTTGAGCACCTTGGCCAGCTGTTCCAAAGTCATCCGTTAGATGGCGCTATTGTATACGCCATGAAAGGCGGAAATCTAGGCGC
The DNA here is from genome assembly GCA_018153365.1 of Drosophila fuyamai. Lineage (NCBI taxonomy): Eukaryota > Metazoa > Arthropoda > Insecta > Diptera > Drosophilidae > Drosophila > Drosophila fuyamai. The sequence continues at coordinate 248,427 of JAECXW010000703.1, forward strand.
TAGCCAGGCTTAAGTGTTTAATGGGTTTTTGGGCGTTAGAGAGGGCGTGGCAAACTTTTATTTGGCCAATCGATAGGTATTGACGAAACAAATACATATCAAAAAAAAATTTCATAATAGCATCAAAACTGTGGCCACAGCTTGTGGCTTGTGGGCGTCAGAGGGGGCGTGGCACCAAACTTGCGCTGCGTAGGAACTCCTAAAATCTTCATGCAAAATGCCAATCTTCTAGCTTTTATAGTTTCCGAGATCTCAGCGTTCATACGGACAGACAGACAAACAGACGGACAGACAGACGGACAGACGGACATGGCTAGATCGACTCGGCTAGTGATCCTGAACAAGAATATACATATATACTTTATAGGGTCGGAAACGCTTCCTTCTACCTGTTACATACTTTTGCACGAATACAATATAGCCTTTTACTCTACAAGTAACGGGTATAATAACTCCTCAGATGGGAGGTTTGAATCAACTCCAATTAAGACTCCACCTCCCCGTCTAGAGGGACGGTCATACCTATATATTGTGTACTTACCTGGAAAAACTTCGGAGCTAAAGATGTCCGGCTTTAACCAGGTTTCTGTGAACACAATAATATGAGATGCAAAGGAAAGGCTATCGGAATACAATTTAGTAAGTTTGCTGCGCAAACCTCTTGCATTCTGATAGGAAAGAAGGAGGTTAGAAGTTAGTTTTTTTAAATTGGTACACTGGTTTGGCCTCGACTAGGAAGTTTTACTTCCACGGACCCCTTCTTCTTTATCTTAGCCTCGAACTCTTTTACAACCATATTATCCGGCCAAAAGTCGCCCGAGCATATGGCTTCAAAAAGCTCGTTAGGGACAGTTATCTTGAAAGATGAAATGTCTCTAGCATAAGAAAACTTAAACTTTTACACCTTTACACTATTACAATCGGCTTTAGTTTTGTCTTGTATATAAGACAATACATCAGAAGATGTTTGATCAGGGGAAAGCCGAGAAACGAAAATTTGTTTCTTGAGTGGAACCACTGAAAGGGATTTTGGTGGAGCAGACTTTGCCTCTGCCAAACCAACTTGAGCCGGTTGTCCGGACTCAGTAGTCCCTTGTGGTGGTGATGCTACATTCTGAGAGATAGGTGGATCCACTAATTGTGAAACCACTACGGACAAATCGGAATTCTTAGAAGTCCCTGGTTGCATGCATTGTGTAACGGATTGTTCGGATACCGAATCTTTTTTAGCTGCCGATTGTAACATACAACGACGGATTCGTTACATGTAATTCGAGCTGATGGAATCGTAGTCCTATTCTGCGGAGCACGCGCTAGTTTTCCGGCTTAGTTTAGTCGGCCAAAAGGGTCGGGGTTGGTTAATCAGTACCGCTAGTCTACTTGCTCGCTGTACAGAATAATTAAATAACTATTCGCGTGCTATGTTTACCCATTAGCTAGTTTCGACGGGACAGAACCAAGAAAGAAGAGATAGAATTGCAATCATTAAAATTAAACCACCCACACTACCTGTGGCCCAGCTCTGATGTCTGTGAGCGGCCGTATCCCCACCCTTCCAATGATCGCCTGGTGCCTCGCATCTTATCGTTTTATTTGGCGATCCCTTAAGGTAGTGTAACAGCTAGGTCATTGCCTCATATCGGTACAGCATGATTCCCGAACTAAAAGATCTTCTTATTCGGACTTCATTATAAGGGTTTTATTAAACATACTTAAAATTATATTTTAAAGCGAAAGGAAATTAAAAATAAGGATAAGGGATTAAATATAAATTTCATGAGTTATTTGCCTACATTATTATTATTTCATTTGTTTTTCTAATTCCCTAGTCAACTAGTGAGTAAGATAAGATGGCTGAAATAAGAGGGTTAATTACATTTTATATAAAGTAGAATAATAATTATATATATAAGAAATTTAATATGTGTCAATAGTTTGCCATGAGTAGTTATATATAGTTATATATTTAAATATTATTAAGTTAAATCGCTTTTATATTAATAGAACTATGTAAAGTTTAGCCATGCACAATATGTTGAGCCGCCACTGTGTCTCAGCCTTTTTCAAAAATTAACCTAGGTCAAGGCTTAGCAGGCAGCGAATATCAAAATATAAACACAAAGATCGCAAAGCTCTTATCGCATCTCGATGCGTGGCTGCATGCGTTAGAAAGAGAGAGCTACAGTAATAGAAAATTGCATGGGCCAAATATAACAAAACTTTATGTAACCATAAATAGCTATTGTTTAATATCCTTAGCGTGATATTTGCCTATTAGGTTTCCCTGCATATCCTCTATCTCGTAATAAGCTGATCCAAGTCTTCTTCGTATTCTTCCTTTATGAAAAGTTGGAGCCAACTTAGAATTAAATCCTTTACTAAAACAACTTTGTTGAAAGTTACGACGAAAAATTTCCTGGCCTACAACATATGAAACTTCTCGACTTCTCAGATTGTAGGCATTTTCATTACGAGTATGCTGTTTTTGCATGCTGTGGGTTGCCTGCTTTCTCATGATGTCTAAAGAGTCTTCCTGGCTGAAACGAATTGATTAGCGAGAGCTTCGATACGATATAGAAAATTATCTATGCTCATCGAAGATCTACCCGAAATGTTGATTTTCCAGTTGCCTATAATCCGGCTTATGCGATCCGGACGTAACTCTGAACTCCTTGGTATGAAACTAGGTGATAGTGGGTTGAGATCGCTGTCTGATCTCCCTAAATGCTTGTATTGGAATTTGGAGCGCTTAAATGATTATTTAAATTCAAATTGGGATTCTGTCCACTTAACTGAGAATCGGCATTGAAATTGGATTTCTGGCCACTGCTGGTAGGTGGATCTACTCTTTTATTGATTTCCGATAACAAATTTTTGAACCCTGCGGTTATAGCTTGAGTCATTAATTCGGTTTGTCGCATAGCTGCCTCTGCCATAGCATTGGCGATTGCTTGTTGCATGGATACCGTCGAATTCTGTTCTGGAGCGTGTCCTCCATTGATACCTTGATCGATATTTATATTGTCTAGGCTTGCGCCGACCTGGCTTCTAAGTCTGGCTGGCATGTTTTCGGATAACAAGCTCTGAGCAGACTGACTTAACTCCGTACTAACTGTCAAGTTCATGCGCGAGATATCTAATTGTGATCTGCAAACTGGGCAGAGTTCTCTATTTGCGACTTTGGTGTTAAAACAGACCCAATGAAATGTGTGATTGCAATTTGTAGATAATAACTGCGCAGAATATTCTATATCTTTAAGGCAGAGGTAGCACTGAATATCTCTAGGTAAGGTAGTTTCCATATTAACCTTCCCGCATGACACTCATACTTTATATAAGTATAAAAAACTTTACTTTCGGCTTACTTAAATTGATTACAATTAAACTGATAGCTGACAAAAAATCAACAAAAATATACTCCAAACAATGTTCAGGAATCATACAATACTTCTATTGGCAATGGTTTTTATTTTTTTATTTATTTTTTTTTTTAATTTAACTAGATTGCAAAAAGAAAAGACAAATTGATTACTTAAAAATACTCGTTGGACTTAGTTTTATAACTGATCATAATCTTTGGTATTTAAACAGTACAAAACAAAAGAAGCTTAACAGATGTTCTACTCTGGTTTTGATTACAGTTTAAATAAGTCCAGAAAGATATATGGTATGACTAAGATGTTTGTCCATTAAATCCATCTTTTTGTTTGAATATCTAATTAATCAACTTGAATACTTGAAAGAATTTGTTGTTTGAACGTTTTGGTACATTTGAGTAAGAAGTATTGGTAACTTGACCTATTAAATATATTCCAAAAACATTATTGTTTAGTACAACAATATCATAAAGAAGGTACGAAAATTAGAGGTATGGAAAATATGGGATCCGTTCGGATAGGGATACAAATAAAAATAAAGTTCATATTTCCTCCGTCCAAATCGGGGTGCTTTATGACTAGAACCAATAAAGCGGTAGGCTGCAGCTTGAATATACCACAACCTAACTCCAGCTAAATTTTCTTAGCCATAAAGTATTTGTTCCCAAACTCACTATTCTAACACGGACTCGGTCTATTTTTAATAGATTCGCGTATCCAGCGTTAGAATTTAGTTAACCTGCTGCAGTCTCTTTTAAACTGGGTTATAAAGCATTTATAAACTCCTCAATTCTGGAATAAAGACTAACATGAAAAACTACAAGGAAAAATCGAAACTAAACTTAACTAACGAATCGGATGTTTATGACCGTTTTTTTCTATTGTTTAATTCGGGCCTGCCGGATCGGGCCCCACACGTTGGGCGCCAAAATTTAATTATATATTGTAACATACAACGAAGGATTCGTTACATGTAATTCGAGCTGATGGAATCGTAGTCCTATTCTGCGGAGCACGCGCTAGTATTCCGGCTCAGTTTAGTCGGCCAAAAGGGTCGGGGTTGGTTAATCAGTACCGCTAGTCTACTTGCTCGCTGTACATAATAATTAAATAACTATTCGCGTGCTATGTTTACCCATTAGCTAGTTTCGACGGGACAGAACCAAGAAAGAAGAGATAGAATTGCAATCATTAAAATTAAACCACCCACACTACCTGTGGCCCAGCTCTGATGTCTGTGAGCGGCCGTATCCCCACCCTTCCAATGATCGCCTGGTGCCTCGCATCTTATCGTTTTATTTGGCGATCCCTTAAGGTAGTGTAACAGCTAGGTCATTGCCTCATATCGGTACAGCATGATTCCCGAACTAAAAGATCTTCTTACTCGGACTTCATTATAAGGCTTTTATTAAACATACTTAAAATTATATTTTAAAGCGAAAGGAAATTAAAAATAAGGATAAGGGATTAAATATAAATTTCATGAGTTATTTGCCTACATTATTATTATTTCATTTGTTTTTCTAGTTCCCTAGTCAACTAGTGAGTAAGATAAGATGGCTGAAATAAGAGGGTTAATTACATTTTATATAAAGTAGAATAATAATTATATATATAAGAAATTTAATATGTGTCAATAGTTTGCCATGAGTAGTTATATATAGTTATATATTTAAATATTATTAAGTTAAATCGCTTTTATATTAATAGAACTAAGTAAAGTTTAGCCATGCACAATATGTTGATCCGCCACTGTGTCTCAGCCTTTTTCAAAAATTAACCTAGGTCAAGGCTTAGCAGGCAGCGAATATCAAAATGTAAACACAAAGATCGCAAAGCTCTTATCGCATCTCGATGCGTGGCTGCATGCGTTAGAAAGAGAGAGCTACAGTAATAGAAAATTGCATGGGCCAAATATAACAAAACTGCTCATCTAGAAGAAATGAAAGCGAGAGAAAGGCTTTAGCGTTGTTCTGTCTCTTTCACTCCTTGCCGATATGCCTGAAGGGCCTGGTCAAATTCACTAAACAATTTTAACCAAACAATCACGGAAGCAAATTCAGATAACTTGGTGGGTTTAATTTAATTTTTGTTGTTCACTTACATGGTCGTCATTCCAACGGCGAAAGATCTTTCTCCGGCGGCGACAGCTGATCAAAATAATTATGCTAGATTAATCGGTGAATGTGTTTGTTGTTTGACTTTACTGTTTTTTTTTTTTGTTTTATTATTCTATTTATTCATTCTTATTGGGTTTCAGAAAAGAAAAAGAAGAATGAAAAAAAATGACACTCATGGCAGAAATATTGAGTATGGGAACACGATATTTTCTCACTTTTTGCATACTAGCATATTTTTTACTTTTTAATAAACAAACTTAGATACAAAAAAAAACGCTTTAGCTTAATTTTAACCGAATACTTTAATAACTAGGTAATTTTTATCCGGAGTGGGTGAGCGAATAGATAGATATAAGCACTTTTACATCGTTTTTGTTTTGAACATTTTTTTTTTGTTGGAATTTTGCGCACAGGTATGAAACGCGACTACAGTAGGCCTTTGAAGTAAAGGGCGGGCGGCCTAGGCATTAATTAACCCGTCAAAACACAAACAAATTAAGATTTTTAATCTTCTTAGGAGAGGATACTCGCACACTTCGCATTATTTAGCACTTATTATTAATATTTTTATACATTATTATTTGTTGCTGTTGATGCCTACATGGGCAGGTGCACGTGCTGGGCAACTTAGGGTTCATTTAGGGGTTATGTTTTTCTTTTTTTTCTTTTTAATATTTTATGCCGTCTGTTCACATGTGTACTTTTGGATTATCCATTTCATTTATAATCCTTAATATGGGAGGTTTTGTTGCGTCTCCAATATTATGTCCTCCCTGTACTGCGGCGACTGGCAGATTGCCGGTTGGGGCTATTTGGCTATAGCCAAGGTATAGATAAGAAAATGCAAGGGTACGGCGATATCAGGTTTTATTAGGATATATAAGGGGCCAGACCCTCCTGTAAAAAACACGGGGAATCAGTGGGGCCTGGAGGCAAATATAGTAAAGAAATAATTACCCTTTGGGTAGCTGGCACCTGATGATTTCCTTTTGTTTGTCTGAACTGATTTATTTTTTTGGCCTCCCACTATTCAGTGATCTGCAATTGCAGTGAATAGGGCAGTGCCGCTGGCTTGGCCTGGTTTTTCAAGTCACGAGGCTTGCGAGCCGACTTGAGGTTAAGTTACCAGTCTGGATGGGGCGTGGCAATACGTCTGGCCAGCTTGAGATCTTTGGAAGGAAAGAACGTGGTTTTTCAGAAACTATGTTCATCCACTCTCGATCGGAAAACGTAGGGACATATGTTTTTTGAAATCGAATAGCTACCATGGCTGCATTGGATAAATGGGTTCATGTATTGGCTACATTAGTGGTGAGATTAATAGCTATAGATATGGTCACCTAAAATTAAAATTCGGTTACAAGCGCTACTTCACGATCTTAGCAACATTTGAGGGTTTGCTGAAATCAGCTGCTGATCCGCCATAATGCTCTGTTGTTCTTTTGATTTCTGTTGCGGGGTGTTCCCCTTTTGCTCCTTACCACCAGCGGCCTTTTTGCGCTTAGGGGACTCTTCTAATAGCTTACGACTATTAAACTGCGAGTCCAGCACAGAGAGGAGATCATCAGCTCGGCGAAAACTATCTCTAGCAACACCGAAACAGCTAATCAGCCCCATCAGGCCGCCTTTAGTTTGGCGCATGAACGATTTCATCTCGTTCGCAACCTCGACACAAGCATCACAACAAAACTGCAAATTGGGCCCCTTCGATAGGTCATCACTTGTCCGGCCAGTAAAACCGGCGCACTTGGTGTGCACCATATTTTCACACAGCCAGCAAGTCATATTAGTCTGGTCAGCCCTGATTACGAGGCTGCATTTCTTGCAGAAGCAGACTAAATTTTTATTATTCATTTTATTTATTGGGACCACTGTACCAAGAAAGCGAATTGAAATTTATAAGCGAGCAGTTATAAGTACCGCAAGAGCTTAGAACTTTCAAAGCAAAGAGAGCAAGAGAGCGAGAGCGTAAATAAGTTAAAGTGCATGCACAAAAGAGAAACGTTGGGGATATAAGAAAAGAAAACACAGATAAGAATTACGAAAACTAAAACAAATTATTAGTATTAAATACAATTAAATTCTTCAATAACAAGGTCTCCTGTCTCATTTTCATATTTGGTTGAAGTGAGTGTATCCCCTCCTTAAGTTCTCAACTCTGTCTACAAATTTTATTGCGTTGCGGTGACGCTGATTAGGAAGTAACCCAAATCCCTGACCTCATCGCTGAGCTAGGCCGACCCCGTAGGCAGAGTATGCAACCAATCGGTATCCACTTCACCGTGGTCGTCACACCTCTTAAGAGCATGTGGTCGCTTAACTGCCTCCAAGGTCCATCAGTATGCCGAGCGCCATCCTGTAGTACTCCCGTACAGCTGTCGGCTATCTCGTCTTCTTGACCAATTCACGCACCAGATTACACTTCATGGCGGCAACCAATTGATAGTGCGCTTGATGCGATCCAAATATTGGATTCCTAAAGTTAAGAATCTGGTAAAGGGAGTAGTGGATTCATGCAAGGTGTGCACCATTTATAAAAAAAGACTGCAAACCCAATTGATTGGCGATTTTTCGACTGATCGAGTTTTTTTTCCAGGCCATTTACTTACACCGGCGTCGATTGCGCCGGCCCCTTTGAAGTCAAAAACAAGAGAGAACGCTATAGTCGAGTGCCTCGACTATTAAATATCCGTTACTCAGCTAAACAACTTAATATAAATATGCTTTCTTGTATGTTTATCGCCGCTCGAATTAGCTCCCGATATTTATGTTAAAATCGGTACCCAGGGAACACCTCCAATTTGGCTAACTTAATTTGATTTGCATAGTTCTTGGGATATAGTTCGGTATTGACAAATGAAAACCATTGCAATTTCCTTTAATAGAAATCCTTATCGAGAATTAAGGTTGACTCTGTTGAGCACCTTGGCCAGCTGTTCCAAAGTCATACGTTAGATGGCCATATTGTATTGCGGCATCTACCCCAAGACATTGGTACCACAGGCAATGAAAGGCGGAAATGTAGGCGCTAGACAGGCTTAAGCGTTTAATCGGTTTTTGGGCGTTAGAGTGGGCGTGGCAAACTTTTATTAGGTCAATCGATAGGTATTGACGAAACAAATACATATCAATTAAAATTTTCATAATAGCATCAAAACAGTGACCACAGCTTGTGGCTTGTGGGCGTCAGAGGAGGCGTGGCACCATTTTAAAACAAACTTGCGCTGCGTAGGAACTCCTAAATTCTACATGAAAAATGCCAATCTTCTAGCTTTTATAGTTTCCGTGATCTCAGCGTTCATAGGGACAGACGGACATGGCTAGATCGACTCGGCTAGAGATCCTGAACAAGTATATATATACTTTATAGGGTCGGAAACGCTTCCTTCTACCTGTTACATACTTTTGCACGAATACAATATACCCTTTTTCTCTAAGAGTAACGGGTATAACTACACAGGGAGAGCATGTTTCATCACTAAGGGATATGCTTGTGTATTTTTCTACGAAGGCCATCCATTTGGAACCCACCTCCGACCTTACAACTGAGAAGTTTTTAGCAGCGTTTACGCGTTTTGTAGCTAGACGAGGTTGTCCTCAGCGGGTCCATTCCGACAACGGCAAAACCTTTGTTGGTGCCTTAGGTCTTCTTTCCCGTGACTTTACGCAAGCGCTAAAGGTGACTGATGCTTATAGCCATCAAGGACTCGTGTGGCGTTTCATACCCTCAGTAGCTCCTCATATGGGAGGCCTGTGGAAGGCAGGAGTAATGAGTTTTAAAACTCTTCGAAGAGCTTTCCACGCTTCTTGCCAAGATTGAAGCCTCCCTTAATTCCAGACCGCTTTCTACAATGTCAGAGGACCCGACAGACTTGCTGGCACTGACGCCAGGCCATTTTCTGATCGGGGGTCCGTTGCTTTCCACGGCGGAGCCTGAAATCAAAGGCGAAGCCAATGGCAACATCTCAAGGCCCAGCATCAACAATTTAGTTCGCGATGGAAAGAAGAGTATCTAAAGGAACTCCACAAGCGCAGCAAGTGGCTAAGGCCATCCAGAAGTCTGCAAGTCGACAATATGGTAGTCATCAAGGACGATAACTTGCCATGAAATGACTGGCGGCTCGCAGAATCGTAGCTGCTATTCCAGGAGCTGATACAAGCGTACGCGTCGTAGATATTCTTACTTCTCGTGGAACCATCCAACGTCCGGTACACAAAGTAGTTCTCCTTCCTATGGAGGCTAAGGCAACCTCTAAATCTCCACAATAATGCCTTCTGTTCCCGCTGCCCACCCCGTAAAAATCACTAAAGCGACTCCCTTTTTGATTTGTTTGTTGTTTTGCTTTCCCTTCCAAGTAAAGGTTCAGAATGGCTCCTCGTCCTCGCCCACGCACTTCCAAGACCCTTGTCAGCAGATGTTCTCGAGGTATAAAATCCTATCGCTGCCAAGTCTGCCAGGGTATACATCCGCTACGAAAATGCAACCGATTCCTGAGGCTCAGTTCAGAGAAGCGTCTCCGAGCAGTACTGGTGAACAAGAACTGCCACAATTGTTTGGCTCATCAGCACTCGGGAGGGAAATGTCGCAGTGGCGACGCTTGCAAAAAGTGTGGGCAAGATCATCCCACCTTGCTCCACATGCACGAGATGCCCGCGATAACTCGCCGATCGCCTTTCCAGCAACGTCGTCAGTCGCCTTCCCCGCAACGCCGCTAGTCGCCTTCCCCGCCACGCCACCAGTCGCAGGCCCGGCAACGTCACCATTCGCCGTCCCCGATTCAGCAGCAGTCATCCGCATTGCAGTATCGATCGTCTGCCCCACCGAATCGAACACGCCCCTGAAGTCAGCGAGCTGCGTCTATTGTGGCCCCATCCGTGACCTCGCTCCTGCAGCACAGGAGTCTACATATTCTGCAGACGGCCATAGTGGTCATCGACACAGGGGCCAACTGCTATGAGACGGGCACGCTCATCGACAGCTCGCTGGCAGAAGCTTTTCGGCTGCCGACCACGAATGTTGGAGACGAACGAGTGTGCTTAACGACCATCCGGTCGAGGTCGGGCGACTTTAACATGGACATGGTCCTGAAGATCGACAACAGTCTGCGGATCCGAACACCGAATCGTGCGCTGAACGATGAGGTTCGGGCCAAATTCGATACCATCCGATTAGCCGACGACCAGTTCCATCGTCCAGCCTGGACCAACGGATCCAAAGTGTTCCCGAAAGTGATGCAACCAGGGTTTCTAAATCTTCAAGATGGGCTGCCCATCGCTCAGAGCACGGCGTTTGGATCAGTCCTGATGTCCTGCTTCAAGGAACTCTCCCGCAGGGGGAAAGGGGAGAATGTTCGCCCCAAAGCGGCGCTTCCCGTTTCGGCTGAACCGGCTCTGAAATCCTAACAGTCGAGAAAACAGTTTTTTCCATATCTTCGCATCTCGTTCTCCCGCACTGTTAAGAGTCTCCACTCCTCTCTCCAAGCGGCTCTTGAAACCTCCACCCCGTAGGTTTTAAGTTAGTTCTAATTTACAAGTGTACAAGAGAAGAGTCAATAAAATTGTGAATTTATAAAGCGGAAAAAACAAATATAAATCATTTTCCTGGACTAATTCACCCCGTTGGAAAACCCGCCCCTCGCCGTTTCACATTATAAGATACAATGTATCCGAGAAAATTGGTTTAAAGATCTTTGATTGCTCTAAAGAGAGTTTTATGTTTGCCCTTAATAAAATATTTATTATTTTGCTAATTCAATATAATGTTGCTCGATCGAAGCATTATTATATGGTCCATGTAGACGTGGCATGTTTTTATACCCGTTACTCGTAGAGTAAAAGGGTATATTGTATTCGTGCAAAAGTATGTAACAGGTAGAAGGAAGCGTTTCCGACCCTATAAAGTATATATATTCTTGATCAGGGTCACTAGCCGAGTCGATATAGCCATGTCCGTCTGTCCGTCTGTCCGTCTGTCCGTCTGTCCGTCCGTATGAACGCTGAGATCTCGGAAACTATGAAGCTAGAAGATTGGCATTTTGCATGCAGATTTTAGGAGTTCCTACGCAGCGCAAGTTTGTTTCAAAAGGTGCCACGCCCCTTTAACGCCACAATCGCTTATATACGATTTTATTTAAATATAAATTTAAATATTTCGAAAGTAAAATGCGTTTTATTGTGTTTATCAATACCTATCGAAATGTGAAGAAATTTTTCAAATCGGACCATTCGTTTAAAGTTGCGTGATCAAAGTTTCTATCTCCATCTCCTGTACTCCTTTACCTGAGTAACGGTTCTGATAGTGGGACCCGACTATATTCTTGTTTCTACTTATTTCCTTAAAATGTCGTCGATGGTTCGTTGAAAAATTCTATTTAGTCCAAATGACATCCTGAAAAATTCGTATTTGCCATTATTTATCGAAAAATAAGTTTTTTCGATAAAGGATTATTTCATCAATATATGAAGAAATCCGAATTTTTCCCCGCAGTCACAAGTTTCGCGATGTTAATACAAAACAGTATTACAATTTTCATGGTGACCCCGACGTGATTTGCAGTGGAACTCGAGTGTTATTTTTGTGGTGAAACAAACTAAATTAAAAACAAATAAATCGGGCCGGTTTTTTGAAACAGTGAAGTTGTTGTTGTCGCTGCTTGTCGCCAGTTCCTGCCTACGAAGGAAGTCATATGGATTCGAAGAGGGAAGTTGCCGACGGATCTGTATCGTCCCACCAGGTATAGAGTGCTAAAAGTTGAAAGTTAATATGTGGCGTGTCATAAATTGTGTTTTGGCCCATCTTCCAACTTTTTGCATTCGTGTGAAAAATTCGGTAGATAGCGAGCATTCTAACCAAAAAAAAAAAACTAATGATTATAATTCTGATGACATAATAATAATTATAATTCTGACATCCAAACATACATATATACATATTTCGAATTATACATACATAAGTGAATCGCTTTGGATTAAAACACAAACAAAAAATTCGACCCAAGTTAGTGCAAAAATAAAATTCCCTCATTTCTTGTCGTAGTAAACCCCAATTATAGCTTTGCAAAAATTAAAAAGGTAAAAGTTGGGAATTGTGATATGTTATAATTCCAGAATTAAATCCCCGGCAAATTTTCTGCCGCGCTTTTTCCTCAAATTTCTATCGCTTTTCCTGCGCTTTTAAGCGTCAGGTTTATATATTCGTTGCCCTTAGTTATCGGTTAGTGCATCATTCTCCGTTAGCATTGCGTTGAGCACCGCCAGCCGTACATACATATACACACACACAAACAGCGCAACCCGTTCTTTTGAGTTCTCTTTCGTCGTTTTCGATCGCTGGAACGGTGCATGCGCTGACGCTGCCTAAACGTTTGTTCAATTTTTGGTGTTTGAGCTTGTCGTGTGCTCCCCTACACTACGTGCGCTCGGCATATTATAATATTAAATTATTAAAATAAATTAGGATTCCTTAAATTAATTCCTTAATTCATTTTAAATACTCCTCTTTTTTTTTTTTTTACACATTAACATACATTTATTTTAAAAAAAAAACAAGAAAGGAAAGCTAACTTCGGGCGGAGCCGAAGTTGATATACCCTTGCAGAATATTCTGTAAATAATATTTTAAATACTCACAAAAATCCCAACTTCCTAACTTTAAAACATACTAAAATAAATTAAATTTAAAACTTTTCGATACCAAAACAAACAAAAAAATGCCAACATCAGAAAATAACAACAAGGACCGTTTGCCGAGCGTTGCTCTTCCAACTTTCAGCGGAAAAAATGCCGAATTTAATAATTTCGAAAAATTCAACCATCTAATATCGTGTTTGGCTGGAGACGCGCTAGGGACAGTCAGGGCATTCCAAGTTAACGCGGATAATTATCCAAAACCTCTGGCTAGCCTAAGGCGGCTGTACGATAATTATTGTTTAATTTTCTTTGACAATATATCGACACTGTTTAATCTGCCAAAGATTTCCTAGCCATCAGCTACCGCCTTGAGAAACCTGATCGACACAGTCACAGCGCTGTACGATTCTCTTTTGTCCATTGGGGATGACAAACGTATTACGAATACCATCCTAATCCATCTAGTAATGGGCAAAGTCGATGCAGGAACTAAAAGAAAATGGTAAGAACAATTAGATTATACCTCGCTTCCTCTTTGGAGCGATTGTGAGTCGGTCCTGAACAAGCGCTATCAGCATATGGTTGCCGAAGAAGCGTGTAAGCCGAAAATTGTTCAGCAGAGCCAGGCTTATCCAAAGAAGAATGGAAACAGGAGTTTTTCGGTTGTTGCTGTTATGGACGACCGCGAAGTATGTGTGTTTTGCAACTCAGCAGAACATCAAGTAGGAAATTGCACTGCTTTTGCTTCCCTAACAGTTCAGCAAAGATTCGATTTCGCAAAAAAGGCTCCCTTATGCATTATCTGCATCCGTTAGGGCCACACGGTAAAAAGATGCAAATCGAAGAGATGCAGGGTGTGTAAGCCCTCACACCACACATTGCTGCACATTTATTCGCCATCAAATCTCGCGTTGCCACCTCCTCCTCAGCCCACGCTCTTGCAGAATACTCCACCCACTTCGCATGTTTTGCATCCGACTGCATCGGATAGAGTTATTCTTGCCACAGCCATCGTGAGCGTCCAAACAAAAAGCGGCGAATTAGTTTCGGCTCGAGCGTTGCTCGATTCTGGTTCACAAGTAAATTTTTTGACCGACGAGCTCGCTCAGAGAGTTCAGATTAAGAGAGAGGACGTGTGTTTGAGCTTGCGCGGCATTGGTGGAACTAATGCTCAAGCAACCAAGAAAATACACACGATAGTCAAGTCGCGAGTGGGTAGCAGTCAATTGTCGTCCGAATTTTACATACTAAAAAATATTTCTGGGTAACATCCGGATCAAACGGTGAACACCAGCGGCTGGAGGGTGCCTGAAAATATTCAATTGGCAGATCCATTCTTCTTCAAGCCCCAAAAAATAGACATGCTTTTAGGCGCAGACTCGTTCTTTGAACTATTGTCAGTCGGTCAGATAAAGCAAGGGCCTGAGTTTCCCATTTTGCAGAAAACAGTTCTCGGCTGGATAGTGTCAGGGAGATGTGCCTCAGGAAAAATAAGAAATGCTGAAAAGTTGGTACACCTCAGCTGCCAGGAGGAAGTGTTGGAGTCAATAGACACAACCCTGCAGAAATTTTGGTCTGTGGAGGACTTGCCGCCAAAGGCCAAGGTCCATACTACTGAGCAGCAACTTTGTGAGCAACATTTTGAGAAAAATACTCAAAGATTGTCGTCCGGAAGATTTTTGGTTCGTTTGCCGTTCAAATCTGACCCAAACACTCTTGGTTCATCATATGAAGTTGCGAAACTTTGATTTTTGTCGCTTGAAAGAAGATTATCCAAAGATCCTTCTTTAAAAAAGATGTAAAGGGAATTCATGGAAGAATATGAAGCCATGGGCCACATGTCTTCCACAAACAATAAAATTCCAGACAGTTCGCACTATTTCATTCCGCACCAATGCGTGCTGCGACCTCAAAGCACCTCGACAAAGTTGAGAGTTGTATTCGACGCCTTGAGCGTACATCGACGCAGGTCTCGTTAAATGACATCTTGATGGTTAGGCCCACCATTCAAGAGGAGCTTTATTCGACCCTGCTTCGGTTCAGACTGCACAAGTTCGAGCTTGCAGCAGACGTAAAAAGATGTATCGTCAAGTAATGGTTGACGAAGCTGACCGAAACTTTCAGCTCATAGTGTGGAGACGAGATCCATCTGAGTCTCTAAAAATCTTCAAGCTGAACACCGTGACTTATGGAACTTCGCTAGCACCCTATCTGGCGATTCGGTGTTTAATGCGGCTTGGAGAGATCGCGCAGGATTCGTGTCCAAAAGCCGCTAAGGTCATTCAGAATGACTTTTATGTTGACGATTTGTTGACCTTCGCCAGATGCTTTGAGGACCTGCTAAGCATTCGAGACGAAGTTTCTCAGGTATTGCAAGAGGCAGGATTTGAATTGGCAAAGTGGTTTTCTAACTGCCCAGAGTTGTCCGCATCTGAAAGCGCTGTCATGGCGCTAACGGCAGGCTCAGACGTACCTAAAGACCTTGGAGTGGTTTGGTTGCCGGGTAAAGATTACTTTCAATTTCGGTTGGATGACTCTTTCCTGGATCTTCGTGCGACAAAACGAAACATACTGTCGGTGACTGTCTGACTTTTCGATCCGCTTGGCCTATTGTGTCCTCTAGTGACTAGGGCAAAAATGTTGTTGCAGGAACTGTGGCTTCGAAAGTTAGACTGGGACGAGTCGCTGCCGATGCAACTGCAGACATCTTGGGAAGCTTTTAAGGGAACGCTGTTGCAGCTGCCCAAGATCAAGGTATCGCGATTCGTTCATACAAACGCCAAAGTCCCGTAAGAAATACATGGTTTCGCTGACGCTTCCAGGCGAGCATATGGAGCGTGCATCTACATTCGCACTAGTACCGCTGAAGGTTTAAAAGTATCTTTATTAACAGCAAAATCCAATGTAGCTCCCCCCAAGACGAAAACTTTGCCCCGCCTTGAGTTGTGCGCAGCTCACCTTCTTGCTGATCTTTATAATCGTGTAAGACCATTGCCTAATTTTCCGATTACAAAAGTGTTCCTCTGGACGGATTCGGAGATCACTTTGCATTGGATCAAAACGCATCCTTCGTCGTTATCAGTTTTCGTCTCGAGTTGCGGAGATTCAAGAGTGGTCGGAAAAAGCAATCTGGCGACATGTCCCCAGAGACATCGTGTCACGGTGATGTAACGTTGAGGAACTTACAGCTTCCATTTGGTTCGCTGGGCCGTCGGTTTTGCTCGATGCAGAACAAGATTGGCCTGTAAATCGACACCTCGAAGTACCTGCTGATGTCGTGTCGATGGAATTACGCAAATCAGCACTGGCGCTTGTGGTAACCCCAGAGCCCAATTATGTGCTTCAGAAAATAGAATACTTTTCGTCGCACATAAGGCTTCTAACGGTTTTCGTGTGGGTCTTAAGGCTTATTCAAAGGTGTAAAAAAGTGTCGCAGCCCTTTGAAAAAAGTATTACACCAAGAGAACTGAATTTTGCGTTCGAGAAAATAGTTGAAGTGATCCAATCTCACGAGTTCAGTGACGACATAGGTAAAATTCGGAAAAATAAACCGGTAGCAACGAATATACAAAAACAAAGCACCTTTCTCCAGGATAAAAAATTAGATTGGTGTTCCTTGACATTGCTACGAGTTGGGGGTCGGTTATTGAATGCTCCTTTCCCGTACGAAGCCAAATTCCCGTTGTTGTTGTCGAAAGGCTCACAGATTGTTAAAACGTACGTGTCCTACCTGCACGTTACAAATTGTCATGCTGGTCCTCGAGCTCTTGTTAGTCTGTTGCGAGAAAAGATATGGTTGGTTAATGCGCAGGAAGTTTGCCGCAGAACAGTTCGTTCTTGCATTCGTTGCTTTCGGTGCAAGCCGCAACTCTTAACGCAAATCATGGGGAACTTGCCATCAGACAGACTTCGAGCTCTCCGCCCTTTTAATATCTGTGGTGTTGATTTTTGTGGCCCATTTAACACAACGTATCATATCCGTGGTAAGCCACCGTACAAATCATACGTGGCATTGTTTGTATGTTTTGCGTCCAAAGCGGTCCACTTAGAGTTAGTGTCTGACCTCACCACTGATGCGTTTTTGTTGGCATTCCAAAGGTTCGTGAGTCGACGCGGGATTCCGGAGAAGGTGTGGTGCGACAACGCGACGAACTTCGTCGGAGCCGATCGCCACATGAGAGAGTTCCGGGCCCGTCTGGAGGAGCAGGGGGGCGGTATCGCAATATTCGCATCAAGAAAAGGATGCGAGTTTGCGTTCATACCGCCCAGAGCACCTCACTTCGGCGGACTATGGGAGGCAGGTGTGAAGTCTGCAAAGCACCTGTTCCTTCGGACGGTCGGCGAAGACATTCTGACCGCGGAGGAGCTCGGAACTCTCCTCATCAGCGTGGAGGCCGTGCTCAACTCCAGGCCCCTCGGAGCGATCAGCACGGATCCCAACGACGGCGAAGCCCTAAGCCCAGGCCATCTCCTGATCGGCGGGCCCCTCCTAGCTCCACCCTCAGCAGCGCTCCCGGACCAAGTCAGCACAACCTGCTTACGACGATGGCGCAGTGTCTCGTGACTCAGGCACAGGTTTTGGCAGCGTTGGTCCCGGGAATACGTCTCGAGCCTCCAGGCGAAAAACAAGTGGCACCAGGAGGTTCAAAACGTCGACGTGGGAGCTCTCGTCGTCGTCGACGAGGACAATCTTCCGCCGCAGCAGTGGATGATCGAGCGGATCGTGGCGGTCCACGTCGGCGCTGACGGCAAGGTTCGAGTGGCGGACGTGAAGACGAAAGATGCGACGTATCGGCGAGCGGTCCATAGAGTGGCGGTGCTGCCTGTGGCATGCTGAAGACGGCGGTCCTTCAGAGGGGACGGTGTTCGCGCACTTTGCGTTTTTTTTTAATATTGATAATAAAGATTTAATCACTCTCGCGAATTCACCCCGTTTCTCGCCCCTTCGTTAAGTTAGGCTTAAGCGTTTTATATTGAAATTAAAAGTCAGTTGTTATATGAACCTCATTAAGCAAACTCCCTTTCGTCGCTTCGTCGCCAAAAAATAAAGCCGAATTTTTCCCTGCAGTCACAAGTTTCGCGTTGTTAACACAAAACAGTATTACAATTTTCAACTATTCTCTCGAATATTGGTCTGTCGTGTCCTCTTTTATGTCTGTTTGATAAGGAATTTGTATATTACTTTTTAAATGCTCCTTTTCAATATACATATATATAATATATTTTGTCTATAAATTCAGAACCTATATTATTTATGTTTGTCGGATAATTGCATTTATTAATTTTCAAACTATTTTTATTTCCTCAATTTTTGACGGAATTTTATTCGTCGGCTTGCTCAGGATTTTCTTTTCTCAAGCTTCTATAACTTTCTTCTACTGGAAGTGATTTGTTTTCGTAATTACTTTTTTCAACATAATATTTTTTTTATTCTTTTTATGGAATAACAGTTTTTGCTTCTGTGTGAGTCAGGTCTTTTAACCCTGCCCCATTATCAAATACTAGTTGTTCTTCACCTCTATTATATTTTAATATACTCCTTTCTGAAGTAATTCTTGCTTAAGTTTTTTTAATAGATTGTATCCTATTAATAAATCTGAATCTAAACCTTTGATTCCGTAGAAATTATATTTTGTATTCAAAATATTTATCTTGTGAAAATATTTGATGATTGTGAATCCATTAGTGGTTGACATTCTTTTATGAATGTGAAGCTCGTTGTTATATTCCTGTTTTTATATAGCAAGAAGTTGCTCTCGTATCTATCAACATTTTTATTTATTTTTGTATTTTTTCTAATTATGTAGGGTAAACCTACTGAGTCTGATTTTAAAAATAGTCCTGCTGGTTGGTTGATTGTACCAGTTGGTTCTCTTTTTAAAGGTGGATGACCTGGCTTGACTGATTAATTTGGAATTTTTTATAAAAAAAAATTTATTTTAACTTTTTTATTCTTAATTTTTCACTTTTCACTTAATTTCTTTTATCTTATACTTGAACCGAACCGAGTCCCTATTAAAAATCGACTGTCTGCTGGGTTGCATTCGATTAATCATCAAACATCGGCTCAAGAAAATTATTGTCAACTTTGTGAAAGAGATTTTGAGATTCTAAAGAGAGTCAGAAAATGAGCGATCCAATTCTTAATTCCTGCGGAATTGGGCACGCCTGCGGAATCGGGCACACCTGCGGAATTGGGCTCGTCGGATGTTTATGTTTACTTAATGTGGGCTGAGATTGTTTATAAGCTGCAGAAGACGGGCTCAAAAGAAATTGATTATTGGGACTTTGCTTATAAGCTGCAGAAAACGGGTTCCAAAGAAATTGTTTATTGGCTGCTATTAGTTTAGGTTTTGCAAGAGCTTGAAATAAACATATGAGCGGAAGCTTGAAATTTATAAGAGTGTGAGAAATGTCGCTAAAGATATCCAATTAAATTGAGGATGCTGACCTGCAACATGCAGCCTGAAGTTGTTTATTAATTGGACAAGAAGGCCGTAGTCATGGGGTCGTTAACTTACATATAGACCACATAGAGTCTGTGCAAAAGAACTATTTATTATTTGCTCTACGGGGCCTTAACTGGACTGCAAGCCCTATTTTACCATCTTACTCTAGTTGACTACTTTTAACTAATCTACCATCCTTATTAAACCGTAGAACTATGCTTGACACTACTTTATTTGTTAATTTTTGTAGGGAGCCCCAAGTTACTGGGTCGCCTAAACTTCTATGAATTTCCATGTGGTATATTCCTCTTACTTTAAATCAATGTAGATGCATTAACAATTTGGAGTACTGTGCAATGACTTTATAAGACCATACCATAATATTTCTACTACTGACTCTTGTGAGGACGCTTAAAGGCGCCTCTCATCTCAACATAGTATCTCAGCCATTGAAGGCAATATTTAACCCGCAGCCACGGAATGCGCGCGCAAGGTTACCAGTATTGATCAGCAAGATCAGTCAGCTGGCCAGTCGGAGCGAATGCCCAACAGTATCGATAAGATATCGCAATCACCCGTGAACAAGTGCGCGTGCTGTTAAGCGCAAAGCGTGCGATTAAGGGCAAGCTTAGTGCTGTTAATAGCAAAAAGCGTGCTGTAAAGAGAAAAAGCGTGTCGACGTGGAACCGCGATCGACGGAGATGGGATTCTATTCTTTTTGCGGCAGCCGAGCTTCTCAGACCAGAAGGACAATACCAGCAGCAGAGAAACACGCGGACGGCAACGCCATACCAAGCTATAGAGTAATACAAGAAGCAGAGACTGGAAGCCCAGATACTGAGTGCGAAGGTCAGGGAGAAATAATAAGTGAATAAAAGGAACATAACATTGTGAAATTTTAAGCCCACCAAGCCTGGTTACTAAACTTTAGTGAACTTCGCTGAGTGTTTTCGGGGCGGCTAAGTTACCGTATGGCGTTTCCGAGGTTTCCGAGGTTTCCGAGGCTTAGTTTTCTCTACGCAATACGAACGCTTACCAGACTAGGGAAAAACGCGGGAAAAACTATCGCCGGCACTTTTCCGCTCACGCTCAGGTTAGGGAGAGGCTAATAAGATTTAGTGAATTTCAGCAGTGAATTAGTAGTGAATTTTCGGGGCAGTGAGGTTTCTGAGATGCGTTTCCGAGGTTTGATTTCTCTACGCTACGCGGACGCCAAAGCTGCCCGCGTGCCTATTCACGTCAGACAAGTTCCCGTATTGCGCTTCCGAGGTTTTTCTCTGTGCAATACGGACGCTTGCCGGACCGGAAAAGCTAACCCCGATCACCCACGCTTAGGCCCAGTCGAAATCCCCGTGAGTTAAACTTGCGGCGGCCCCGTTTTCGTGATGCGTTTCCGAGGTTCGTTTTCTCTACGCAACACGGACGACGAGGATGTACGCGTGCCCGTTCGCGTCGGACAAGTTCCCGTATTGCGCTTCCGAGGTTTTCTCTGTGCAATACGGACGCTTGTCAGACCAGAGAAGCTACCCGGGTGCTAATTGGTGTCGGCCAGTTGACATTCCGCCTCCGAGCGATCTACTCTACGTAGAGTTGGAGACCCAGACCACGTGATCCAGAAGCCACTCACACCAGGAGCACACCCGCGACGAGGAAAATAATCGCCGCGCTTACCGTGGACCCCGGATCCCCCGGCGCCAGGAGACTCGGTCCTGCGCCACCACCAGCCGCTAGTCGGGAGACCCAGCCACTTCCACCTCATCATCCAGCGTGACGCCCACTCAGAGAGGGTTGACGCAACTAGCCACCGCGTTCGAAATTGCTCGGGACCGGGACCCAGTACGACAAGCAGCACTAGTTCTTCCCCTCCAGTGGAGGCTACACTACGAGGAGCAGCCCTCCGCCCGGTCCTCGCCGACGAGAACCCATACGACCAGCGACAACGTCTTTCGGCGCACCGAATCCATATGATATCAAACCGCATGATTTCCAAGGAGGCCGAGACACCTGTCGACGTGGCCCGAGCCTGTAGTCGTCGTGGTGAGGTGGGACACTTCGTCCGGGAATGCCTGAACCCACCAGTCCTAAACTGCTGGAACTGCGGGAAACGTGGTATCCGCACCATTGACTGCTGCCGCCAGTGGGGAAATAGCCGGGGTCCTCGCACACACAGGGAGCAGGCGGCGACCCACCCAGCGCTCCCCCACGCATAGATCCACCGCTCCGCTTGACGGGAGGCCGGATCGTCACCACGGTAACTCTTCTCGGCAACCATCGACACGGGGGCTCCAGAAGCTTTGTCAGCGAAGCGCTCGCCAACCGGCTCGATTCGGGTCGAAACATCAAAGAAGTTCGCACCCAAATATCTCTGGCGGATGGATCCCCGAAGGAAGTCACCAAGACCATACACGCCCAAGTGCGCCTGTACCAACAACATGTCCGCATGACCCTTCTGGTCCTGGCAACGATATTGGACGATGTGATCCTCGGGATTGACTTTCTCTGCAGCATCCGGGCAACCCTAAACTGCGGTCAGGTGTGCCTCCAGCTAGCTCCACCTGCCACACGAGGAGCCGAACCGGTCCCAGCCACCCGAGCGGCACCCACGGCGGCGGTCGCCCACCTTTCGGACCCACCGACTCCTACCCGGCAGACAACAAGGACCAACGAGGAGGCCACAACGGGTCCCATACCCGCTCCCAGGCAGCGCATCACTGCGGGAGGGAACCCAGCTCCAGTTCCATCGGAGCACTCGTCACCACCGGTCCGTCCCGGCACTACCACTGGAATCACGAAGGCCGATGTCACCGTCAAGGAAAGCAAGTACAGCCTCCAGCCACTACCGGATGCCACTGAGGCCAAGAAAAGGAACCCTTTTCGGAGGTATATCGCGGGTCACGACCGCTTAGCCAGCACAACGACAGGAACGTTCCCCGACGTCCCGGATACGCCACGATCTTCCCCGGAAAGCCCGCAAAGAATCGGGAAGTACCAGCTACTCGCCCAACCGGATACAGATGACGCTCAGAGGCGCAATCCGTTCCGGAAGCATTGCACTCACGGACACCTGGCCACAGTCGCGGAATCCCCGCAGGGATCGCTGGTGTCTGAAGAACCTCTTGACGCTGTAATCCTCCGATTCCTTCAAGAGCAGCTTAGGCATTTGACCATCTACGTGGAACAACGGATATAGCCGAGCACACCATTACCCTTCGGGGAGATAAACTGCTGAAACAGCGGTATTATCCCAAGAACCCGGCCATGCAGCGTATCATCAACGAGCAGGTGGACGAACTGCTGCAGGACGGACGAATCGAACCCTCTCGAAGTCCGCATAGCGCACCGCTGCTGTTGGTCCGAAAGAAGACAGGGGACATGCAGATGTGATTTGACTATCGTCAACTCAACGCACACTCCATACCCGACGTTACCCGCTTCCGCGCATCAACCATATCCTGGAACGTCTATGGAACGTCCGGTTCATCTCCACGTTGGACCTCAAAAACGGGTATTGGCAGATTCCCATGGCGGAAGGCAGTCGAGAATGCACCGCATTCACAGTCCCCGGACGTTGAGTCTTCCACTGGAAGGTCATGCCGTTTTGGCTCCACTCCGTCTTAGCGACTTTCCAACGAGCTCTGGACATTTACCTTTAAGCGGGAAAATTGTATCGAATAGGCTAGTTAAAGATAGTTTGATCTTCGCACTCAGGCTAGGCAAGTTAGGAAACCGTAGTACTAGGCTAACTATTTGGACACCTTTCAGAAAGACAAAAACATTGAACGGATTGACCACTATCGTGTGGAGGGAGCGGGCCGACCCGGCGAACACCGAGAAGACTCTACGACCAGTAGTAGCGGAGAGTCCCAAGGGCACGACTTGGTTTTGTCCGCCCGCACTCCGACTCCACGCCAGTTCAGCCCATGGCAAGGCAGCAGAACGCCCGAAGGACCCGCTGGTCGCATTCCACCGGACAACACCGACTCCGTGTCGACCCAGGCAAGGTCTCCGGACGTCAGTATGGTGGTCAGCGGTGACTTCCCGGAGGTATTCGAGCCCCTACCCGAAAACGACGAGGAGGAGGAGCCAATCACCCCCACGGTTGCACGCCCGGCCCGGCTACAGATAGACGACGGAGACGAGCCCGGAGCATCGACCACCCACGTACTGGTGGGCGCATTGCTGCAGGGTCAGGACCACCATTCTTTCGCTCCTGGTCACTTGCAACAATGCCTCTGGGAGGCCCAACGTAGTTTCCCCGCGAACCCAACGTCCACCGACGACTCGGACGTCGGAGCCGATGGTCGATTTTGGAGCTCACGTCGACCGCGCCATAGCAGAGGCGAACCGGGCCTGGGACGGCTACGCTGGCGATATCGCCCCAGCTCCGGAGGAATCCGAGCCTGAGACTGGCCTCTGCTCCCGCCAGGGGCACAGCGACGACGAGGGAGAGGACGTGCTTGACATCCACGCAAGGGAGGTCGGCCCCGACTTGGCAGTACCCGAGGTGCACGACCCCGCTATTGCCGAGAACCCGCGGAACCAAACCCCTCCCGGAACTCCAGCACGCTCCAACCAAATCCACACCGAGACGCGGCCAAGTAGAGTCCCCGCGGACACCCACCAACGATGTAAGTCCTCGGCTGGAACTGTCGCCACCCTTGCTGTCCCCAGTGTGCACCCTCTCAGCGGGAAGCACCACCCACATCCTGCCGATCCATCACCCCTACGGTCTTGGACTCTCAGCGCAGGCGCCGTCCCAAAGCGGAGTCGAGGAGCTGCAGGGGTGACGCCCACTGGATCGAGGCCCCAGCGGACTGGAGGGGCGACACTCCGTATCGCCGTCTGCTCCCAGCCTTGTCACGTCCATCCAGACCCAGGATCGCCGACGCGTACGGTACCTACGCCACATCGACGGGGCAAAGTTTCGCATCAGTGTGACCGCACGGGGCGAAGTCACCGTGGCCCTCCGTCCATTTCATTAACCACCCCGAAGTAAAGAGGGGGTGTGAGGACGCTTAAAGGCGCCTCTCATCTCAACATTGTATCTCAGCCATTGAAGGCTATATTTAAGCCGCAGCCACTGAAGGCCTGATTAGATATTAAGTTTCCCAAATATATGTTTAAGTCTTAAATCTAAGTAATCCTAGTTTCCAAAAAGGCGCGCGCGAGGTTACCAGTATTGATCAGCAAGATCAGTCAGCAGGCCAGTCGGGGTGAATGCCCAACAGTATCGATAAGTTATCGTAATCACCCATGAACAAAGGCGCGTGTTGTTAAGCGCAAAGCGTGCGATTAAGGGCAAGCTTAGTGCTGTTAATAGCAAAAAGCGTGTTGTAGAGAGAAGTAGCGTGTCGACGTGGAACCGCGATCGACGGAGATGGGATTCTATTCTTTTTGCGGCAGCCGAGCTACTCAGACCAGAAGGACAACACCAGCAGCAGAGAAACACGCGGACGGCAACGCCATACCAAGCTATAGAGTAAGACAAGAAGCAGAGACTAGAAGCCCAGATACTGAGTGCAAAGGTTAGGGAGAAATAATAAGTGAACATAACATTGTGAAATTTAAACCCCCCAAGCCTGGTTACTAAACTTTAGTGAACTTCGCTGAGTGTTTTCGGGGCGGCTAGGTTACCGTATGGCGTTTCCGAGGTTTATTTTCTCTACGCAACGCGGACACCAAAGCTACCCACGTGCTACTCCAGGTCGGGCAAGTTTAGTTTTCTCTACGCAATACGAACGCTTGCCAGACTAGAGAGAAGCGCTGGCTAGGGAGAGGCTAATAAGATTTAGTGAATTTTACGGAGGGGCTTTCGGGGCAGTGAGGTTTCTGAGTTGCATTTCCGAGGTTTAATTTCTCTACGCAACGCGGACGCTAAAGCTGCCCGCGTGCTCGTTCGCGTCGGACAAGTTCCCTTATTGCGCTTCCGAGGCTTACTCTGTGCAATACGGACGCTTGCCGGACCGGAAAAACTAACCCCGATCGCCCACGCTTAGGCCCAGTCGAAATCCCCGTGAGTCAAATTTGCGGCGGCCCCGTTTTCGTGTTGCGTTTCCGAGGTTCGTTTTCTCTACGCAACACGGACGAAGAGGCTGTACGTGGGCTCGTCCGCAACAGACAAGTTCCCTTATTGCGCTTCCGAGGCTACTCTGTGCAATACGAACGCTTGCCAGACCGGAAAAGCTACCCGGGTGCTAATTGGTGTCGGCAGTTGACAATTACGCCCCCGAGCGGTCTACGCTACGTAGAGGTGGAGACCCAGACCACGTGATCCCGTAAACATAATCCCGGCGGCAACTCCCAGTCCCGTTTCGTCTCCTGTGTTTCTACAAATTAAACTGTAGAGGACTCTGGCCGGACTGAAGTCTATCCCAGCCTAAGAAAAGTCCTTACAGTTTGGCGCCCGAGCAGGGACGACTCAGGGACGACCTAGGTATCCTGGAGGATATGGAGTTGGGTTTTCAGTATCAACCGCATGGCTTAAAGACCCATGTCCAGTCGTGGGAATTTTTTGATTAGGAGCACCCAAAGTTTTAAAAGCCTAGTTAAAGAGTATATAGGGGAATCTGTACGGCCACTTACGACAACGCCAATCTACTCCGCAACTGCGCCGCGTACCAAGAGCATCCCAGCGACCAACTGCGCCGCACCCTGAGCGCTTACCCAGCACGCTCACCTCAGGAGCACCCCAGAGACCGCTCGCACTACGAGCAGCCCAGAGGCCGCTCACACCCGGAGCACCTCGGAGGCCAGCTTCGCCGCGCGATTTACGCCCCCCACCCCATCAGCGCCATCTACACCGCCAGCTACAGCACTCACCGGGACGAGGAAAACAATCGCAATGCTCACCGTGGACCCCGGATCACTCGCCGCCAGAAGAGTCGCTCCTGCGCCACCACCAGCCGCTAGTCGGGAGACCCAGCCACTCCCACATCAGCATCCGCGTGACGCCCACTAAGAGGCCCAACAGTAGCGGGCACCCAGCCACACCGTTCACCGGGTCGACCGATGAAGACGAACCGGGAACAGAAAGCGTCGGAGGACGCCGAACAAAAACCCGCTTCGGCAGCCGCCAGACAGATCGAGGAGGGGAGCTTCTCCGAATCCGACGACGCATCCACGACCCGAGCCATGGGGTCAGGTGGATTTCCTACCGGCGGAAGGACGAACTCCAAGCTATCCTCAAGAAGTTCGGTTTGAGCACCCACGGCCAGGTGGACGAACTGCGACCCCGGCTTGCATCGTTCATCGGAGGGTCCAACCACAGTCTGGCGCTCCGGGAACGCTTTGCTGCATTGGAGGCCATCTACCCGGAGGCTCCTACATCAAAGGTAGTCTCCAACCGGTCCACCTCACCGATGGCCGGCGCAGGGGATACTCTTCTCTCCGTGCCACCCCCAGAACATCGTCACACGAGCCCGCCACCCCAGCACATGTCCGCAGCCGCATTCGCCAAAAAGCTTCGGGTATAGGGCGTCCTTTTCAATTGGAAAGCCGACCCCCTGCACTTCATGGAACGAGTCGAGGAAGGCGCTACAGCATACAGCGTACAGAACAGCGACATCCCACAGGCCAAGGCCGGATTACTGTCGGGCCGCGCCGAAGGCTCGTACCGAGCCTAGCAGATGCACGCCGTGCACTGGGAAACTTTCAAGCGGGAGTTCTTGAAATTTTTCCTCCCGCCACGGTACTACCAGCGCCTGGAGGATGCGATCAGGACACACCAGTAAGGCGGCGAGCCTTTCAAGTTCTATGTGGTAGAACTACGCCTGATGATGCAGTGGGCAAATTACTTGTTCGGAGAGGAGCTCGAAAGGATTTACGAGAACCTGCTACCGGAGTATCAACTCTTCATAAGGCATCATGAATTCTCTCCGCTGGAAGGGTTGACGCAACTAGCCACCGCTTTCAAAATTGCTCGGAACCGAGACCCAGTACGACAAGCAGCACTAGTTCTACCCGCCAGTGGAAGCTACACTACGAGGAGCAGCCCTCCGCCCGGTCCTCGCCGACGAGAGCCCATACGACCAGCGAAACCGGATGATTTTCCAGGAGGCCGAAACACCTGTCGACATGGCCCGAGCCTGTAGTCGCTGCGCTGAGGTGCGACACTTCGTTCGGGAATGCCAGAACCCACTAGTCCTAAACTGCTGGAACTTCGGGAAACGTGGTACCCGCACCATTGACTGCTGCCGCCAGTTGGGAAACAGCCGGGGTCCTCGCACACACAGGAGGCAGGCGGCGATCCACTCAGCGCTCCCCCACCATTAGACCCACCGCTCCGCTTGACGGGAGGCCGGATCGTCGCCACGATTACCATCGAGGGGCAACTCTTCACAGCAACCATCGACACGGGGGCCTCCAGAAGCTTTGTCAGCGAAGCGCTCGCCAACCGGCTCGATTCGGGTCGAAACATCAAAGAAGTTCGCACTCAAATATCCCTGGCGGACGGATCCCCGAAGGAAAGCACCAAGGCCCTGCACGCACAAGTGCGCCTGGACCAACAACATGTCCGCATGACCCTCCTGGTCCTGCCAACGATATTGGACGAGGTTATCCTCGGGATTGACTTTCGCATCACCGCGGGACGAAACCCAGCTCCAGTTCCATCGGAGCACTCGTCACTACTGGTCCCTCCTGGCACTACCTCGGGAATCACGAAGGCCGATGTCACCGTCAAGGAAAGCAAGTACAGCCTCCAGCCACTACCAGATGACACTGTGACCAAGAAAAGAAACCCTTTTCGGAGGTATATCGCGGGTCACGACCGCTTAGCCAGAACAACGTCAGGAACGTTTCCCGACGATCCGGATACGCCACGATCTTCCCCGGGAAGCCCGCAAAGAATCGGGAAGTACCAGCTACTCGCCCAACCGGATACAGATGACGCTCAGAGGCGCAATCCGTTCCGGAAGCATTGCACTCACGGACACCTGGCCACAGTCGCGGAATCCCCGCAGGGATCGCTGGTGTCTGAAGAACCTCTCAACGCAGTAATCCTGCGATTCCTTCAAGAGCAGCTTAGGCATTTCGACCATCTACAAGGAACAACGGATATAGCCGAGCACACCATTACCCTTCGGGGAGATAAACTGCTGAAACAGCGGTATTATCCCAAGAACCCGGCCATGCAGCGTATCATCAACGAGCAGGTGGACGAACTGCTGCAAGACGGACGAATCGAACCCTCTCGAAGTCCGCATAGCGCACCGCTGCTGTTGGTCCGAAAGAAGACCGGGGACATGCGGATGTGCGTTGACTATCGTCAACTCAACGCACACTCCATACCCGACGTTACCCGCTTCCGCGCATCAACCATATCCTGGAACGTCTATGGAACGTCCGGTTCATCTCCACGTTGGACCTCAAAAACGGGTATTGGCAGATTCCCATGGCGGAAGGCAGTCGAGAATGCACCGCATTCACAGTCCCCGGACGTTGAGTCTTCCACTGGAAGGTCATGCCGTTTTGGCTCCACTCCGTCCCAGCGACCTTCCAACGAGCTCTGGACAGCGTCATCGGCCCCGATATGGAGCCCCAGGCCTTCGCCTATTTAGACGACATCATCGTCATCGGGGCAACGTGGGAGGATCATGCTCGCAATCTGCGGGAAGTCTTCCGGCGCCTTCGAGAAGCAAATCTACGCTTAAATCGGGGTAAGTGCAAGTTCTTCCAAAGAAGACTAGTGTATTTGGGTCACCTGATCAGCCAGGAAGGCATCAGGACAGACCCCGACAAAATAGCGGCAATCCAGGGGCTACATCCCCCGACTAATGTTAAGGAACTCCGCCGGCATCTCGGAATCGCATCTTGATACAGACGTTTGCGCGACTGACGTCCGCCGCTGTGTTGACCTGCCCAAACTTTGAGTATAAGTTCCAACTTCAGACGGACGCCAGCGACAAAGGACTCGTCGCGGTCCTCACTCAGAACATTGAGTGCGATGAACGAGTAATAGCCTACGTGAGCCGTCCACTCGAGCGGGCGGAGGAAAATTAATCGGCCACTGAAAAGGAGTGCCTCGTCATTGTGTGGGCCACCCGAAAGTTACGTTGCTACCTGGAGGGTTATAAGTTCGACGTGATCACGGATCACCTGGCTCTTAAATGGTTGAACTCCATTAACAATCCCACGGGACGTATAGCCCGGTGGGCACTGGAACTCCGGCAGTACCAGTTTGACGTACTCTATCGGAAGGGTAAATACAACGTGGTCGCCGACGCCCTCTCCCGGCAACCACTCGGAAGACTCCAGTTACTCGCAGAACTTAAGTGCCACTGTAAATGGGTACAAAAGATGCAGGAGCAGGTCCAAAGACGTCCCGAGAAATTTCCGGACTACTCCCTGGATAACAGACAGCTCTATAAACACATAGGGCATCCCACAGACGTCAGAGTAAGCAACCCCTGGAAACTGTGCGTGGCGCGAGAACAGAGTCAACGCGTGCTAGGAGAATGCCACGACCATTCCTCCGCCGGGTACTTGGGCATCCGGAAGACGCTCAGGAGGATCGCCCAGCGTTACTTCTGGCCTGGACTTCACCGGGACGTGGTACGGTACGTTACTAGCTGTCTGACCTGCCAACGGTACAAGGTTAGTCAGTGTAAACCAGCCGGCAAGATGCTCACTCGCCAACCTACAGAGCCGTTCGCGCTCGTCGGAGCCTACTTCGTTGAACCCCTTCCCCGGACCCGGCGAGGAAACACCATGCTCTTGGTTTTCATCGATGTATTCTCCAAATGGGTAGAGAAAGCCACCTCCGCACAACTGGAGTTCGGATTCCGAGAAAGGATCCTCTCTCGTTTTGGAGTCCTCAGAAGGTTGATTTGCGACAATAACACGCAATTCACCAGCCGAAGCTTCCGGGTGTTCTGCAGGAACAACAGCATTCAACTGGAATACACCGCGCCGTACTCTCCCCATCAAAATCCGACGGAGCGCGCCAACCGCACTATCAAGACAATGATAGCTCAATATGTGAATCAAGATCACCGGACATTGGACCAGCTACTGCCCGAGATCTCCCTCGCCATCAACACTGGCATCTCAGATAGCACGGGGTTTAGTCCGGCTTACCTAGTACAAGGTCGGGAGCCTAGGTTGTCAGGTGCCCTCTTCGATGCGGTCGCACCCGATTTGCATGAAAGGCAAGATCGACATGAAAATTACATGCTCAAGATGCAAAATGGACACATAGCATGGGAATACAACAACCAGCTAAGACTATTTAAGGCAGGCTTGCACCTTGATGGCGACCAAAAGCAGATTTTTTTCTGGAATTTATTTCTTGGAAAGTATGGTAGGTATGGGAATAACATTTTCGCCAGTTGTAGGGTACAGTTTATTGAAGCTACACAATTTTTTTGAGTGCGATCCAAGCGAAGGGGGAGGGGGAGTACCCAATGGTGGCATGTCTGCGAAAAACTCGTCCTCAAGGCGGATTTTTTGGAATTTTAAGAAATAATCTGAAACGCAAAAAACGAATATATTCTTAATCTGTACACTTGTTCGCATGGCTTGAACTAGGATAATTGAAAAAACAAGAAAAATGCAAAAATTATGAGTTTTTGAAAAAAAAATCGGTTTTTTCCTCATTTTTTCGTTACTTTTTAATATTTTCAAAAGATCCTAGTTTATGCCATGCACATACTTCTGAGGAACATGTATAAAAAATTTCATGACGATTGCTCAATTTTTGCGGCTTGTACGACTTCCGCCAACTCGGAAAACATGGTTTCGAGAAAAACGCGTTTGAAAATTTGCACTATAATGGCAACAATGTATGTCGCTAACCCGCGCGCTTGACACCGGTCCACCAAACGACCGATAACTTTCGTAATTCAAGAGATTTCGACTTGAAAGTTAGTGGTTGTTGATATACGTTTAATAAATCCGTGTTGACAAGGAGATATAATTGACCTGCATATGAGGAATAAAATTTTATTATATAGAAAGTTGATAACTAGATATACCTATGTAAGAATTAAGCTGTTTTAAATAATCTAAAATATAATAGAATGGCAAATAAACAGGCTATTAAATAACCTTCGGTGGCCGCCATGTTTTTAAACGACCTTACAACGGTCAATGTAATTATAATAAAACTATGCATAAAGCACCTTGAATCTTGACCGAGAACCTAAATATCTAGCTAAAAAGCTTGAGAACCGGTAACTTACTATATTTAGTAAGGAGAAAGAAAGAGCGGGAGGCTTAGGAGAAATAAAAACAACACCACCGTTCACTACATAAATCAAAAGATGATTTTATGTAATTTTTCCTTTGAATAATGTTATGTTTATTATTGAAATTCTATTCAAAAGTTATATAATTCTTTACGAAATAATCGCATCCAATTCCAAAAATATTGGTTATTATCTGTTGAGAAATAGATCGGTCATTTGCCTATAATAGCACCTAATTAAACGCTCATCATTGTTTCGTTTTCTACATAAAGCTTTAAGCTCACACGCATAGCCGAAATTGCAGTAGATCTGCAATAATATTGAAAGCTTTAAGCTCACAATTGCAGTAAATCTTCATTAGTATTGAAATAACGCGTTTTTCTGCATTCTTTTTGTTCTGCGCGTTTTTTGGGTATTCGTATAGTTGACTTCACCACAACCGCTCGCTAATCGCAAAACATATTGTAAAACCACTTAACATTAATAAAAATCTAAAAACCTATATATAAATTAATATAGTATTTCATTCATAATCATAACAAATTTTGGTCCTTCGAGCCGGATACCCGCGTTTGATTTTGAGTTTCTTTGTGAATAATAAAAGACAAATAAGTTGCCGTTTTCGGCATGGCATTCATTGCTGACGAATGTATTCGAGGCCTGCACGCGCTCAATTGTGACAGCCGCGATGTGTGGCTAATTCATATTTTGATATCCAAGTTAGACCCCGAAATCAAACAAGTTTGGGCTAACTGTAGTGTGTCGTCCAAGGAAGACGTCACCATAAATGATTTATTCACTTTTCTTTTTGCTCATTGTGATCCTTTGGAGTTGAAAATTTAACACTGTTTTGTATTAACGAACGCGAAAACTTGTGACTGCAGGGAAAACTGATTTTTATTTCTTTGGCGACGAAGCGACGAAGCGACGAAAAGGAGTTTGCTCAATGATGTTCATATAACAACTAACATTTAATTTCAATATAAAAATGCTTAAGCCTAACTTAACGACGGGGCGAGAGACGGGGCGAATTCGCGAGAGCGATTAGATCTTTATTGCGCTCCCGCTCCCGCCTTACACTATTCAACAAATTTCAAAACACGCAAAGTGCGCGAACACCGCCCCCTCTGAAGGACCGCCGTCTTCAGCATGCCACAGGAAGCACCGCCAGCCTATGCACCGCTCGCCGATACGACCCATCCTTCGTCTACACGTCCGCCACTCGGACCTTGCCGTCAGCGCCGACGTGCACTGCCACGATCCGCCCGGTCATCCACTGCTGCGGCGAAAGGTTGTCCTCGGCGACGACGACGAGAGCTCCCACGTCGACGTTTTGAACCTCCTGGTGCCACTTGTTTTTCGCCTGGAGGCTCGAGACGTATTCCCGGGACCAACGCTGCCAAAACCTGTGCCTGAGTCACGAGACACTGCGCCATCGTCGTAAGCAGGTTGTGCTGACTTGGTCCGGGAGCGCTGCTGAGGGTGGAGCTAGGAGGGGCCCGCCGATCAGGAGATGGCCTGGGCTTAGGGCTTCGCCGTCGTTGGGATCCGTGCTGATCGCTCCGAGGGGCCTGGAGTTGAGCACGGCCTCCACGCTGATGAGGAGAGTTCCGAGCTCCTCCGCGGTCAGAATGTCTTCGCCGACCGTCCGAAGGAACAGGTGCTTTGCAGACTTCACACCTGCCTCCCATAGTCCGCCGAAGTGAGGTGCTCTGGGCGGTATGAACGCAAACTCGCATCCTTTTCTTGATGCGAATATTGCGATACCGCCCCCTGCTCCTCCAGACGGGCCCGGAACTCTCTCATGTGGCGATCGGCTCCGACGAAGTTCGTCGCGTTGTCGCACCACACCTTCTCCGGAAACCCGCGTCGACTCACGAACCTTTGGAATGCCAACAAAAACGCATCAGTGGTGAGGTCAGACACTAACTCTAAGTGGACCGCTTTGGACGCAAAACATACAAACAATGCCACGTATGATTTGTACGGTGGCTTACCACGGATATGATACGTTGTGTTAAATGGGCCACAAAAATCAACACCACAGATATTAAAAGGGCGGAGAGCTCGAAGTCTGTCTGATGGCAAGTTCCCCATGATTTGCGTTAAGAGTTGCGGCTTGCACCGAAAGCAACGAATGCAAGAACGAACTGTTCTGCGGCAAACTTCCTGCGCATTAACCAACCATATCTTTTCTCGCAACAGACTAACAAGAGCTCGAGGACCAGCATGACAATTTGTAACGTGCAGGTAGGACACGTACGTTTTAACAATCTGTGAGCCTTTCGACAACAACAACGGGAATTTGGCTTCGTACGGGAAAGGAGCATTCAATAACCGACCCCCAACTCGTAGCAATGTCAAGGAACACCAATCTAATTTTTTATCCTGGAGAAAGGTGCTTTGTTTTTGTATATTCGTTGCTACCGGTTTATTTTTTCGAATTTTACCTATGTCGTCACTGAAATCGTGAGATTGGATCACTTCCACTATTTTCTCGAACGCAAAATTCAGTTCTCTTGGTGTAATACTTTTTTCAAAGGGTCGCGACACTTTTTTACACCTTTGAATAAGCCGTAAGACCCACACGAAAACCCTTAGAAGCCTTATGTGCGACGAAAAGTATTCTATTTTCTGAAGCACATAATTGGGCTCTGGTATTACCACAAGCGCCAGTGCTGATTTGCGTAATTCCATCGACACGACATCAGCAGGTACTTCGAGGTGTCGATTTACAGGCCAATCTTGTTCTGCATCGAGCAAATCCGACGGCCCAGCGAACCAAATGGAAGCTGTAAATTCCTCAACGTTACATCTCCGTGACACGATGTCTCTGGGGACATGTCGCCAGATTGCTTTTTCCGACCACTCTTGAATCTCCGCAACTCGAGACGAAAACTGATAACGACGAAGGATGCGTTTTGATCCAAAGCAAAGTGATCTCCGAATCCGTCCAGAGGAACACTTTTGTAATCGGAAAATTAGGCAATGGTCTTACACGATTATAAAGATCAGCAAGAAGGTGAGCTGCGCACAACTCAGGGCGGGGCAAAGTTTTCGTCTTGGGGGGAGCTATTTGGATTTTGCTGTTAATAAAGATACTTTTAAACCTTCAGCGGTACTAGTGCGAATGTAGATGCACGCTCCATATGCTCGCCTGGAAGCGTCAGCGAAACCATGTATTTCTTACGGGACTTTGGCGTTTGTATGAACGAATCGCGATACCTTGATCTTGGGCAGCTGCAACAGCGTTCCCTTAAAAGCTTCCCAAGATGTCTGCAGTTGCATCGGCAGCGACTCGTCCCAGTCTAACTTTCGAAGCCACAGTTCATGCAACAACATTTTTGCCCTAGTCACT
Organism: Drosophila fuyamai; assembly: GCA_018153365.1. NCBI lineage: Eukaryota > Metazoa > Arthropoda > Insecta > Diptera > Drosophilidae > Drosophila > Drosophila fuyamai. The sequence goes on from JAECXW010000703.1 coordinate 283,545, forward strand.
AGAGGACACAATAGGCCAAGCGGATCGAAAAGTCTGACAGTAACCGACAGTATGTTTCGTTTTGTCGCACGAAGATCCAGGAAAGAGTCATCCAACCGAAATTGAAAGTAATCTTTACCCGGCAACTAAACCACTCCAAGGGCTTTAGGTACGTCTGAGTCTGCCGTTAGCGCCATGACAGCGCTTTTAGATGCGGACAACTCTGGGCAGTTAGAAAACCACTTTGCCAATTCAAATCCTGCCTCTTGCAATACTTGGGAAACTTCGTCTCGAAGGCTTAGCAGGTCCTCAACGCATCTGGCGCCAGTCAACAAATCGTCAACACAAAAGTCATTCTGAATGACCTTAGCGGCTTTTGGACACGAATCCTGCGCGATCTCTCCAAGCCGCATTAAACACCGAATCGCCAGATAGGGTGCTAGCGAAGTTCCATAAGTCACGGTGTTCAGCTTGAAGATTTTTAGAGACTCAGATGGATCTCGTCTCCACACTATGAGCTGAAAGTTTCGGTCAGCTTCGTCAACCATTACTTGACGATACATCTTTTTACGTCTGCTGCAAGCTCGAACTTGTGCAGTCTGAACCGAAGCAGGGTCGAATAAAGCTCCTCTTGAATGGTGGGCCTAACCATCAAGATGTCATTTAACGAGACCTGCGTCGATGTACGGCTCAAGGCGTCGAATACAACTCTCAACTTTGTCGAGGTGCTTTGAGGTCGCAGCACTCATTGGTGCGGAATGAAATAGTGCGAACTGTCTGGAATTTTATTGTTAGTGGAAGACATGTGGCCCATGGCTTCATATTCTTCCATGAATTCCATATACATATTTTTTAAAGAAGGATCTTTGGATAATCTTCTTTCAAGCGACAAAAATCAAAGTTTCGCAAATTCATATGATGAACCAAGAGTGTTTGGGTCAGATTTGAACGGCAAACGAACCAAAAATCTTCCGGACGACAATCTTTGAGTATTTTTCTCAAAGTGTTGCTCACAAAGTTGCTGCTCAGTAGTATGGACCTTGGCCTTTGGCGGCAAGTCCTCCACAGACCAAAATTTCTGCAGGGTTGTGTCTATTGACTCCAACACTTCCTCCTGGCAGCTGAGGTGTACCAACTTTTCAGCATTTCTTATTTTTCCTGAGGCACATCTCCCTGACACTATCCAGCCGAGAACTGTTTTCTGCAAAATGGGAAACTCAGGCCCTTGCTTTATCTGGCCGACTGACAATAGTTCAAAGAACGAGTCTGCGCCTAAAAGCATGTCTATTTTTTGGGGCTTGAAGAAGAATGGATCTGCCAATTGAATATTTTCAGGCACCCTCCAGCCGCTGGTGTTCACCGTTTGATCCGGATGATAACCAGAAATATTTTTTAATATGTAAAATTCGGACGACAATTGACTGCTACCCACTCGCGAATTGACTATCGTGTGTATTTTCTTGGTTGCTTGAGCATTAGTTCCACCAATGCCGCGCAAGCTGAAACACACGTCCTCTCTCTTAATCTGAAGTCTCTGAGCGAGCTCGTCGGTCAAAAAATTTACTTGTGAACCAGAATCGAGCAACGCTCAAGCCGAAACTAATTCGCCGCTTTTTGTTTGGACGCTCACGATGGCTGTGGCAAGAATAACTCTATCCGATGCAGTCGGATGCAAAACATGCGAAGTGGGTGGAGTATTCTGCAAGAGCGTGGGCTGAGGAGGAGGTGGCAACGCGAGATTTGATGGCGGGCAGCCATGTGTGGTGTGAGGACTTACACACCCTGCATCTCTTCGATTTACATCTTTTTACGGTGTGGCCCTTACGGAGGCAGTTAATGTATAAGGGAGCCTTTTTTGCGAAATCGAATCTTTGCTGAACTGTTAGGGAAGCAAAAGCAGTGCAATTTCCTACTTGATGTTCTGCTGAGTTGCAAAACACACATACTTCGCGGTCGTCCATGGCAGTAACAAACGAAAAACTCCTGTTTCCATTCTTCTTTGGATAAGCCTGGCTCTACTGAACAATTTTTGGCTTACACGCTTCTTCGGCAACCTTATGCTGATAGCGCTTGTTCAGGGCCGACTCACACTCGCTCCAAAGAGGAAGCGAGGTATAATCCAATTGTTCTTCCCATTTTCTTTTAGTTCCTGCATCGACTTTGCCCATTACTAGATGGATGAGGATGGCATTCGTAATACGTTTGTCATCCCCAATGGACAAAAGAGAATCGTACAGCGCTGTGACTGTGTCGATCAGGTTTCTCAAGGCGGTAGCTGATGCCTGTGCAATCTTTGGCAGATTAAACAGTGTCGATATATTGTCAAAGAAAATTAAACAATCATTATCGTACACCCGCCTTAGGCTAGCCAGAGCTTTTGGATAATTATCCGCGTTAACTTGGAATGCCCTGACTGTTCCTAGCGCGTCTCCAGCCAAACACGATATTAGATGGTTGAATTTTTCGATATCGTGCAGCGTGTCATCTTTGTCAACAAAAGTTTCGAACAGGCTTATAAAATTTTTAAATTCGGAATGTTTTCCGCCGAGCGACGCTCGGCAAACGGCATTGGGGTGTGCGCGTTGCCGGCGGAGCGGAATTGTCAACGCTCTTACGCTTTGTTTCCGCAATTAGGGAAATTAGCAACGATTTTGCTGTTATCGCAGTCTCTTTCACTTCAATTGCGTATTTAGGATTTCTAATCGACATTCTAACTCAACCGTATTTAAAGAGAATCGACCTTCATTTAAATATCTTTGCGTTCGCTCTATACTCATTATATATCCATCTCGTTGGTTTTTCAACTCTTCAATTTCCTGGCTGTTCCTTTCTGATTTTGGCATTTTTTTTTTGGTAACGAAGATTTTTAAATTTAATTTATTTTAGTTTTTTTTTTATGTATGTAAGTCTGTACAAAAAAAATGTTGTTTTTAAATTTATTAAATTTAAATAATAAGAAACAACGAGAGGAATAAGCTGAACGCAAGCAGTGTAGGGGAGTTATTTAAAATGAATTAAGGAATTAATTTAAGGAATCCTAATTTATTTTGATAATTCAATAATTATAATATGCCGAGCGCACGTAGTGTAGGGGAGCACACGCCAAGCTCAAACACCAAAAACGAACAAACGTTTAGGCAGCAGCAACGCTTGCACCGTTCCAGCGATCGAAAACGAAAACGACGAAAGAAAGTTCGAAAGAGAGTTCGAAAGAACGGACTGCGCCTTCTGTGTGTGTGTGTATGTGTGTACGGCTGGCGATGCTCAACGCAATGCTAACGGAGAATGATTCACTGACCGCTAACTAAGGGCAACGAATATATAAACGTGACGCTTAAAAGCGCGGGAAATGGCGAAAAGCGAGGGAAATTTGAAGAAAATGCGCGGCAGAAAATTTACCGGGGATTTAATTCTGGAATTATAACATTTCACAATTCTCAACTTTTACCTTTTTAATTTTTTGCAAAGCTATATTTGGTGTTCACTACGACGAGAAATGGGGGAATTTAATTTTTTTTTTAAAAAAACAGGATGCCGACAAATATTTATTTGATTTTGGTCCAAAGCGATTCACTTATGTTTGTATGTATAATTCGAAATATGTAAATATGACTGGATGTATGTATATATCAGAATTATAATCGTTAGTACATGCAAGTTTTATTTATTTCTTGGTTAGAATGCTCGCTATCTACCGAATTTTTCACACGAAAGCTGAAAGATTGGCCAAAACACAATTTATGACACGCCACAGATTAACTTTCAACTTTTAACACTCTATACCTGGTGGGACGATACACATCCGTCGGCCACTTCCCTCTTCGAATCCATATGCCTTCCTTCGTAGGCAGCAATTGGCGACAAGCAGCGTCAACAACAACTTCTGGTCCAGTTAACGAACTGCAGCGGTCAAATTGTCCAGCGGCAGCTGGACGAATTAAAGTCTGTAGGCAGGAACTGGACAAGCAGCGGCAACAACAACTTTACTGTTTTAAAAGCCGGCGCGATTTATTGTTTTTAATTTTGTTTGTTTCAGCAAAAATTTTTTTTTTGGTGATTCCACTGCAAATCATGTCGGGGTCACCATGAAAATTTAACACTGTCTTGTATTAACGAACGCGAAAACTTGTGACTGCAGGAAAAATTGATTTTTATTTCTTTGGCGACGAAGCGACGAAATGGAGTTTGCGCAATGATGTTCATTGTTAATCTTTTAATTTCAATATATAAACGCTTACCTAACTTAACGAAGGGGGCGAAAGACGGGGCGAATTCGCGAGAGCGATTAAATATTTATTGTGCTGCCGCTCCCGCCTTACACTATTCAACAAATTAAAAAAAAGGCAAAGTGCGCGATCAGGAGTCTTGTCAGTTTACACGTAGAGCAACCCTCAATACCAGCCCAGAGTAGACGCCGCCAAGTCGCTTATCATACAAGTGGATCAAAGTAGTCTTCTCGCGACTGTACATATTGTCAAGGACAGCACAACAAATATGCCTGCACTGAATTCACAGCCCTAGATGTACTAAAACGCCGTACTTTCGCCAGGGATACTAAGCTTTGTTTTAATTGCCTAAGCCGATCGCATAAAGTCAGGGATTGCAATTCTTCGAACACTTGCCGTCAGTGCAACGGTAAGCATCACACGCTAGTCCACCCGGACGAGTGAAGATCGATTCCGTTGGCTCCCGCCCATATGTCTGCCGCTAAAGTAAATATAGTTCCTTCGTCTAATCATGCTGCTGATTTGAATATTGCCGCTGCCAGCCATCATATTGTGGAGAGGGCTAACAAGCAAGCTGCTGATTTGAATATTGCCGCTGCCAGCCATCATATTGTGAAGAGGGCTGATTTGAATATTGCCGCTACCAGCCATCATATTGTGGAGAGGGCTAACAAGCAAGCTGCTGATTTCAATATTGCCGCTGCCAGCCATCATATTATGGAGAGGGCTAACAAGCAAGCTGCTGATTTCAATATTGCCGCTGCCAGCCATCATATTATGGAGAGGGCCAACGATTCTTGCCAATGTAATTGACACATGGGGCAACAAGACTACATGTAGGTTATTGCTGGAAACTGGATCAACAATAACCATGGTAGCTGAGTCCTTTATCCAAAGGATAGGAATTCCACGCACGCACGCTTGCATCTCAATTGTTGGTTTAGGTGCTAACCCGGCTGGAGTTAGCCGAGGGCGCGCTAGCTTCACGTTGCTTTCAAGAACCACGACTGCATCATTGGAGGTCTCTGCTTTAATAATGTGTTCTCTGAGTTCTTTGAATCCCGCTTAGCAGGTCAAATCCAGTGCTCCTATCTGGACCAAGATTCGCAGCTTACCATTAGCTGACCCGACGTTTGGAGCACCGGGAAAAATCGACGTGATTTTAGGCGCTGATCAACTGTGGAACATATATACTTGACATCACCGAGAGTTGATATTGAATACCCTATCGCACTGCATACTAATTTTGGTTGGGTTATTACAGTCAGCTATAATGATTGTAACAACGCATCTACGCACGCTCAAGTCCATCACGCTTACGAAGATTTGGATTCCTTAGTTCGATCATTCATGGACATGGAGCAGGTGCATCCGAGCAAAGCAACGATTGACGCCAGTGATGTGATCCTGCAGAAAAACATTTTTGGACAACGTATACTCGCCGAGAAGATGGTGTATACATTGTCCAGTACCCATTCAAGGAACGAATTATGCCTCTTGGCTCTACGTTGCCACAAGCTTTAAACCGCTTCGCCGCCTTAGAGAGGAAATTCCGCAGTTTCCCTGCACTCAAACAGGAGTATGTTAAGTTCATGGAGGATTACTTGAAAAGAGGACACATGGAATTGATACCTGCTGCTGACGTGTCTGAGGATCCAGCACACTGCAACTATTTGGCACACCACGCAGTGTTTAAACCAGATAGTACTACCACACGTTGCCGAGTTGTATTTGACGTCTCTGGAAAGGATTCTTAGGGTCATTCGCTTAATTCAAGACTACACATAGGCCCACCTATTCAAAGGGATTTAATTGGAGTATGTCTTCGTTTTCGTCAGCATCTTTATGTATTTTGCGCTGACATCGAGAAGATGTTTAGAGGTATTTTGGTGTCAGATGAACACATGCAGTATCAACGTATAGTTTGGAGAAAGGAGGAGAACGCTACTCTGGATCATTATCGACTGCTAGCCTCATCGCCTTTCCTCGCCGTTAGAAGCAGCTCGCGAATGACTATGCCAAAATGTATCCGAGCGCTGCGGTCATTCTTAACAGATATGCGTACGTTGATGATATTCCCACTGGATGCGACAAAATTAAGGATCTCATTGCACTCAAAGATGAATTAATTTCGCTTCTAAGCAAAGCTCAATTCAACCTTCGAAAGTGGAGTTCAAACTGTCACGCCTTACTGAAGTCTTCGCCAAAAGAGATTTGTGAATATCCACTTGAAGCTTTAGAGAAAGACAGCTTTCGATTTGTTGAAGTGCTGGGATTGTGTTGGGAACCAAATAATGACTATATTTTCTTCAAGCTAGAAATCCCCGGAATAACAACCGCTCTTACCAAACGCATTCTGCTTTCGGAACTAACCAAGATCTATGATCCGTTGGGTTTGCTTGCACCAACAACTGTTTTTCTAAAGATTCTCTTTCAAGATAGTTGGCTGAGTTCTGTCGAATGGAATGAGGTATTCCCTCCCCAATTATGTACACGGTGGCATCAGTTTGTATCCCAAATGTATTTATTGGAAACTTGTCGAGTTCCTCGCTACATATCAGCACCGCGTCAAACAATGGAACTGCATGGATTTGCAGATGCATCATCTCAGGCATACGCTGCCGTAATCTATAGTCGCGTCGAAGTCTACAATGGATATGCTGTTAAGCTTATAATGGCAAAAACTCGCATGGCACCTATTAAGACTGTCTCCATTCCGCGACTTGAGTTAAACGCTGTCCATTTACTCTCTAAATTGATTTCCCTGGTCAAGCAATCATTAACTATTCCTATTTCCAGAATCGATTGTTGGTCCAGAGTCTGACCAGTCTTGCATTGGCTCTCATCTTCTCCCCGGACCTGGAACACATATGTTTGCAACCGAACTGCAGAAATTTTAGAGGCGTGTCCACGTAGCTGCTGGCAACATATTCGAAGTGGCGATAACCCTGCAGACTGTGCATCCCGAGGAATACTTCCAAACCCATATGATCAACAAAACCTCTCGTTTGTTGAGAATCAACTTTCACCGTTTCTGTCGGCGTGGGAGCTACAATATGCCCGATGCAGGATGTTCACCCACGTTCAGGAGGAGTTTTTCAAAGTGGAATACAAGCAGTTAAACACCGGACAGCCATTAAAAAAGAACTCGAAGTTGATCCGCTACACCCCTTTTTTGGACGAGCAGAGAGTAATACGTGTTGGTGGTCGCATCGACAATGCTAAGGCTAATTATGACGCAAAACATCCCATAATCCTGCCTAAGGAATCTCCTGTAGCTGTTTTATTAGTTCAATATCAACATGCCGCATCGCTACATGCTGGAGTCGAATACACGTTTCATAGTCTACGACAAAGATATTGGATTCTAGAACTCGAAGTTGATCCGCTACACCCCTTTTTTGGACGAGCAGAGAGTAATACGTGTTGGTGGTCGCATCGACAATGCTAAGGCTAATTATGACGCAAAACATCCCATAATCCTGCCTAAGCTGTTTTATTAGTTCAATATCAACATGCCGCATCGCTACATGCTGGAGTCGAATACACGTTTCATAGTCTACGACAAAGATATTGGATTCTAGGAGCTCGAAATCTTGTCCGCAAAACCGTATTTAATCTCAGAACTTGTTTCTAGCAACGACTACATACGAGTTCTCAACTTATGGCTGATGTACCCGAGTTTCGAGTTCAACCCACCCGTTGTTTTCTTCACACGGATTGGATTATGCTGGACCTGTGACGATCAAAGCCTCCATAGGTCGGACACCAAAATTTGGCAAAGCTTGGTTTGCCATCTTCGTTTGTCTTTCTACAAAGGCGATACATATTGAACTGGTCAGCGATTTGACAACATCCGCTTTTATAGCCGCTTTCAAACGTTTTTGGTCCCGACGAGGGCCCATATCGGATCTATATTCGGACAACGGCACAACTTTTCATGGAGCCAAACGAGTCTTAGTTGAAATGTAACGGATCGCCATTGTCCAAACTCAGAGCGAAGAGAGTTCGACGTTCCTGTTCGAGTCACGAAATTAATTGGCATTTCATTCCGCCCTCAGCGCCCCATTTTGGAGGTATTTGGGAGGCTAGGGTGCGATCTATAAAGTTGCACATAAAACGAGTTATTGGCAGTAGTGCGCTACCATTCGAGGAACATTCGACCCTGTTAATTCAAATTGAAGGGCTTCTGAATTCTCTACCTTTGTGCACACCCAGCGATCACAGCCTAGATCCGCTAACCCCTTCTCATTTTCTAACAGGTCAGCCTCTCACTTCGGTACTAGAGCCATCCTTCCTGGATGTTAACATCAACAGACTGCAGGGCTGGAGACAATTGCAGGCTAAGGTTCAAGGGTTCCGGAAACGCTGGAACTTAGAGTATATCAATACACTCCAAGTTCGCACGAAATGGCTACAAGATGTTCAGAATGTTGCCATGGACACCCTGGTTGTCCTGAAGGAGCCGAACCCACCGCCAAGCAAGTGGCTGTTGGGACGAGTCATACAACTTCATCCTGGCCAAGATCAGAGAGTCCGTGTGGTCACAGTTAAAACCGTCAGAGGAATCTACAAGAGGCCCATCACGAAAATAGCTGTGCTTCCTTTGAACTGAACCGTCGTTCAGGGGGGCCGGTATGTTGAGAAATAGATCGGTCATTTAATATATGCTTATAATAGCCCTAATTAAACGCTCATCATTGTTTCGTTTTCTACATAAAAGCTTTAAGCTCGCACTCATAGCCAAAGTTGCAGTAGATCTGCATTAGTATTGAAATATCACGCGTTATTCGTATAGTTGACTTCACCGCAACCGCTCGCTAATCGCAAAACATATTGTAAAACCGCTTAACATTAATAAAAATCTAAAAACCTATATATAAATTAATACAGTCCATTTCATTCATAATCATTATCAACAAAGTGTCAAACATTTCCTTTGGTAATTTTTAGACGGACCAAAAAAATAGAAAAATAGTAGTGGTTGTTTTATAGTTGTTTTTTGGCCTTTTTTACAGATCCTTATTTGTTCAAGGTGGCTTAAGTGCTGCCATTATTAACTTTAAATAAACCATCGGAACCCGTTTACATTGCAATACTATAACGACCTAATTAAATTAAATTTTTTAGGCTATGCGACGTCTTGGAACAATAGTATGCAGGTTTTTTTTCTTGGATGCACGCACAAAAGCTATAGATGTTCATCCAACTGACACTGCAGGTGACGCTGTGCAGAAGCTCGCAGAAAAACTAAACTTAACTTCAACTGACGGTTGGGCCATTTATCAATCTCGACCAGACGGTGAAGAGCACATAAAAAGTTTTGATTACTTGTATGATATAATATCGGCATGGGAACTAAAACAAGCTTTCGGAACTACGATGAAAAAGCTTGCAAATAGCTCCCAATCAGGAGAAAATCGATTTGTTTTTAAAAAGAGACTTTTTAAATCAACTCCAGAACTATCACAAGATCCTGTCGAAATTAGCATGTTATATTCACAGGCAGTTTATAGCGTTGTTAAGGTAAGTAATTGTATCGATAATTAATATTCTTTATTTGTACAAGTAAAGTCGAGAAACTTCGTGAAACAGTCGAAATGATTTTGGTCCCAGTTTTTTTAAATTAATGGCCAGACATAATCGGTTGCTCTTTTTTGGAAATCGCTTATTGAGCTCTTGCGCTCTTTTTTATCTTTTAAAGAGTCTTGTGGAAATTATTAAGTAAAGAAGAAATTAATTTTTCGTCCTTTTATATATACGAACTAATTTTTGAAATATGCTGTGACGTCATAATAAACACTTTTATTGTTTATGTAAATTTTTATGCTAAATGTTTAGTGTATTGATTTTGACCGAATAAACTAATACTTGCCTTTTCAATGTCTCAGAGTAACATGACATAGTTTCGCGATTAATGGGCGTTAGGGTGGGCATGCATTGAATTTAACTGGCGCTGCGTAGGACAAATTAGAATATAAGGGATATGTAGTTCATGTTTCCCAGATATCGACGTTTGTGTGGACAAACAGAATATATATATATATATATATATATATATATATATATATATATAGGGCTGGAAACGCCTTCTTTTACCTGAAACATATTAATGCACAACGGAGTCCCGACAGCATTGACTTCTTTATAATTGATTGTTTTTTCTTTCAGATATTTCGGCCTATAACTAAAAAAGATTTTTAAAAGTAAATTAATATGGAATTAATATGATTTTATGTTATAACGATTGACCCTTAAGTATAAAACACCGTCCGAATGCCGTTTTTTTCACTGAATCGTTTGTTTTTAACAGGTTCTTAAAACTGCAAAAATTATTGTTTTTAAAGGTCCTCTTCGGCTCCAGGCTGAAGAGAGCTAATTTCCGTTTTGTTATACCCTTGCAGATGGGTATTTCAGTCTGAAGCTTGCAACGCAGTGAAGGAGACATTTCCGACCGTATAAAGTATATATATTCTTGATCAACATCACAAAGAGAGTCGATCTAGCCCAGTCCGTCCGTCCGTTTCTACGCAAACTAGTCCTTCAGTTTTAACACTATCTGCTAGTTAATTCGGTGAAAAATCGGTCATTTTTAAATAATTTTTATTGGCGATACGGATAGTCTCAGTTCAATTATGTGATAGGGCACCATTAAAACAAAATGTGTGAATTTTTTCATCAAAACGTCGATCTATTTGTTGCTCCAAAAATAATAAATTTTCAAAAAAAAAAGAACTTGACAGCGTTACCTGAGCAATCTGGTATAGAAATACTGTGCAAAATCTCAAAACGATCCGTTCGATGAATTTGCAGGATCGTAATTGAAATGGCCACTTTTTAGGAGAGCGTTTTAAAGTTCGTGACACCCATACAATTCAATATAAAACGCAATTACTTACCTACGTTCAACTGCCCATAAGTTCGGAAGTTTTACTTGGAGCGATCTAATATTTTTACACAATATTCTCGGAATAATGTCCATTCAAAAAAATAAATCCAAAAAATATGCACAATAACAATTTAAATACTACCCCTTAAGCTGTGGGTTGGGGTCAGCGACGTTGACTTCGGCGGCAGCGGCGCTGGCGTTGCCGTCAAAGTCGTTGAGAAGTATTACGCCAGCGTTAGTTCCTCTATCGGCTCTATGTGGTCCGAGTTACTATAGTCATGCAGCGATTCCTTTTTCTGAACCAATTTAGAAATACATTTCGATTCTCTTAGGTCAATTGTGTTTTCTTGTTTACAAATTTTTATGAGGTTTGATGCTTTACAATTTTTGGGTAAGGCTAATATTTTATTTTGTTTGATACAAAAATTTCGTTAATATCTAAATGTATTACTGATTGGTTCTTAATTACAGGTTTAATTACTAAATTTTCGTAGTTGCATGGTTCAAGATCGGGAATTTTTATCATGTAAATAATAGTCGTTTTATTTTGTAAGACAGACTCGTCAATAAATTCTAACATTTCTTCAACGGAAAAGGAAGATAAATTATTTCTTTGGAATATCTTGTATATTTCAATTAACTTAAATTCATTTAGTAATAGGGTATTTATTTCATTAATTTTCGCCCATTGTATTGCGAATTTAATATTTCCTATTTCTTCTTTTATTACTCTAATTTGTAAATTTGATTTTGTAAATTTTATGCATTTTCATTACTAAAACGATTGTCATTCTGAATGGTGTTTGCTAACATTTTCGAAATTTTTAAATTGTTAAGTTATTGATTCTGTCCTAATTATTATTTAATTATTATTTGCTCATTGTTATTTAATGCTAGGTTGTTTAAACTTTCTTCTATCAATACTAAATCCTCGGGATCTCGAAGGTCTAGACAGGGTACCGGACATAGTAAAAAGTCTACGAGAATTTTCGGGAAATCCAGCGGAATTCAGTTTGTGGAAAAAAGGAGTCGATAGAGTGCTACAATCTTATGAAAACGCTGTAGGAACGGCTAAATATTTTATATATGTATATAAGTTATGAACAGTCATGGTCAGAGGGGGATAATTCCCCTTATATTACCTAAATGATATGATTTTCATGGTGATTCGTCCTGCTGGTCCTCCTTACTCTCGTCCTTCTTATTCTTTTTTATTTAAAACGATTTTACTTTAAAATAAAACTGTAATCGATTTCTTTCGTTACAAGCGGTTTTTATACCCGTTACTCGTAGAGTAAAAGGGTATATTGTATTCGTGCAAAAGTATGTAACAGGTAGAAGGAAGCGTTTCCGACCCTATAAAGTATATATATTCTTGATCAGGGTCACTAGCCGAGTCGATATAGCCATGTCCGTCTGTCCGTCTGTCCGTCTGTCCGTCTGTCTGTCCGTATGAACGCTGAGATCTCAGAAACTATAAAAGCTAGAAGATTGGCATTTTGCATGCAGATTCTAGGAGTTCCTACGCAGCGCAAGTTTGTTTCAAAAGGTGCCACGCCCCTTTAACGCCCACAATCGCTTGTATACGATTTTAAAAATTTAAATATTTCGGAAAGTAAAATGCAGTTTTATTGTGTTTATCAATACCTATCGAAATGTAGAAGAAATTTTTCAAATCGGACCATTCGTTAAAAAGTTATGCGTGATCAAAGTTTCTATCTCCATCTCCCTCGCACTCCCTTTACCTGAGTAACGGGTATCTGATAGTCGGGGCACCCGACTATAGCGTTCTCTCTTGTATTATTTAGAAATGTTGTAGTGTTCAGATCGGGGGTACAAATAGAATTAATTCTAACAATTATATTTTTGTGGCTTGTTGGCTTGGGCAGCGCCGCGACGTCAGCAGACCGCTGGCAGAGCGGTTGCAGAAATATCCAAGCCGACACCAACGGTTTTGGGTGTCTGACCCGAAGTGTTTCTCCACTCCAGATGCTAACGCTGCACTTATGCCTGGGCTCGGCGAAGGGTAGGGGTAGCGGCGGCTATAGCTGAGGCAGCTAGCCGACGCTCGGTTTTCTTCCGCTATTGCGCTGTTGCCGAACCCATTCGATCGCTGACGTTCCGTCGCTGTCGCTGTCGTTCTGACGTTGCTGACATTCGGTCGCCGGGCCGCTGTTGCTGCATCGCTGTCGTCGTTGGCGTTCGCTGGCTGGGTCGCTGCGATGCTGTTGCCGGTCTCATAATTCGGCGGTGTTATTGCAGCCACTTGGAATTATAGCCACTTTAATATTGTTGCTGTTGATGACTGAGTGGGGTGAATTGAATGGGTTCCAGTTTGTGGGTAACCGAGAAGGGTGAATGGTGCGGGGTTCGGTGTCGTAGGGCTCAAGAGGGGTATAGGGATGGGGGCAGTTGGCTGGTGTTAACTCCTCCCCACCACAAGATCTGTGTCCCACAGATCATTTAGGCCTTGATTGCAGGTTCCGGCTTACTCCGCGCTTCCAAGTTCTCAGGCGGGTCCCGCAGCTTAGGAATTCCTTTGGTCGATGTTACTTTTTTCCAAACGAGGTATACTGCTGTCATTAGGGCTATGACTATTTCTACGGAGAAAGATATCAAAATCTCATTGGACATGACTGACAATCTTTTCAGGTTTTCCATGCTGAATTCGTGGACGTACTTCAACGAAAGTTCGTAACCCGTGGTTTTTATTTGGGTTAGTACGGCTGGCATTGCCATCAGGTGTGTTGACGAGTAGCTGCTGTAGTTCCGGTCACCAATCGTAATCGTTTCGTTGTCAAATTGTACGATGTACGAACCCTCCAAGTGGTGTTTCTTGATCGGAGTCGATACCGATCCGTTGAAATTTGTTAAAAAGATTGTCCCGTTGTCGATGAGTTCCTCTGTTTCCTGGTTTGTCCTCAGGTAATCACATTCGGCTTGGCCTCCTTTTAGCAATCTTGGAATACAACTATCCTCATCCAACTTGAATAGGTCTTTTTCTCGGCACACGGCTCGGTAACACGATCGATATGCAATTTCCGAGTAGCGCATATGTTTCCAGGCTGTCCATTGCCAGTGTGGTGTACTTTAGTACCACTTGTTTGCCATCCGATGTCGTTGGGTAAATTTTCATCAATCGATATTTCCTGTCCACCACTTTGGGCATTGCCAGGATATACAGGAGAGTAGTCCCGTTTGTGAGGATTGTAGGCAGGGAAAACTCAACTGCTTCCAAGACGTTTTGATAAGGGAGGCTGTCGGCACGTGGAAATCCCCTTCTATTGTGTTGACTTTCCCTATCACGTCATTCAGCTTCTGGATTGATTCTTGTGCTGAGTCAAACAGCTTATTGTTGATCCGGATTTGTTGGTTGTTGTTCCTTTCCAGGCTGCCTTCTTCTTTCAAAATGGCATTCCAATCCGATTTGTCCGGTGATCCCGTGACCCATTTCCAAGCTAATCCTAGCCAGTCGATCGAGCGTTGCTTCCGTGACGGTGCGCTATTCATGCGCGAGATCCCTTCTGAAGCTTGCTGCAGATAATGGTCTACCAAAGCACCGATCCGTTGGTCCGTGATTAACTTCGCTTCGTCTGCTATCTGGTCGATGAGCTGTTGTATGCGCCCTAAACTTATGATGTGAGCCAGTTTGAAGACGCCATTGGTTCTCCCGACGGTGTCTTGTTGTAAGGGGACTACCGGTGAATCATATTTAAAAATATGAAGGGTTGCCGCCACATAGATTGCGGACGCGCTTATAGTGTCAGCAAAAGGTTAAATGAAATGTATTCTTATAATTAGGTTGTTATTCTTTCTTAGTCTAGGTGTCTGTATTCGTGTTTTCTTGTGTCTTATCATTACCCTTTATCCTTTAGTATAGTTTTCTTCTTAATCTAAGTGTTGCTTAACTATATTTTTATATTTCTTAAGTACTAAGAAATTTTTAGTTCGTTTTTGGAGGAGGTTATGAGTTAGTGAAACATTTAATACACACTTCCCTTTATGTTTTTATTGTGAAACAGTTGTAAAAAAATTAAAATAATCTGTTGGCAGCCCTCCTGGTCTGGAAACCGAGAGTAAAATTTTTTATTTGTAAGAAATTAATTTCTAAATTATATTTTTTTTAGCTTTCTCTTTATTTTTATTGATAAACTTATTTGTAGGAAATTGGTTTTTAACTATATTTTCGATTTTTCTTAGTTTTTATAAATAGGGAAATATGTGAAGAAAATTGTTTCACTCACCCTTTTATCCTTTTATTGGCCTCTTTGCCTTGTGTTTAATGGAATTGTTCAATGTGTTTATTTCGATTTCTTCTTACAAGGTTATTATTCTGAAACAAAATAAGAATTAGTTTTCGTTTCATTTTTGTTTAAAAAAAAATTTTTGGTCAGATTTTTTGGTGTGTGTGCGGATTATTTTTTCCTTATTATACCCGTTACTCGTAGAGTAAAAGGGTATATTGTATTCGTGCAAAAGTATGTAACAGGTAGAAGGAAGCGTTTCCAACCCTATAAAGTATATATATTCTTGTTTAGGATCACTAGCCGAGTCGATCTAGCCATGTCCGTCTGTCCGTCTGTCTGTCCGTCTGTCTGTCCGTCTGTCTGTCCGTCTGTCTGTCTGTCCGTATGAACGCTGAGATCTCGGAAACTATAAAAGCTAGAAGATTGGCATTTTGCATGTAGATTTTGGGAGTTCCTACGCAGCGCAAGTTTGTTTCAAAATGGTGCCACGCCCCCTCTGACGCCCACAATCCGCAAGCTATGCCCACAGTTTTGATGCTATTATGAAAATTTTTTTTGATATATATTTGTTTCGTCAATACCTATCGATTGGCCAAATAAAAGTTTGCCACGCCCACTCTAACGCCCAAAAACCCATTAAACGCTTAAGCCTGGCCAGCGCCTACATTTCCGCCTTTCATGGCGTATACAATAGCGCCATTTAACGGATGATTTTGGAACAGCTGGCCAAGGTGCTCAACAGAGTCAACGTTGATTCTCGATAAGGATTTCTATTAAAGGATGGCTTTCATTTGTCAATACCGAACTATATCCCAAGAACTATGAAAATCAAATCAAGTTTGCCAAATTGGAGGTGTTCCTGGGTACCGATTTTAACATACAAATCGGGAGCTGATTCGAGCGGCGAAAAACATACAAGAAGGCATATTTATATTAAGTTGTTTAGCTGAGTAACGGGTATCTAATAGTCAAGGCACTCGACTATAGCGACCTCTCTTGTTTTTTTATTTGTGTGTTCTCTCTTATTTGGTAAGTGTGTCAATAGGCGCGGTGGTCCGTATTTGTCCGTTTTGGCGTTTCGCCTACTAAAGTACGGTTGCCACACAATCCACTGGGCAGCTTTTTTGAATGCATTCCACATTCGTTAGCCTTTCCAGCAGATTGCGACACACAATTTTAAAACATTGGTTTCTGATTATTATTATATTATTTTATTATATTTTTTTATTTAAATATTTTTTCGCTCGAAAATTAATTGCCGTAGCGGTTATCTTGTTTTTTATTATGATTAACGCAATTTTTTTTTTCGCTCGCGAATAAGCTACCCATTGGGGTGGACTTATCGCCGCAGCGGACTATTGCCTTCTTTTTTGTTAACTCGGTTTTTTATTTGTACCCGCGAATATGTCGCGCAACAGTGTGCGTGGACAAATCGCCGCGGCAAGTTTACCGATAGCAAATGGATCACATACTCAACCAACTACGGGAGGCCAAGTATATAAGAACACTCGACTTAAAAAGTGGCTACCGGCAAATACCAATGGATAAAGGGAGCAAACAGTACACCAAGGGACGAAAACGGCGAGCACGTAATATCATACGCCAGTCAGAAGCTCACAAAGACAGAGCAAAACTACTCAGCGACCAAAAAAGAATGCCTGGCAATCCACTGGGGCATCCAGAAAATGAGGATGTACTTGGAAGGATATAACTTTATAGTCATCACTGATCACCAGGCGCTAAAATGGCTAAACTCGATAGAGAGCCCGTCAGGACGGATTGCCAGAGCTCGAAGAAGAGCTCTGGATTAAACAGAAACTCCTAGACTTGAAAAGAAATCCCGAAGCATGGCCAGATTACGCGATAATCAACGGAAAACTATACAGTCATCTACCGTCATGGGCTGCAGACGACGACACACAGCCATGGAAACTATGCGTGGCGAAAAATTAAAGAGCACGAGTACTGCGAGAAAACCACAGCGAAGCAACAGCAGGACACCTAGGGGTCAGAAAAACAAAACACCGGATAATGGCAACATACTACTGGCAAGGGATGCACAGAGACATACAGCAGCATGTACGAAGCTGCGAAACATGTCAACGCTACAAGACATCACAACAACAAGCAGCTGGGAAAATGTTGTCACAGATAGCGAAAACACCCTGTGAAACCTTGTGCATAGACTTTGTGGGGCCACTACCACGGTCTAGCCACGGTAATAACAAGTTATTAGTAATGTTCGATAAATTCACGAAATGGGTGGAGATAGCAGCAGTCCGGAAAGCGACGACGGAAATCGTATTAAAGGTCCTCAGGGAACAAATCATATCACGGTTCGGAACACCAACAGCCCCATACACCCCTCAGGAAAACCCAGCAGAAAGGGCAAACCGTACGATAAAAACAATGAATTCTCAGGAATAGAGCACACAAGATGGGACGACTGGCTACCTGAAATCTCGCTAGCAATCAACAGTAGCAGATCGGAATCAACAGGGTATAGCCTGGCATATCTACTATATGGACGGAAAATTAGACTACCAGGAAGCCTGTTTGCCGAAAACACTCAAGGATCCGGAATCATAGAGGAGACTGTGGAGGCACGATGGGAAAGGATAATGGATACAAGGAAATTGGCACACCTAAACATGGGAAAGGCGGCACAGGATCAAGCTAGATCATACAACCTCCGGAAAAGGGACTGGAGACCCAAAATAGGAGAGCTAGTATGGGAAAGACAACACCCCTTGTCAAAAGCAGCAACTGGATTCGCGGCCAAGCTAGCCCAAAAATACGAAGGTCCTTTCAAAGTAACAGGCTTCATATCAGCGGTGATTGTAACAATAAAACACACGGTGACCGGGAAGACGCACAGAGCCTACATAAACGAACTAAAAACCCATGTAGAAACCCTTGACTAACAAACATGAGCAACAAGCTAATACTGTACGCACATTATCAGAATGAACAACAAACTGAAAAACTCGCTCTCCAAGTACCAAAGGCTCAACCAGCAGCGGCGAAGAGTAATTATATTCGGAGCCGTGGACGTGGCAGGTCCAGCGGGTTGCAGGAAGCCAACCAAGGCCGCCCCGGTAGGCAGACAAGCGCCAGCCAGGAAACCAATACCTACACCGACCATAGCAACAACAAGGCAAACGATGGCTACACCAACAACCAGGGAAACGACCACGGCAACAACACGGCAAACGATGGCGACACCAACAATCAGGGAAACGACCACGGCAACAACTCGGCAAATGATGACAACACCAACAATCAAAGAAACGACACGGCAAACAACGGACAACGAAGCACGACCCCTCACGCCCAGGACAACAACCGGAGCGAAAAGGAACAAGCTGGCTGAATTCCAACGGCCACAAACAAAATGGGTAACCCCGCGGCGGCTCTCTGCACTCGACCATCCCGGAGCAAAACGGTTCAAACCGTCAGAGGAAAGTGACGAGGAGTGGGAACCAAAACCGCGGGGATACGACAACCACATGAAGAGGGTGGAAGAAGCGGTCATACAACTAAAGGCAACCTGGCGCGGAGGAAACCGAAGAACAAAACTGGTGGTCTCGGACAACCTCACGACCCGAATCCGGATCGGGAGAAGCGGATACAGCCAGAAAAACACCGTGGAGACACCAACGTCCTAAGCGGGGGGGTCACAGCAGCATCACAAATAATAAAAGAACATTCCAAAAACCACACACAATGATCTTTATTCTCCCTACGCTACACCACATTCAAAACACGCACCAAAATCGCGCACTTTCAAAACACGCGCCCAACAAACAATAAACTGGTCACACTAATATATCGATAGTCGACTACCATCGCTATATTTCTCGTCATCGACCACTCTGGGCACACTCAACGGGGCCTATATAAGTGGAGGCAAGACCCCAGATGAGTCACTTGCGTTCCGACGATCTTCGAGAAAACATCAGCAACAAGGTAAGTGTTCTGGTAGATAGTCTTGGTAGCAGTATCGGTTCTACAACCTGGACAGGATCACTTGCGTCCCGGTTTCCTAGAAATCAGCCCAGACCCAGTCGTGATCACTGAGGCGGCCCGGTTTTCGTAATACAGGCCCACCTAAGTGAGTTCCCCCATAAGTCACGTTTCCGGCTCCCGACCCGGAAACGAAA
The DNA here is from genome assembly GCA_018153365.1 of Drosophila fuyamai. Classification (NCBI taxonomy): domain Eukaryota; kingdom Metazoa; phylum Arthropoda; class Insecta; order Diptera; family Drosophilidae; genus Drosophila; species Drosophila fuyamai. Next base: position 303,049 of record JAECXW010000703.1, read on the forward strand.
CGGATGTAGAAACGGCAGTTCGAACCTAACGACGCCCGGCAGACCGAAACTAACGATGCCCTACATTCCCGAATCCCACTAGAAACCAAGTAGATCTCTCCCAACGACCCAGAACACTTCGACCCGACGTACGCACGACGAAGCGACTTCTCGGCCCATCCGCAGCGCGGACACTCGCAGCAAGCAGTTCATCACTCGGCCCATCCGCAGCGCCGACACTAGCAGCAAGTGGTTCATCACTCGGCCCTTTCGCAACACCGAAACTCTCACACCGGATCACGACAGCAGCAGTTCATCACTCGGCCCTTCTACACACAACTATACGATTATACGATTACTTGAAATACACATCTCTAGTTTTACCCACTTGTGTCATTATTGGTGAAAGGGAGGTAAATCGATCTATAGAGGAATAAATATAAATATCTGTCACGAACCCTGACCGCGACGAGCTATACCGCCTCCCAAAACAGGGTCGTTATAGGTCGGAAACGCTTCCTTCTACTTGTTACATACTTTTGCACGAATACAATATACCCTTTTACTCTACGAGTAACGGGTATAATTATATTGTGTGATAAAAATATAAAAGTTTGGAATATTTAATAATCTATTTATAAGAATTTTGTTTAATTTTTATTTATTTTTTGTTATATTATTACATATATTTCCAGTAATTTGCATTAATTCTTGAATGGTTATTCTTGATAACGCATCTGCTATATAATAACAAATTCGGGATTTGGCACTTTGAAAAAAATATAATTATACCCGTTACTCGTAGAGTAAAAGGGTATATTGTATTCGTGCAAAAGTATGTAACAGGTAGAAGGAAGCGTTTCCGACCCTATAAAGTATATATATTCTTGTTCAGGATCACTAGCCGAGTCGATCTAGCCATGTCCGTCTGTCCGTCTGTCCGTCTCTCCGTCTGTCCGTCTGTCCGTCTGTCTGTCCGTCTGTCTGTCCGTCTGTCTGTCTGTCCGTATGAACGCTGAGATCTCGGAAACTATAAAAGCTAGAAGATTGGCATTTTGCATGTAGATTTTAGGAGTTCCTACGCAGCGCAAGTTTGTTTCAAAATGGTGCCACGCCCCCTCTGACGCCCACAAGCGACAAGCTGTGGCCACAGTTTTGATGCTATTATGAAATTTTTTTTTGATATATATTTGTTTCGTCAATATCTATCGAATGGCCTAATAAAAGTTTGCCACGCCCACTCTAACGCCCAAAAACCCATTAAACGCTTAAGCCTGGTTAGCGCCTACATTTCTGCCTTTCATGGCCACAATAGTGCAATAGCGCCATCTAACGGATGACTTTGGAACAGCTGGCCAAGGTGCTCAACAGAGTCAACGTTAATTCTCGATAAGGATTTTTATTAAAGGAAATTGCGATAGTTTTCATTTGTCAATACCGAACTATATCCCAAGAACTATGCAAATCAAATCAAGTTAGCCAAATTGGTGTTCCCTGGGTACCGATTTTAACATTAAAAATCGGGAGCTAATTCGAGCTGCGAAAAACATACAGAAGGCATATTTATATTAGTTGTTTAGCTGAGTAACGGGTATTTAATAGTCGAGACACTCGACTATAGCGTTCTCTCTTGTTTTTATTTATCAAAATAGTGTAAACGCGAATTGGGAGAGATAGGTCTGCTCCTTACAAGATTCAACTTAAAACTCAAACTTAAAAACTACGGTGGCGCTTATCAAACCTTTGATTGTGAAAATGAACTTTATTAATAAATTGAGAGTGTCCAAAATGAGAGCACTGAGCGTGAGAGCGACAAGGTTTGAGCTGCATCTGCCAATTTACAGTATTGGGGGATAATAGTTTTTTGGAGTTTGGGGACATTTGTTTATAACGCAAAAGGATGTTTATATTAATTGGCGACTCTTGGGAGCCGATGATTTTGGGTGTGACAAATGCAATGTAAATATGTTTATGTGGTAGATATGTGGGTGTGGGTATGTTACTTCCCCATCCATTAGAAAAGAGCCTGTCCTCAGGCGGATAAATTAGGGTATATGTGAGTGGGTATTTTAGTTTGTATAGTATTTTTATTTAATTGTAGGGTATTTTCATTTGGTGCAATATTGTTTAATTCTGTTAGAGTTTCTGGGTTCTTAGTGTTGTTTTTGTTTTGATTTTTATATTTATTTACAATGTTTTTCGGAATACTCTTAAATTTATAAATGAAGTAAAGAATTAAAACTTTAATTATTACAATTAAAATAGTAAGTATTATAATTTGAAAAGTGTTATTTTTTCTTGTATGTATTCTTATTATATATTTTGCTTCAATTATTGACAGTGGTTCTATCATTGTTACATTATTGTTTACATAATTAGTTTGTGTGTAATACATGTTTGGTTTAAAAAGAATTCGGTAAATTCCAAGTAATTAAAATATTTGGCTCTTTATAATTTGTTTCATATTTTTTATACATTTTTGTGTATCTACATTCGGCATTGGCTTGGTTTAATATTCCTATAATGCATTTATTTGGAACTCTTTCTTTTGTGTTAAATGAAAATATTTGATTATTTTGAAAATAATATTTGTCTTCTAAAGGTTCTGTTAATATGTCATTAAATTCATTTGGGTAAGGCAAAATTTTGAATTTTAAAGTTTTTATAATGTCTTTTGGGATATGAGAAATTATCAATATTTAATTAGTATTGGTTTGTAAAAAGTATTAAAATTAATAGGATGTTGATAGTGTTAATCAACAAGTTAGGTTTGGTTTTCATTTGGCGTGCATCTGGAATTATCGCATTTTTTTCGTTAATTTTCTTTGTTTTCTTATTCTTAGACGTACAATGTATTATTTTTCTTCCTCTGTTAACTTCTTCGTAATGATTATCATCTAATTTTGTGATTTTTCCTGTCTTTTTAAACAGATTAGTGGTTTTTGATTTTACTAGTGTAGCTTGTCGATATCTAGTATCAAAATCAAATTTATTTCGTGATTCATTTAGTTTTTCTGTTTTTTTGATTTTTTGATTGACTGTGTATTATATTATGGAGTTCCAGCGAAAATAAAAATATCTGCCGGAGTTCTGCCTGTGGTATTATGTTTTGTTTTAAGAAACATTAAGAATTGTTTCAAATTTTGTTAGCTTATTTTCTATGTATGTTTCACTGTTTATGATTCATAATTTTTTATTTACTGTTTTATGAAATCTCTCAACGTCAGAAATTCCATTTTTGCTTGTTGCAATGCTGCACACATGAAAGCTGAATCTTTGTCTGCTTTAATTTGGCTTGGTTTACCCATTTCATTGAAAACTTTAGTTAATGCTCTTTTTGCTTCTAACCAATCTAGACTGTTGACTTCAATTAAGGTGGCAAATTTTGAGTAAATGTTTTTACAAGATAAAAATTGTTTATTATCTATCATATAAAAATCTATGACATATTTATCTCTTGGATTAAAAATTTCTGGGGTTATTTCGAAGTCTAATTTAGTATTTCTATGTTCTGTTTTTGCGATGTTGCATACTTCGCATTCATTAATAAAATTTTGAATTAATTTTTTGAGATCGGGAAAATAATATTTTTCTTTAAAAAGTGCTGTTTGTTTTTCTATTCCTGGATGTAATAGTTCTCTGTGTGTTTTAATAATAATTTCTTTGAATTATGCGTAAGTGTTAATATCTATTAATTTACTATTAGTTTTCATTGTATTAGTTAAGTTATCTGGGGAAATAATTTCAACGTATTCCTCTTGAAAAATTAAGAAGTCTGTTTCAATTGGAAAATATATTTCGATTTTCTTAATAGAAAAGTATTCAATTATCAATTGTTTTGCGTATTCGATTGTCATCTCTTTATATGTTATTATGATTTTTGTTTTATGAAAAAAATTTATTACTTCGACTTCATTTGAGTCTCCTCTTATAAATTCTAGTTGTCTGTTATAATAATTCAGTGGTCTTTCTGTTATTGATATGTGATTTTGTTTATCTTCTGGTGCACTATGCACTGACGCTACTGTTGTTATTGTATTTGAATTATTAGAAGTCTCTCCTAAATAGGCTTCCTCTATTCTTTTTCTAGATAAGGCGTCTGCCACATGGTTTTCTTTACCGGGCAAATATTTTATTTCATAATCAAACTCATTTAGTTTGATTATTCAGCGTTGTAATTTCATGTTAGGTTCTTTGATATTATTGAGCCATACTAGAGGCCTGAGATCACTTAGGATCAGAAATTTTCTGCCAAAAAGATAGGACCTGAAATATTTGGTGGCCCAGACAATAGCTAAAAGTTATATTGCCGAATAATTAATTTCGGGTTCATTAAGAGTTCTGCTGGCATAACAGATTGGTTTATGTTTTTGCGATAATACTGCTCCTATAGCAATATTACTTGCATCTGTTGTTAATGAAAATGGTTTTTCGAAATTTGGGTATATAAGTATTGGATCGGACATTATTATACCCGTTACTCGTAGAGTAAAAGGGTATATTGTATTCGTGTAAAAGTATGTAACAGGTAGAAGGAAGCGTTTCCGACCCTATAAAGTATATATATTCTTGTTCAGGATCACTAGCCGAGTCGATCTAGCCATTTCCGTCTGTCCGTTTGTCTGTCTGTCCGTATGAACGCTGAGATCTCGGAAACTATAAAAGCTAGAGGATTGTCATTTGCATGTAGATTTTAGGAGTTTCTACGCAGCGCAAGTTTGTTTCAAAATGGTGCCACGCCCCCTCTGACGCCCACAAGCCACAAGATGTGGCCACAGTTTTGATGCTATTATGAAAATTTTAATTGATATGTATTTGTTTCGTCAATACCTATCGATTGGCCTAATAAAAGTTTGCCACGCCCACTCTAATGCCCAAAAACCCATTAAGCGCTTAAGTCTGGCTAACGCCTACATTTCCGCCTTTCATGGCCCGTGGTACCAATGTCTTGGGGTAAATGGCGCTATTGTATTGCGGATGACTTTGGAACAGCTGGCCAAGGTGTTCAAGGCGTTGACAGAGTCAACGTTAATTCTCGATAAGGATTTCTATTAAAGGAAATTGGGATGGATTTCATTTGTCAATACCGAACTATATCCCAAGAACTATGCAAATCAAATCAAGTTAGCCAAATTTGAGGTGTGAATCATACAATGTCGTATGTGTGTATGTATGTAAGCATATACATATGTATGTATTTACATTGTACACAGTTGCTATACCCGTTACTCGTATTGTGCAAACATTTAGACTTTAATATACATAATACTATTTAAGAATGTATGTGTTTAGCCAATATAAGTATGTATATTTAATATTTCTAGTCAATTTATTGCACTCAAAAACATAAACATAAACACAGCTGCTGGTGCAGGACAAAAGCTGATGCTCGTGCTGTAAAACTGCCAGCTCTAAGAGATCGCCTAATTCAAATTGATAATTTGAACTTTTTGTCCTTTTTTCCTGTGGCCACTCTAATTCACATTATGTTAATGCAAAATCTCAATCATGTGCAATCACGTGCATTTTGTCTCTTTTTGCTCCTATTCGTTTCTCACAAGTGCATTCTCCTGCGCTAGAGAGACGGAAGATGTGCTAGGCAGAATGGAAAGTTCTAGAAGGCACTGTTCGCTGTTAGCAAAAAGGGCGGGAATCCGTGCAAGTAAATCGGCGGTTATGAACTTTGCAGAGCTGCAAACTATTCTCCTCTCGCTTTAGTCTACGACTAACCATCGTATGTGATCTCTTTTCTCGTCTGCGATTGCGATTTTTGTCAGTTTTGCCTATCTTAGCTGAGTAACGGGTATCTAATAGTCGAGGCACTCGACTATAGCGTTCTCTCTTGTTAAAAGTTTAAGTTTTTCAAACGCTTGTACATAATCATTATCTTTTATATTTAAAGTTACGCCATTTTTAAGCTTTGCTGTCATTGGTTTTGCTATTTTAGCAAAGTTTGCGATAAATTTCCTATAAAATCCACAAAGACCTAAAAAGGATTTTATTTGTTTTGGGGATTTGGGTATAGGGTAATTTTGTATTGCTTCTAATTTCAGAGGATTTGGTTTTATACCAGTTGTTGTTATAATATGTCCAAGGAATTCTGTTTCCTTTTTCATAAACTCGCATTTGTCGAGTTGAAGCTTAAGAATAGCTTCTCGTAATTTTTCAAATACCTTTCGCAAAGATAATACATGATCCTCCAATGAAGTGGAGTACACGATAATATCGTCCATGTAGACCAAGCAATCCTTGTAGATCAAATCTTCTAGGAGATTGTTCATGCACCTTTGAAAGGTAGCAGGGGCATTTTTCAATCCAAAGGGCATTCGAGTATATTCATAATGACCATTTTTGGTGGAAAAAACTATCTTTGGAATTGAATTTTCATCCATTTGTATTTGGTGAAAACCTTTGCGAGGTCAATAGTGGTAAAATATTGGCATCTACCAAGTTTGTCCAATATTTCATCCATGACCGGGATAAGGTATTTGTCATCTACCGTAATTTCATTTTAATTACGATAGTCAATTACGATACGGAACTTTTTTGTTCCAGATGCATTACCTTTCTTAGGTACTATCCAAACAGGTGAGCAATAAGGAGAATTTGACTTTCGGATTATTCCCTGTTTTATCATATCTCTCATTTGCGAATCAACTTCTTGGTCGTAAGCTTGAGGATATTTGTATGGTTTTTTGTAAACCGGTTGCTCATTTTTTGTTTGAATGACATGCTTGATAGTACTCGTGAAAGTTAAATTGTCACTTTCTTTGTACTGGATGTCGCTAAATTCATATAAAATTTTCTTAAGATTATCTTTTTCCTCGTCATTAAGGTGTTCTAATCTAAACTTATTGGTTTCCTGCAAGTCGTTATTTATTGCAAAATTAAAAGGCGTATCTGTCGAAAATGGGGGATCGCAGCAATCAATTTCTGTTTCTCCTTGTTTATATTCGAAGTCATTATAATTAAATCTCATTCCGAATTGATAACCGTTTAAATTAACTGTTTTTGATTTATAATTAATAATTGCGTTACAAGCTTCAAGATATTCTCTTCCTATGATCATATCATATCTATCGGAAAAATTATGGACCCAAAATGTTTGTTTGGTCGGACAAAGCTTACTTGCATGGTAGGACACGGATTTATTTAATTGAATATTACCATTTATGGTATGAACATTAAGAGGTGTATTTTTCGTTGGAAAATGAAAGTAATTTTCTTTAATTAAATTAATAGAAGAGCCTGTGTCTACAACACATCGGAACTCTTGGTTATTCATGATGATTCGTGTGTAAGGGTTTCTATTTCCTGTTCGGTGTCCGAGGCTTGCTCATCAAAATTTTCTGTATCCATTTTCATATGGCCACTCGTACTTTCGCGATTTCTTTTTATTGGTCGATTAGGAGCATAAGCCCCATTTTGTTGTGATTGATAATTTAAAAGATTCCTAACCTGATTATAATTGAATTTTTGTTGGAATTCTTGTTTTGTTGCTTGATATAGTGGGTCGTTTTCATAAAAAGTTTCGCTGTTATTTTTATTATAATTAGACTTATGTTGAGATGTACTAGCCTGCTGTTTATATTGATTTGGGGAAAAATTATTTTGTTGTCTGTATTGGTTTTGAGAATTATAGTTTTATTGTTTATTAGTATTTTGTTGGGGTTGATAATTTCTTTTATCTTGGTTTTGATTTTGTGAATTTTTTGTTCGATCTGAATAAAATGTTTCATAACAACCTTCTTGTTGTGCTACACATTTTATTTTACTATCGTTAGTAATATCATACCTAGCCAATGTCATAAAAAGTCTATCAGGCAATTTTTTCATAATTACATCTTTAACAGTGTTATTAAGAGCATTTGTGTATAAAATTGTATTTGAAGCGTTATTTTCCAAAGCTAATTTATTTAATATTATAAAAGATTTGGACTCAATGTCCTCAACGAACTTACGTATACACCCGGGAAAGGGGGTGTTATACAGACGTCTTAGTAGTTCTTCGCAGGGCGTCTGGGTTTTATATTCGTTGATGAGGGCGTTCCTTAAGTCCCTCCAGGATCTGGCTGTTGATAGTTGAGATATCCTCTGGGCATCTCCGTGAAGCTGCATTTCAATCGCACTGAAGAATACGCTCGCCTGGCGTATACATGTTGTGGGGTACAACTCCAGGATAAAATCTATCCTCCTCATGAACGGGCTGAGTTTGAGCGTGTTGCCTCCAAATTGCGACACTTGCCTGATTTGGTTCAGGGCTTGATTTAGATGGTTTTCTGACAATAATAGCACTGGTTCTGCCATTTTTGGTTTTTTATTTAGTTTTGAAAATTTTTCACAATTTTAAAAGTTTTGTGTTATGAATTTGATTTAAAATTGTTATACCTTGTCTCTTACCACTGGTGGGGGAGAACTAAGATGTTTTATTTTTTAGTAACCCTTGTGTTACGGACAAAAGCACTAACTTTTACAATAAAAAAATTGTTTTTATTTTTTTTTTTAGTTATTTACAGTCACACGGGTCAAGATTTATTTTTTGTTAAAAAACCTCGCAACCTGAGCTTCGATATCGTGTTGCAAAAATTGAGGTTTCCGTTCGTATATTAGCGACACAAACCGACACTGCGATAGCTGATTTGGAATTGCACTGGGACGTACAATGTTTGGGTTCTTTAGGGATATAACCGTATGAAAAGTTATATCCTACCGGCTGCGCCAGTAACAAATTCGGTATTTAGCACTTTGAAAAAAATATAATTTTTATTTATAAAAATAGTGTAAACGCGAACTGGGAGAGATAGGTCTGCTCCTTACAAGATTCAACTTAAAACTCAAACTTAAAAACTACGGTGGCGCTTATCAAACCTTCGATTGTGAGAAAGAACTTTATTGATAAATTGAGAGTGTCCAAAAACGGTTACTTGTGTTCGGGTGCCCCAGCTAAAACATTTATTTGTTTCACGGCTCGCCCCAGACCTCTCATCACTGGATATTACGGCTTATATCCGTAACAAAGTCCAAGTTGATGATTTGAAGGTCGAACAATTTAAATTTTCTTATGCTAGGAAAGTATCATCATTTAAGATTGGTATTCCTTGTGCTCTTTTTGCATCTGTGTGTTCCACCAGTTTCTGGCCCGAGGGCATATTTGTAAAAGAGTACGAAGCTAAGAGAAAAAAGAATAGTTCAGGGGAAATGGAAAATACCAGTAAAGAACCATCCCCAGCCCCCTCCACATCCTCTTCTGTCCCAAAAAACTAGCCTCCTCTTTTCTTCTTTGCTATCAGAATACAAGAGGCTTACTTAGTAAGCTGACTAAATTGTATTCGGATAGTTTTTCTTTCCCTTATAAAATTATGGTATGTACAGAGACCTGGTTAAGGACGGATATTCTTAGCTCCGAAATTCTCCCGGGTAAGTACACTATTTATAGGCTTGATCGTCAGTCCAGACGGGGAGGTGGAGTCCTGATTGCTGTCGACTCCACCTTTTCCTCTGAATTACTAACTTTCGGCGAAATTTATGACATCGAATTCCTAGGTATAAAATTATCGTTTCCCGGTAGTTTTGTATACATTACTTGTTCATATATCCCACCATCATCTGAGTTCCCTATTTACGCAAATCACCTTTCCTGTATTCAGTCAATTTTCAAAAAACTGTCAAATCAAGACCAGTTAATAGTATTGGGTGATTTTAATATACCTAGTGCGACATGGTCCCCTGACGAAAACTCTAATATGTTGCTTCCTTTAGCGCAGCATGACTTTATTGACGGCTTGCTTGACATTGCGCTATCCCAAGTGAACCATGTTAGGAACTCATTAGGGCGTTTACTGGACTTTTGTTTTGTTTCAAATTCAGAAGGCGTTTGCCTATCAAGAACGGGACCACTTACACAACCGGAAGATCCTTATCATCCAACTCTAGAACTAACTGTAGACGTAAAAACAGAGCTGAATAAAAAATCCGAAAAGTCGGTTAAACGAATCCGCTGCTTTCGTAAGGCAAACTTTCATCTTTTAAATACTTTTATATCCGGCTATGACTGGTCCGAATTTTATTCATGCACTGACGTGGCTAAGGCCGTTAATATCTTTTATAATGCATTGAATTCTTTCTTTTATCTGTGTGTTCCGTTGTACTATCCGTCAATTTCAAATAAACCTCCGTGGTTTAATAAAGAGTTGTCACACCTAAAAAATATAAAGTCCAGACTTTTCAATAAATTTAAAATGTGCGGTTCACAATCTGCCTTCTCTCGGTACCTAAGGGCTCGGTCAAATTTTATCGTGCTTAACGCCCGGTGTTATAAAAGCTATTTGACTCGTTGTAGGGTCCAATTTTCAGAAGATCCAAAACAGTTTTATAATTTTGTTAACTCTAAGCGTAAATCAGCCTGTTACCCTTCATCGCTATCATTTAAAAACTCTACGGCAAACTCTGATCAGGCAATTGCCGATCAATTTGCCCAGTTTCTCCAGACAACATATTCTGTTTCATCCCGTCCAAATCCGTCTTATTCAAATGGCATACCCAAGTCGAACTTGATTTTTTGTCCGAGGTTAAGCGAAAGCTCCCTTCTTTTGGATCTCCATAAAGTTAAGCCAGTCTATTCACCGGATGCGGACGGAGTTCCAGGCTGCGTGCTTAAATACTGTGCTGAAACTCTGTGTAGACCTCTGTATAAATTGTTTACCTTGTCTTTAAAAACATCTCATTCCCACTTATTTGGAAGGAGTCATTTGTCATTCACCTTCATAAGAAAGGAAATAAATGCAATACAAATAATTACAGAGGCATATCCAAATTATCCGCCATCCCAACGCTTTTCGAAAACACTATTACACCCCATTTGCAACATCTTTGTAGATCGATTATATCTCCATGTCAACATGGATCGGCGAAGATCTACGACGACAAACCTCTTGGAGCTAACGTCTTTTGTAATAAATGGCTTTAGAAAGAACATGCAGACTGACGTAGTTTACACTGATTTTAGCAAAGCGTTTGATTCAGTAAATCATTCGCTTCTTGTATTAAAGCTAGTTTTATTAGGGTTTCCATGTGATCTTCTAACATGGATCTCAAGTTATCTGAGTGGTAGGACTCAACGAGTCCTCTTTAAAAACTCGATCTCTGATTTGATCCGAGTTACTTCAGGGGTCCCACAAGGAAGCCACCTTGGCCCACTTCTTTTTACTTTATTTCTAAACGATCTCTCTCTAGTCTTGACAAGGTCGCGTGTCCTTATGTACGCAGATGACGTTAAGTTATGCCCTGCGTATACGCTGCGTTGTCTAGAATTACGCACGTTCATGACCTTGGCGTCCTCCTTGACCCAAAACTTAAGTTTTGTGACCATATTACTTCTATGGTAAATAAAGCCAGGGGAGTACTTGGATTTATTAAAAGGTGGTCAAAGGAATTCAATGATCCCTATGTTACAAAGACTCTGTTCATTTCACTAGTCCGTCCAATCCTGGAGTACTGTTCAGCAGTTTGGAGTCCTCAGTTACATATAGACCGGATAGAGTCTGTGCAAAAGAACTTTTTATTATTTGCTCTACGGGGCCTTAACTGGACTGCAAGCCTTATTTTACCATCCTACTCTAGTAGACTTCTCCTAATTAATCTACCATCCTTAGTAAACCGTAAAACGATGCTTGGCACAACTTTTATCTATAAACTTATTCATGGGGATGTGGAGAGTCCCGAGTTACTGGGTCGCATAAGCTTCTCCGTGCCTAATAGAATTACCAGGAACTATGTTCCTCTTACTATACTTAATATTTGTAGATCTAACTTTGATATGTATGAACTGTTTAGAGTACTGTGTAACGACTATAATAGACTATACCACATTATTTCTACTACCGACTCTTTGCCAAGCTTAAAAAAATTAATTTTATCTTACTTAGCATACAATTAGTATTAGTATTAGTCTCCTACGTATTTCTAATCTTAGTCTGTCCGCTTCTACATTGTGCTTTTTAACTTCTCGCGATCTCGGTATTACGCCTATAAGGATCCGCGCGTAACAAGCACTGCTTGGTGTCGTAAAGGCCACTTGTTTGCGCTGATCATACTGCATCAACGTTCGAAAAAAAAAAGATTGAGGATATTTGTATGGTTTTTTGTAAACCGGTTGCTCATTTTTTGTATAATTAATATGCTTGATAGTACTAGTGAAAGTCAAATTGTCACTTTCTTTGTACTGTATGTCGCTAAATTCATATAAAATTTTTTAAGATAATCTTTTTTCTCGTCACTAAGGTATTCTTATCTAATCTTATTTGTTTCTTGCAAGTTGTTATTTATAGCAAAATTAAAAGGTGTATCTGTTGAAAATGGGGGATCGCAGCAATCAATTTCTGCTTCTCCTTGTTTATATTCGAAGTCGTTATAATTAAATCTCATCCGAATTGATAACCGTTTAAATTAACTATTTTTGTTTTATAATTATTAATTGCGTTACAAGCCTCGAGATATTCTCTTCCTATGAGCATATCATATCTATCGGAAAAATTATGGACCCAAATTCTAAACTCCTACTTTCCTATCAGAATGCAAGAGGTTTGCGCAGCAAACTTACTAAATTGTATTCCGATAGCCTCTCCTTTGCATCTCATATTATTGTGTTCACAGAAACCTGGTTAAAGCCGGAGATCTTTAGCTCCGAAGTTTTGCCAGGTAAGTACACAATATATAGGTATGACTGTCCCTCTAGACGGGGAGGTGGAGTCTTAATTGGAGTTGATTCAAACCTCCCGTCTGAGGAGTTATTTTTTGATGAAGTCAATACCATTGAATTTATTTGTGTAAAGTTATCGCTTCCTGGTAACTTTATATACATAACTTGCTTATATATTCCGCCGTTGTCTGAACTTCCTGATTATTTAAATCACCTATCCGTCATTAAGTCCGTTGCAAATAAGCTTTCCGATAGGGATCAGTTGATAGTTCTAGGAGATTTTAATATACCTGGAGTTACTTGGTCCTCTGAGGACGGATCGAATGTCTTACTACCTATAGCACAGAATGATTTTATTGATGGCCTGCTTGACATATCTTTATCTCAAGTAAACCATGTTCGAAATTCATTAGGTCGCCTACCTGATTTGTGTTTTGTATCAAATCCTGAAGGTGTGTTTCTGTCCAGAGTAGCACCACTCACGCAACCTGAAGATCCATATCACCCAACATTCGAACTTTCATTTGATACGGGTAGAGTTATAGAAGAAAAATCAGAAAAATCCAAACGAACACATTGTTTTCGCAAGGCAGACTTTCTGAGGCTAAATAATCTTATTTCTGGCTTTAATTGGTCTGATCTTTACCTATGCATTAATATGTCCGATGCAGTTAATGTTTTTTACACTGCAATAAACTCATTTTTTAATTCCTGTGTTCAGTGGTACTATCCGTCAACTTCCAATAAATCACCTTGGTTTAGCAAAGAGTTGACACACTTAAGAAATGTAAAGTCCAGACTTTTTAGGAAATATAAAAATACCGGTTCTCAATCTGTTTTTACTAGATATTTAAGTGCTCGGTCAAGATTTACCGTGCTTAATGTTCAGTGTTATAACAGTTACTTAAACCGTTGTAAGGTCCAGTCTCTCTCAGGACCCGAAACAGTTTTATAATTTTGTTAACACCAAGCGTAAATCTAATTCTTTTCCTTCCTCGCTATCGTTCGAAAACATGACGGCAACCACAGATCAGGCAATAGCCGATTTATTTGCCAAATTTTTCAAACGACTTACTCTGCTTTAGATTATTCATCACAGCCTTATTCTTACAACATATCCAAGTCAAACCTCATATTCTGTCCCACTTTAACAGAAAGCTCTCTTCTTTTGGATCTTCTTCGTATTAAACCTGTTTATTCGCCAGGGCCCGATGGTATTCCTGGGTGCGTGCTTAGGTATTGCGCTAAGGCCCTGTGCAAACCTCTTCACAAGTTGTTTACCTTATCTATAGAAACCTCCCAATTCCCAAATATTTGGAAGGAATCATTTGTTATTCCTCTTTTCAAAAAAGGTAACATGTTAGAAGCCAGTAACTACAGAGGTATTTCTAAGTTGTCAGCTATTCCTAAGCTTTTTGAAAAAATTATTACTCCTCATTTGCAGCACCTTTGCAGATCAATCATTTCTCCGTGTCAACACGGATTTATTAAACGTAGATCCACAATCACAAACCTTCTAGAGCTCACTTCATTTGTGATAAAAGGCTTCAATAGTAGTTTTCAAACAGACGTCATTTACACTGACTTTAGTAAAGCATTTGACTCTGTAAATCACTTACTTCTCATTCAAAACTTGACCTTTTAGGTTTTCCAGTTGATCTGCTTAAATGGATTTCAAGTTATCTGAATGGCAGGTCACAAAGGGTCCTTTTTAAAAATTCAATTTCTGAAATTCTCCGTGTTACCTCCGGTGTCCCACAAGAAAGCCATCTGGGTCCGTTGCTTTTTACATTATTTATTAACGATCTTCCCTCAATCATAAGTCATTCTCGCGTACTTATGTACGCAGATGATGTTAAGTTATAAGGATATTTCCTGCCATTTAGACTTACAATCCGATCTAGATAATTTTCAAAACTGGTGGCTAGATAATTTACTAAATTTAAACGGTTCCAAGTGAGAGCTGATGATTTTTTATCGGGCCAATCCGATATACGCGACTTACACGTTAAGTGGTAGCTCTTTGGATAGAATAACTCATGTAAACGATCTTGGCGTTTTCTTGGACCCTAAAGTAAAATTTTTTAATCACATTTCGTCCATGGTTAATAAGGCAAGAGGAGTGCTTGGATTTATTAAAAGGTGGTCAAAAGAATTCGATGATCTGACTAAAACTTTATTTATTTCGCTAGTCCGTCCAATTCTGGAGTATGGGTCTCCCGTCTGGAGTCCACAATACGGAATACATATTGGTCGTATTGAATCTGTACAAAAAAACTTCCTTCTTTTTGCTTTACGGCGCCTAAACTGGGATGCAAATCTTATCTTACCTTCTTATTCTAGTAGCCTTCTTTTGATTAATTTACCATCCCTAGCCAACCGTAGAACGATGCTTGGTACTATCTTTATTTATAACCTTATACATGGTGATATTGACTGCCCCGACTTGTTAAGTCGGCTAAACTTTTCTGTGCCAAGTAGATTAACTAGAAATTATATTCCCCTAACTTTAAATCATTGTAGATCTAACTATGCCTTGCATGAGCCTTTCAGAGTATTATGTTCTGACTATAATAGACTTTTTCCTGTAATATCAAATCTTGACTCTCTGCCGCTCCTAAAACGATTAATACTTGCTTCATTGGCACAAGATTGATCTAACTATTACCTTTTTTCCCCGGACCTTTACCTTTATTTTTCCTATCTCGCGTCTATCTTATCGCGAATCGTGCCGTACGATACACGGCTGCGCCCCTCGGTCGGTTGGGCGGGTAAGTGGGCCGTGGGACTCCGCGCGAAAAAAAAAAAAAAATTATTTGTTTGGTCGGAAAAAGTTTACTTGCATGGTAGGACACGGATTTATTTAACTGAATATTACCATTTATGGTATAAACATTACGAGGTGTATTTTTGGTTGGTTAAATTAATAGAAGAGCCTGTGTATACAACACATTGGAACTCTTAGTTCATGATGATTCATGATGATTCATGATGATTCGTATGAAAGGGTTTCTATTTTCTGTTCGGTGTTGATGAAAATTTTCTGTATCCATAATTTAATTTTTGTTGGAATTCTTGTTTTGTTGCTTGATATAGTGGGTGGTTTTCATAAAAAGTTTCGCTGATATTCTTATTATAATTAGGCTTATCGTGGCCTTGAGATCTATTAGCCTGCTGCTTATATTGATTTGAGTAAATATTATTTTGTTGTTTATAAGTATTATAAATAATTTGATCGGATTGATAATTTCTCTTATCTTGGTTTTGACTTTGTGAATTCTTTGTTCTATCTGAATAAAATGTTTCATAACAAGATGTTAGCAATATCATACCTAGCCAATGTTATAAAAAGTCTATCTTGCAATTTTTTCATAATTACATCTTTAACAGTGTTATTAAGAGCATTGGTGTATAAAATTGTATTTGAAGCGTTATTTTCTATACTTAATTTATTTAATATTATAAAAGATTTGGACTCAATGTCCTCAACGAACTTACATATACATCCAGGAAAGGGGGTGTTATACAGACGTCTTAGTAGTTCTTCGCAGGGCGTCTGGGTTTTGTATTCGTTGATGAGGGCGTTCCTTAAGTCCCTCCAACATCTGGCTGTTGATAGTTGAGATATACACAGGTAGAAGGAAGCGTTTCCGACCCTATAAAATATATATATTATATATTCTTGTTCAGGATCACTAGCCGAGTCGATCTAGGCATGTCCGTCTGCCCGTCTGTCCGTCTGTCTGTCCGTATGAACGCTGAGATCTCGGAAACTATAAAAGCTAGAAGATTGGCATTTTGCATGTAGATTTTAGGAGTTCCTACGAGCGCAAGTTTGTTTCAAAATGGTGCCACTCCCCCTCTGACGCCCACAAGCCATAAGCTGTGGCCACAGTTTTGATGCTATTATGAAAATTTAAATTGATATGTATCAGTTTCGTCAATACCTATAGATTGGCCTAAAGTTAAATAAAAGTTTGCCACGCCCACTTTAACGCCCAAACACCCATTAAACGCTTAAGCCTGGCTAGCGCCTACATTTCCGCCTTTCATAGCGCCATCTAACGGATGACTTTGGAACAGCTGGCCAAGGTGCTCAACAGAGTCAACGTTAATTCTCGATAAGGATTTATATTAAAGGAAATTGCGATGGTTTTCATTTGTCAATACCGAACTATATCCCAAGAACTATGCAAATCAAATCCAGTTAGTCAAATTGGAGGCGTATGTGTGTATGTATGTAAGCATTGCACTCAAAAACATAAACAAAACCACAGCTGTTGGTGCAGGACAAAAGCTGCCTGCGCTAAAGCAGCGCTGGTGCTGATGCTCGTGCTGTAAAGCTCCCAGCTTTAAGAGATTGCCGAATTTAAATATTTGAAATATTTTTAAATATTTGATAATTTGAACTGAATAACAGGTATCTACTAGTCGAGGCACTCGACTATAGCGTTCTACCTTGTTTTTTAGTAACCCTTGTGTTACGGACAAAGGCACTAACTTTTGCAAAATATCGGTTTTTTTCCTTTTTTGTTTTTAGTTACTCAAGATTAATTTTTTGTAAAAAAACCTCGCAACCTGAGCTTTAATAGCGTGTTGCAAAAATTGATGTTTCCGTTCGTATATTAGCGACACAAACCGACACTGCGATAACAGGTTTAGAATTGCACTGGGTCTAACGATGTTTGGGTTCTTTAAGGATATAACCATATGAAAAGTTATATCCTACCGGCTGCGCCAGTAACAAATTCGGTATTTAGCACTTTGAAAATAATATAATTTTTATTTATAAAAATAGTGTAAACGCGAACTGGGAGAGATAGGTCTGCTCCTTACAAGATTCAACTTAAAACTCAAACTTAAAAACTACTACCTTCGATTGTGAGAAAGAACTTTATTGATAAATTGAGAGTGTCCAAAATGAGAGCACTGAGCGTGAGAGCGAATGTAAATATGTTAATGTGGTAGATATGTGGGTGTGGGTATGTTACTATATAGCTATCCTTCAGATATTCTACCGTACAATTATATTCCTCTAATTCAAGTCTCATTCGCGTTAATTTGGAACTGAAGCTTACTACTAAAAATAGGTAAATAATGTGATCTGTTTTGACCGTGAAGTGACTACCATAAATAAATGGTCTGAAATGTGTTATTGCTCAATTAATGGCTGCCAATTCATGCTCCGTTGTGCTTATATTACCTTTACCCTTAGTAAAAGATTTTAATGCATATGCAACTGGAAGTCGGAGTCCTTTTTTGGTTTGAGTTAGAACTGCTCCACATGCTTGCTTATCTGTTATTATGCAAAACTCTTTGGTGAAGTCTGGGTATTGTATTAAATTTGGATTTATTAGTGCCGATTTAAGGTGATCGAAGGCATTTTGGCAATCAGTTGTCCATTCGAATACAACATCATTTTAGAAAATCTTGTTATGTGACGAGAATATTCGTCAAAATTTAGGATAAGACGTCTATAATAGTTGCAAAAAGCAATGAATCGTCATCAAGACGCTGTCCGCATCATGTGGGACAGGGTAATTTTTAATGTTGTAGAATTTTTTGTCGTCTGGCAGGATTCCTTTGTCTGTGCATTTGTATCCCAAAAATGTTAATTTATTCATTAAAAATTAACATTTTTAGCAGGTAATTTAAGATTGAATGTTCTACATTTCTCAAAAACATCAGGTAATCCATGTATCCATCCTTTTTGGCAATTTTTTACATGTATCTACTTATTAATATCTCGGGTCATACCTTTCCAATAGTCATGCCTTCTGACCTCGCTGGATTTTTTTCTACTAGTTAAATTGTAATTTGTTGTAATGTTGAATGGTTATTCTTGATAACGAATCGGCCACAACATAATCTTTGCTCTTCAGATATTCGACTGTAAAGTTATATTCCTCAAGTTCAAGTCTCATTCGCGTAAGCTTTGAGTTTGGATTTATCATATATAGTGGTCATAGACAGTGAAGGCCATAAACATATAGGTTGTTGCCCAATCAATTGATGCCAATTCTTGTTCTGTTTTATTTTTATAATTTTCCCCCTTAGTAAACGATCTTCATGCATATAAACTGCATGAATAATTTTATGCAAATTATGCAAAACCATTGCTGGCCAAAAAAGTCGTTACGTCCTTTGAACTTTTTTCGAGTTCAATTTGATTGAAACATTGTCTTTGGAATAGAATTTTCATCCATTTGTATTTGGTGAAAACCTTTTGCTTGGTCTGAGGAACTTGTGAGATGGTTCTGAAGCCGCCTAGCTGGGGCGACCGAGCGGGACGCAGGTTGCGGATAGCGGACGACCTCACTCGAGGCCAACTGCGAATAAGCTGGCGGTGGAAATCAAACACGGAATCGTGGACGGAAACCCCAGCAAATAAGCAGTCCCGGACAACCAGCTGGTATCTTGCAACGAGGCAGTACCGACGATGCGATTTGTTCAGCCGCATTTAAACAGTTGCTTTACACAAACCCAATATCCCCCACACACCACCTACCCACTTCCTCTCCCAAACAACATCTCACTCCGGGCCGGACTACGGTGTAATCCGGACCGTGCCAAGAGTCAGCCTGGCTGGGGGCCTGGATCAACAACTAGCCCAGTCTCAAACGGTGGGCTCAGGGAGATGGCGACCCACTGTTCTATCTATCGCCTTACCCGGGTAACGCGGATCTCTGCCCGGGCGGACCTTTCCCCTTCTCCGCAGCTCGTGGGACCAACTATGGAATCAACATATAAAAACACAAACAAGAAAACGGAGACGGGAACTCCACAAAAGCCCGGCGCTGCAAGGACGAACGATGGTTCCACTGCGAGCACCAGTAGGGCTCAGAAGGGGCCCCATCCCAAACTAGGGATGTCGGGGGACAGAAAGACTGTCGCAAACGCCTCTGCTATGTGCGCATCTGCGCCAAAACCAGTGGTAGGCGCAGCAAAGTCGATCGGGTCACCCGCTGGTGAAAAGAAGAAGTTTACATACGCAGAGAGGCGGACTGCCGCCCACACCCTGCGCTCACATGCCAGAAGCACTGTCGCCACGCCTTCGCCCGAACGGCTAAAGAAGGTAGAGTGGGCAAGGACGGTGTTTCCCAACTATGGGCAAGAGAAGCCCCAACAAGAAGGTGCTCAGGCGAAGAGGCAACGCTCCATAGAGCTGCCCGGCCCGTCGGCGAAGAGATCGAAGATCCAGCCGTCGGTCTCCTTTGCCGAGATCACCAAAGATCGGGTCCTACTTGGACTCATAGATAGGGGAAATCCGGAGAACAGGATCCCCAGAAACAAATGGAAGGCGGTTGAGTCCAAGCTGTCTCTCATTTGCCTGCGTATGGTACGCGAGAAGCCCGGTTCAGCGCCTTGCTGTATGGACGCGGGCTGGTACCAGGGCAGCGTAAAAGTGGTGGCCTGCGATAATCAGAGATCAGCTGACCTATATAAACAGGCGGTAGCTCAGCTCGGTGCAGTCTACGTAGGGGCGAACATAGTCGCACTAGATTGGTGTGACGTCCCCAGTAGACCGCGAGCCAGAATTTGGCTCCCAGCAGCAATCGCATCACCGGAGGACATCCTCTATATGTTGCAAGAATGCAACCCACATCTCCCCACAAAAGACTGGAAAGTCGTTAAGGTGGAGGAGCATGTAGGTGACGTAAACCAAGCGATCGTGGTGCTAAATAAGGAGTCGGTCGCTCCCATAGAGGCTGCTCGGGGAAAGCTGAATTATGGGTTTAGTGCCATACATATCAAAATATATAAAGGGGACTCTAATTCCTCGGGAAGTCCTGCCGGCAACCCAGCCGAGCAGGTGCTTGCGGAGGAAGTGGAGGCCCCTGGTGTGCCGGAGGACGGCTATTCAACCGACTCGTCGCTAAGCAGAGAGATGCGAGCGATGGGACCGGCAATCGACGAAGTGGACCTGAGCGATTCGGAGGCCGACGTTACTGTTGTGGAGGTTGCAGCTGGGGATGTCGCTAAGACTCCTGCAGATCAACCTACATCACAGTAAAGCAGCGTCCGCTGCTCTTTTGCTTCGCCTGGCCAAAGGCGAAGCCGACGTGGTCTTAGTTCAGGAACCCTGGGTAGCAGGAGGCAAGGTTGCTGGACTAGGAACAAAAGACTACAAGCTTATGCTTGACCCCAAACAAGGTAAAATACGAACCTGCATTTTAGCCAAACGACATCTTAGTACATTTCTACTTCGCAACTACAGCAACGGAGACAACACAGCAATAAGCCTGGAGCTGCAAAGCGGCTCTTTTAGGATGCTATCGGCCTACATGGCTTTCGAAAAGGTAGACCCCCCAGACGCGCTAGTCAGAGGACTGGTACAGGAATGTGAAGAGCTTAAGAAAGGTTTGGTGATAGGATGCGATGCAAATGCCCACCATACTCAGTGGGGCTGCCCTATCAACAACGACAGAGGTGAGTCTTTATTCGATTTCATTCTTAATTCGAACTTATTTCCCCTACTTTTATAACAAAAACGTGCCAAACTTAGATCTAACCCTGGCATCAGATTCACTCATAAGCACAGTCACAAACTGGGCTGTCTCCGACGAGCACTCATTTTCAGATCATAGGTTTATAGAGACAACTTTGTCCCTAGTGTCACCTGCGCCGGTCAGCTTTGCCAACCCCAGGCGGGCAAACTGGAATAAATATAAAGAAATTCTATCGAACTTCCTCCCCAGGAAGCCACCAGAAAGCACTCCTTGCACTCGGGAGCTAGATAATATAGTTAACAAATTCACAGAAGCATGCAACGCGGCATTCTCAGCTGCATGCCCGTTAGGGAAACCAAGGGGAAGGAAAAAACCTCCTTGGTGGACCCAGAAATTATCAATCCTCAGAGCCAAATGCAGAAACCTGTTCAACAGAGCGAAAGCTGCAAATGAGGACATAAACTGGCAAAGCTACAAAAAGGAACTAGCCACATACAAAAAGGCCATCAGAAAAGAGAAGAGAACTGCGTGGCAGAATTTCTGCTCGGATATTGAAAAGACAACTGATGCCGCAAGGCTCAGAAAAATACTTTCTAAGACAGCCGTATCCCTGGGCTATCTCCAAAAGGCTGACGGATCATGGTCGGACTCTAGTGAAGAATCCCTAAACCTACTCCTAGACGCTCACTTCCCAGGGAGCCTGCAAACAGGACATCCCCCAGGAAGACACACTGGAGAAGGAATAAACTTAAATCTCCTACTATCAGACCGTAATATAAACTGGTCCATTCATAGTTTTAAGCCATACAAATCGCCGGGACCAGACAATATAATACCGGCACATATTCAGCAAGCAGGAGAACTAGCTATAAACTGGCTGAGAAAAATATTCCAGACCATTCTTGCAGTAGGAGAACTACCTACAGCATGGCGGGAAACGAAAGTCGTTTTCATCCCTAAGGCAGGGAAAGCCACCCATACTACAGCGAAGGATTTCAGACCGATAAGTCTGACATCATTCCTGCTAAAAATCCTAGAAAGACTGTTAGGTCTACATATTAGAGACATCATTGACCCGACGCAGATATCAGAGGCGCAACACGCATACACCAAAGGTAAGTCGACCGAATCGGCGCTACACTTGGTAGTAAGCAACATCGAGAAATCACTCAGTATACAAGAATACACCTTGATCGCCTTCCTTGACATAGAAGGAGCTTTCAACAACGTGCTCCCCACGGCAATAACAGAATCCCTCACTGAACTAGGGGTTGAGCCACCGCTGGTGGGGCTGATCCACAAATTGCTGATAAGCACGGTCACGGCCACACTAGGGACCTCGACCCAGACTAGATTAGTGAACAGAGGCACTCCGCAAGGAGGTGTACTATCACCCCTTTTATGGAATATCGCGATAAATAAACTACTGCGGATTCTTGAAGGAGGAGACTGTAAAATAGTGGCATACGCAGACGATGTCGCCATTATCTTTAATGGTAGGTATCCACAAACGTTATGCGACCTTATGACCGCAAAACTAAAAACACTATCGGAATGGACTACAAAGAACGGACTTGGGGTAAATCCCTCAAAAACGGAACTAGTCCTTTTTACAAATAGATACAAAATCCCAAAACTTAACCCACCCACTTTAAACAACTGTAATCTCTCTTTTAGCGAGCACGCAAGATACTTGGGGTTAGTATTAGATAAGCGTCTTAAATGGGGCCTAAACAACCAAGAGAGAACCAAGAAAGCGACCATTGCACTTGGAAATGGAAAGCCCAACTGTATGGTCACGCTAAGATTCTTCAGCATGACAAATTGATCCCGCCAAAAACGGATCTATGTAAAACCCGTGAATACAATCACACGCCCTTCAAAGCTCTGACCCCAGGCAGGGAAGTATGGGATCGTGGCCGATCGGGCTCAATAGACGCAATCTGTTTATATACAGACGGCTCCAAACTAGACGGACACGTAGGTGGAGGCATATACTCCGAGCAATTAGAGAT
Organism: Drosophila fuyamai; assembly: GCA_018153365.1. NCBI lineage: Eukaryota > Metazoa > Arthropoda > Insecta > Diptera > Drosophilidae > Drosophila > Drosophila fuyamai. Next base: position 326,190 of record JAECXW010000703.1, read on the forward strand.
CAGGCGGTCTTTCAGACTTCCTGACCACTGCAGTGTCTTCCAAGCGGAAGTGTATGCTATAATGGAAGCACTTGTCTGTCTAAGGGACTTAAACACCCAGAACAGACACATAAACATATATAGTGATAGCCAAGCGGCATTAAATCAATCTACTCGACAAATACAAACTCCCGAACAATAGCAGACTGTCGCAAATCTCTCCACGAGATGGCTAGTCAGTTTACTGTCAGCCTTATATGGGTTCCGGGTCACCGGGATATCGTGGGCAACTGTATAGCAGACGAGCTAGCCAGGCAAGGCACCACCGTACTTCTCTTTCCAGGAAAGGAGAATGTCGGCATGCCGATGGCTACTTTTTTATTCGGACGTTGATGCACTAAGATCAGCGCAAACAAGTGGCCCTTACGACACCAAGCAGTGCTTGTTACGCGCGGAGCCTAATAGGCGTAAAAACGAGATCGCGAGAAGTTAAAAAGCACAATGTAGAAGCGGACAGACTAAGATTAGAAATACGTACGAGACTAAATACTAATACTAATTTTGTGCTAAGTAAGATAAAATTAATGCTTTTAAGCTTGGCAAAGAGTCGGTAGTAGAAATAATGTGGTATAGTCTATTATAGTCGTTACACAGTACTCTAAACGGTTCATGCATATCAAAGTTAGATCTACAAATATTAAGTATAGTAAGAGGAACATAGTTCCTGGTAATTCTATTAGGCACGGAGAAGCTTATGCGACCCAGTAACTCGGGACTCTCCACTTCCCCGTGAATAAGTTTATAGATAAAAGTTGTGCCAAGCATCGTTCTACGGTTTACTAATGATGGTAGATTAATTAGGAGGAGTCTACTAGAGTAGGATGGTAAAATAAGGCTTGCATTCCAGTTAAGGCCCGGTAGAGCAAATAATAAAAAGTTCTTTTGCACAGACTCTATCCGGTCTATATGTACACCATACTGAGGACTCCAAACTGCTGAACAGTACTCAAGGATTGGACGGACTAGTGAAATGAACAGAGTCTTTGTAACATAGGGATCATCGAATTCCTTTGACCACCTTTTATAAATCCAAGTACTCCCCTGGCTTTATTTACTATAGAAGTAATATGGTCACAAAACTTAAGTTTTGGGTCAAGGAGGACGCCAAGGTCATCAACTTGCGTAATTCTAGACAACGCACAACCACCCAGCGAATACGTTGCGTATTGTGGGTTCACCCGAAAAAATGTCATTACTTTGCACTTAGCGCTATTTAAATCCAAAAGATTTTCACAACACCATGTTTGAAAAGCATTTAGGTCAGATTGTAAGTCGGAACTGCTAGAAATTTCGTTATATTGCAGGCATAACTTAACGTCATCTGCGTACATAAGGACACGCGACTTTGTCAAGACTAGAGGGAGATCGTTTATAAATAAAGTAAAAAGAAGTGGGCCAAGGTGGCTTCCTTGTGGGACCCCTGAAGTAACTCGGATCAAATCCGAGATCGAGTTTTAAAAAGCACTCGTTGAGTCCTACCACTCAGATAACTTGAGATCCATGTTAGAAGATCACATGGAAACCCTAATAAGTCTAGCTTTAATACAAGAAGCGAGTGATTTACTGAATCAAACGCTTTACTAAAATCAGTGTAAACTACATCAGTCTGCATGTTCGTTCTAAAGCCATTTATTACAAAAGACGTTAGCTCCAAGAGGTTTGTCGTCGTAGATCTTCGCCTTATAAATCCATGTTGACATGGAGATATAATCGATCTACAAAGATGCTGCAAATGGGGTGTAATAGTATTTTCGAAAAGCTTTGGGATGGCGGATAATTTGGATATGCCTCTGTAATTACTTGTATTGCATTTATTTCCTTTCTTATGAAGGGGAATGACAAATGACTCCTTCCAAATAAGTGGGAAATGAGATGTTTTTAAAGACAAAGTAAACAATTTGTGCAGAGGTCTACACAGAGTTTCAGCACAGTATTTAAGCACGCAGCCTGGAACTCCGTCCGGACCCGGTGAATAGACTGGCTTAACTTTATGGAGATCCAAAAGAAGGGAGCTTTCGCTTAATCTCGGACAAAAATCAAGTTCGACTTGGGTATGGCATTTGAATAAGACGGATTTGGACGGGATGAAACAGTATATGTTGTCTGGAAAAACTGGGCAAATAGATCGGCAATTTCCTGATCAGAGTTTGCCGTAGAGTTTTCAAATGATAGCGCTGAAGGGTAACAGGCTGATTTACGCTTAGTGTTAACAAAATTATAAAACTGTTTTTGGATCTTGAGAAAATTGGACCCTACAACGAGTCAAATAGCTGTTATAACACCGGGCGTTAAGCACGATAAAATTTGACCGAGCCCTTAGGTACCGAGAGAAGGCAGATTGTGAACCGCACATTTTAAATTTATTGAAAAGTCTGGACTTTATATTTTTTAGGTGTGACAACTCTTTATTAAACCACGGAGGTTTATTTGAAATTGACGGATAGTATAACGGAACACACAGATAAAAGAAGGAATTCAATGCATTATAAAAGATATTAACGGCCTTAGCCACGTCAGTGCATGAATAAAATTCGGACCAATCATAGCCGGATATAAAAGTATTTAAAAGATGAAAGTTTGCCTTACGAAAGCAGCGGATTCGTTTAACCGACTTTTCGGATTTTTTATTCAGCTCTGTTCTTACGTCTACAGTCAGTTCTAGAGTTGGATGATAGGGATCTTCCGGTTGTGTAAGTGGTCCCGTTCTTGATAGGCAAACGCCTTCTGAATTTGAAACAAAACACAAGTCCAGTAAACGCCCTAATGAGTTCTTAACATGGTTCACTTGGGATAGCGCAATGTCAAGCAAGCCGTCAATAAAGTCATGCTGCGCTAAAGGAAGCAACATATTAGAGTTTTCGTCAGGGGACCATGTCGCACTAGGTATATTAAAATCACCCAATACTATTAACTGGTCTTGATTTGACAGTTTTTTGAAAATTGACTGAATACAGGAAAGGTGATTTGCGTAAATAGGGAACTCAGATGATGGTGGGATATATGAACAAGTAATGTATACAAAACTACCGGGAAACGATAATTTTATACCTAGGAATTCGATGTCATAAATTTCGCCGAAAGTTAGTAATTCAGAGGAAAAGGTGGAGTCGACAGCAATCAGGACTCCACCTCCCCGTCTGGACTGACGATCAAGCCTATAAATAGTGTACTTACCCGGGAGAATTTCGGAGCTAAGAATATCCGTCCTTAACCAGGTCTCTGTACATACCATAATATTATATGGGAAAGAAAAACTATCCGAATACAATTTAGTCAGCTTACTAAGTAAGCCTCTTGTATTCTGATAGCAAAGAAGAAAAGAGGAGGCTAGTTTTTTGGGACAGAAGAGGATGTGGAGGGGGCTGGGGATGGTTCTTTACTGGTATTTTCCATTTCCCCTGAACTATTCTTTTTTCTCTTAGCTTCGTACTCTTTTACAAATATGCCCTCGGGCCAGAAACTGGTGGAACACACAGATGCAAAAAGAGCACAAGGAATACCAATCTTAAATGATGATACTTTCCTAGCATAAGAAAATTTAAATTGTTCGACCTTCAAATCATCAACTTGGACTTTGTTACGGATATAAGCCGTAATACCCAGTGATGAGAGGTCTGGGGCGAGCCGTGAAACAAATACATGTTTTAGCTGAGGCACCCGAACACAAGTAACCGTTTTTGGTACAACACATGAAACCCTTTTTGGTACTACAGAATTTGTACCTGTACTACCAGTATCGGCCGGTGATCCGGACGTTAAGTCTACATGAGGTGTTGGGGCCACTACTGTATTTTGATCGGACAGAGCGGAAGTACATAGCGGAGCCACATCGATTCCGGCGACTTCGGATACCGAATCACTTTTTGCCCCCGATCTTAGTACCATTTGAGTGGCGCCTAAGATTGGCAGCTGAGCTGGAATCGAATCGCGGGCAGTAGGTTGCACGGCACCTGCCATAGAATGCCCACCGACCGCGACTTTTTTGCGCTTTGGGGAATCGGGCTCAGCTAGCATGCGACTAGTGAGCTGCGATTCAAGCGCCACGAGCAGGTCCGTATTTTTACGGCAGTTCCGGATTAATTCCGTAACACTGCTTTTCGTGAGCCGCCTAATAGTTATTGCCTGGTTCTCATAAACAATGCATTCATCGCAGTAGTAGCGTAGGCCACTCCTCTTATCGGTGGCATCACGAACCAGGCCAGAATAACCAAGACACTTTGCGTGATAAATTTTATCACATGTATGGCAGGGAATACTTTGCTGTCCAGCCGAGATAACTTTCTTACAATTTTTTAATGAACAGAAAGCCATTTTTGCTGACCACGGACCACTGTGCACTATAGCGGACAAAAAAAATCGAAAGCGCTCAAGAACTTTTTAATGAGAGATAGATCAGAGCGACAAAGCGGGAGCGAAACACCGAATAACTTTGATGTTAGGCACCACGAAACGAAATAGAAAACGAAAAGAGAGAGAGAGCGGGGATATTAACCGATTAACTCCGGTATAAAACACCTCAGAGAGAGTGCGTTGGAGTGCGTGCCGTTCCAACAGCGCTCAACGACGAAGAGAAAGACTAAAAAAAGAGGGGCAATGGAAAACAATAACAACAAACCAGCACCGAATTAAATTATGATAAAAATGTTTATTAAACACAAGTTAATCACGATGCACTCGCGAAGCGATCGGAAAGTTGTTAGAAAACACTTAAAGGTGTAGAAACGTTAAAGAGATTTAAGTAAACCCCGGTGGTTTCAATAAGAAAAATGAAAATTCGGAGCGCAAAACAAAAACACGACCGTTCTCTGTGAAGACGCACTGCGATTTACTTGCAAGCTAATTATTAAAAACCACTTCAGCAAATTAGCCAACACTTATTGGCAAAACACACCGCAATGCCGAATCTCTCACCAGACATGGCCTGTAATAAACAATAAGAAAACATCAGAACTACTCAATTTCAGCTGCACTGAGTGCGGCATGCTAATTCGAGTACTCACAGGACACTGGCTCGTTGGCGCACACGCCGGCAGGCTAAAAGCCCCAAAAAACGATTTTTGTAGAAGCTGCAGGGATGAGGAAGAAGAGGAAACGGTGGAACACCTACTCTGTTCATGCCCAGCCCTATGCAGGCTTAGACTGAAACACTTATGATATCCCTTCATAAATGACCTGACCGAAATATCGCAGACTAACCTGAAGAGTCTAAGCTCTTTTATTAAATCCTCCGGATGGGGGACCTGCTAATCGACCAACCTACAGGTTGACTCTTAACGGATAGGGGACCCAAAAATAGAGATCATACGGTATCACAATGGACCCACAGAGGTCTAGGTGTACCAGGCTACAGCCTGGCAGCCGTCCTAACCTAACCTAACCTAACCTAACCTTTTGCGCGGTCAATAGTGGTAAAATATTGGCATTTACCAAGTTTGTCCAATATTTCATCCATGACTGGGATAGGGTATTTGTCATCTACTGTAATGTCATTTTAATTACGATAGTCAATTACGGTACGGAACTTTTTTGTTCCAGATGCATCACCTGTTTTAGGTACTATCAAAATGGGTGAGCAATAAGGGAAATTTGACTTTTGAATTATTCCCTGTTTTATATTATCCCTCATTTGCGAATCGACTTCTTGGTCGTAAGCTTGAGGATATTTGTATGGTTTTTTGTAAACCGGTTGCTCATTTTTTGTATGAATGATATGCTTGATAGTACTAGTGAAAGTCAAATTGTCACTTTCTTTGTACTGTATGTCGCTAAATTCATATAAAATTTTTTAAGGTAATCTTTTTCCTCGTCATTAAGGTGTTCTAATCTAAACTCATTGGTTTCCTGCAAGTTGTTATTTATTGCAAAGTTAGATCGTGTATCTGTTGAAAATGGGGGATCGCAGCAATCAATTTCTGCTTCTCCTTGTTTATATTCGAATTCATTATAATTAAATCTCATCCGAATTGATAACAGTTTAAATTAACTGTTTTTGATTTATAATTAATAATTGCGTTACAAGCTTCGAGATATTCTCTTCCAATGAGCATATCATATCTATCGGAAAAATTATGGACCCTAATTATTTGTTTGGTCGGACAAAGCTTACTTGCATGGTAGGACACGGATTTATTTAACTGAATATTACCATTTATGGTATGAACATTAAGAGGTGTATTTTTGGTTGGAAAATTAAAGTAATTTTCTTTAATTAAATTATTGGAAGAGCCTGTGTCTACAACACATCGGAACTCTTGGTTATTCATGATGATTCGTATGTTAGGGGTTTCTATTTCCTGTTCGGTGTCCGAGGCTTGTTGATGAAAATTTTCTGTATCCATTTTCATATGGCCACTTGTACCTTCTCGATTTCTTTTTATTGGTCGATTAGGAGCATAAGCCCCATTTTGTTGTGATTGATAATTTATAGGATTCCTAACCTGATTATAATTTAATTTTTGTTGGAATTCTTGTTTTGTTGCTTGATATAGTGGGTGGTTTTCATAAAAAGTTTCGCTGTTATTATACCCTTGCAGAGGGTATTATAATTTTGGTCAAAAGTGTGCAACGCAGTGAAGGAGACATCTCCGACCCTATAAAGTATATATATTCTTGATCAGGATCACCTCCTGAGTTGATATAGCCATGTCTGTCTGTCCGTCTGTCTGTTTCTACGCAAACTAGTCTCTCAGTTTTAAAGCTATCGAATTGAAACTTTGCACACACCGTTCTTTCCTTTGCACGCAGTATATAAGTCGGAACGGCCGGGATCGGCCGACTATATCCTATAGCTGCCATATAACTGAACGATAGGAAATGCCATAACTTTGGTGTTTGTAAAGTTAGAAAGTTGGGATTTTCTATGGGTTTTATATTTGGCTAATCAATGCTACCTACCAAATTTTATAGGGATCGGCCGACTATATCCTATAGCTGCCATATAACTGAACGATTGAAAATGTCATAACTTTGGTGTTTTTAAAGTTAGAAAGTTGGGATTTTTATGAGTATTTAGAATGCATTATATGAATAATTTTGGAGAATATTATTTACGGAATATTCTGCAAGGGTATATCAACTTCGGTTCCGCCCGAAGTTAGCTTTCCTTTCTTGTTTTTATTAAAATTAGGCTTATGTTGGCCCTGAGATATACCAGCCTTCTGATTATATTGATTTGCGGAAATATTATTCTGTTGTCTGTATTGGTTTTGGGAATTATAGTTTTGTTGTTATACCCTTGCAGAGGGTATTATAATTTTGGTCAAAAGTGTGCAACGCAGTGAAGGAGACATCTCCGACCCTATAAAGTATATATATTCTTGATCAGGATCACCTCCTGAGTTGATAAAAGCATGTCCGTCTGTCCGTCTGTCTGTTTCTACGCGAACTAGTCTCTCAGTTTTAAAGATATCGAATTAAATCTTTGCACACACCCTTCTTTCCTTTGCACGCAGTATATAAGTCGGAACGGCCGGGATCGGCCGACTATATCCTATAGCTGCCATATAACTGAACGATAGGAAATACCATAACTTTGGTGTTGTTAAAGTTAGAAGTTGGGATTTTCTATGAGTTTTATATTTGGCCAATCAATCCGACATACCAAATTTTATAGGGATCGGCCGACTATATCCTATAGCTGCCATATAACTGAACGATTGAAAATGCCATAACTTTGGTGTTTTTAAAGTTAGGAAGTTGGGATTTTTATGAGTATTTAGAATGCATTATATGAATAATTTTGGAGAATATTATTTACAGAATATTCTGCAAGGGTATATCAACTTCGGGTCCGCCCGAAGTTAGCGTTCCTTTCTTGTTTATTAGTATTATTAGTATTTTGTTGGGATTGATAATTTATCTTATTTTTAGTTTTGACTTTGTGAATTCTTTATTCGATCTGAATAAAATGTTTCATAACAACCTTTTTGTTGCGCTACACATTTTAGTTTACTAGCATTAGTAATATCATACCTAGCCAATGTCATAAAAAGTCTATCTGGCAATATTTTCATAATTACATCTTTAACAGTGTTATTAAGAGCATTTATGTATAAAATTGTATTTGAAGCGTTATTTTCTAAAGCTAATTTATTTAATATTATAAAAGATTTGGACTCAATGTCCTCAACGAACTTACGTATACACCCGTGAAAGGGGGAGTTATACAGACGTCTTAGTAGTTCTTCGCAGAGCGTCTGAGTTTTATATTCGTTGATAAGGGCGTTCCTTAAGTGCCTCCAGCAACTGGCTGTTGATAGTTGAGATATCCTCTGGGCATCTCCGTGAAGCTGCATTTCAATCGCACTGAAGAATACGCTCGCCTGGCGTATACATGTTGTGGGGTACAACTCCAGGATAAAATCTATCCTCCTGATGAACGGGCTGAGTTTGAGCGTGTTGCCTCCAAATTGCGACACTTGCCTGATTTGGTTCAGGGCTTGATTTAGATGGTTTTCTGACAATAATAGCACTGGTTCTGCCATTTTTGGTTTTTTATTTAGTTTTGAAAATTTTTCACAATTTTAAAAGTTTTGTGTTATGAATTTGATTTAAAATTGTTATACCTTGTCTCTTACCACTGGTGGGGGAGAACTAAGGTGTTTTATTTTTTAGTAACCCTTGTGTTACGGACAAAGGCACTAACTTTTACAATAAAAAAATTGTTTTTATTTTTTTTTTTAGTTATTTACAGTCACACAGGTCAAGATTTATTTTTTGTTAAAAAAACCTCGCAACCTGAGCTTCGATATCGTGTTGCAAAAATTGAGGTTTCCGTTCGTATATTAGCGACACAAACCGACACTGCGATAGCTGATTTGGAATTGCACTGGGACGAACAATGTTTGGGTTCTTTAGGGATATAACCGTATGAAAAGTTATATCCTATCGGCTGCGCCAGTAACAAATTCGGTATTTAGCACTTTGAAAAAAATATAATTTTTATTTATAAAAATAGTGTAAACGCGAACTGGGAGAGATAGGTCTGCTCCTTACAAGATTCAACTTAAAACTCAAACTTAAAAACTACGTTGGCGCTTATCAAACCTTCGATTGTGAGAAAGAACTTTATTGATAAATTGAGAGTGTCCAAAATGAGAGCACTGAGCGTGAGAGCGATCTAGGTTTGAGCTGCGTCTGCTAATTTACAGTATTGGAGGATAAAAGCTTTTTGGAGTTTGGGGACATTTGGTTATAACGTGGGAGCCGACAATTTGGGGTTCTTTCATTTGTTTATTACTCAAGAGGATGCTTATATTAATTGGCGTCTCTTGGGAGCCGATGATTTTGGGTGTGACATATGCGTAATGAAAATATGTTTATGCGGTAGATGTGTGGGTGTGGGTATTTTACTATATATATGTATGTATGGAAGTATATGTATGTAATTAAAGAAATATATTTAGATTTATGTATAAATCTGGCCGGCGGGTATGTGTTGTAATATTTGCTTTTTTGTGGACTGCATTTGAAAAATGCAAAAAAATATTTTTGCTGTGGAAACACAGCGAGGAACTGGCACTTTAAATAAGTAGGAGGCCGATTTTGGCGGATCACTTGAAATAAGTTTCACTGTGCGCTGGGAATATATTTTACACACTTTAAACTTTTACTGAATTTGTTCACTGGATTTTAATTATGTATTAGCTTTGATGTACGGCCAAATGTACTTATGTACTCCAAATGAGGGAAATGGATTAAAATGACCGCACGATCAAAAGAAAATAAGAAAAGGCGAAATTGTCATTCAATTGCCGTTGTCCGATTAACCGTCTAAGACTACTTTCCAAAACAATAGAAAGCTCAAATATGTGTTTAGAAATAACGTATAATCTTCCTCCAACGGGGGGAGTATGTTCGGAGCAGCCCGCCAGCGACTAGTCTAGTGCGCATAGGTGTATGGCTGAACCTGTAGCGCTCTTGCGCTCTCCTCTTTATCTGCCTTATCTCGCTAAGCTGTCGCTCTTCGTATTCAGCGACTACATTGCAAAGCCCAAATTAAAATATGAAGCCAGGCTTTCGGCTGCAGCAGTGCAGATTCGACTGGCAAAATAAACACGACACGTACAAAAACTTATAATATTAAAAGCGTTATTATTACATAACCTAAGGGTGGCATTTTTGTTGTCTTCCCCCAAACAGCTAGGTATGTACATATTGTATTTAGTGTAAACATCCTGTAATGTGATACGATTTAGTGAGTACGTTCTATAAATTAGAATTAAGAATAACGATAATTATTGATAACTTGAGTAGAACTTACGATAACTATTGATAATGTGAACATAACTTGACTAGAATTAATCGATAAAATATACAAGAAAGGAATAAGCGCATGGAAATAAAGAGAAGAATATAAATTTAAATATATAAAGACCATCATTTACAATTTAGGTGTGGGGTAATCACGCAAATCTTTCACATAGAGGACCAATGTTGTACATAGATATATAGTGCACAGGAGAAGAACTATTGAAACTTCTAGAAGAAAACGAAGTGCACTTTGATAAAACAGCGTCCATTCATCAATTGCGCGCTGCTGCAAAAATGTTCATAATGAACAGAGAACAAGAAGGTGGCGCTAAAAATGAGCAGGATTTGATTTCTGGAGGCGATTCCATGGTGCAGAAGAACACAACTCGGATGATTACTAGTTCGCAGAATTTTCGCCAATCCAGCTTGGTGAGCACACTGGCCGATGTCTGTCAAGGATTAGCTGAACTTAAATCAACTCTTTGTGGAATGGAGCAGAACCAGATCGGCAGTGGAATGTCTGGAAATTTTTCACGGGTTGACGTAGCAGATCTAATGGCAGTGGTGGAACCGTTCTCAGGAGATGATGGAATTCCAGTGAAATTGTGGATTGAGGAATTTGAAACTGCTTGTGTTGAATTGGGAGTATCACCCAATCGTTATTGGTTGTATGTATACCAGGCCGCAACAGAGTGGGAGGCACTGCGCTCTGAAACGATTGATGTTTTTGGCCGAAAGAGAAGTAAGATGGAAATATGCGAGCAGCTTAAGCGTCGTAAGCAAAGAAATGGAGAAACTTTATAACTATAAGCTGATCTGGAGGATCGTGACATAATAAGGCACATTGTGATCGGTTTAAACGACAAGAATGGCATTACATCATCTCTCTACTCTTGTGAAAGCCTTAGTCAATTGCGTCGTCGCTTAATGGAGTATGACTAAATTCGTTTGTCAATGCCAAATCGTAACGATGGCTACGCTGTTGCTTCTGGTCAGGAAATGAAGTCCTATAATTGTCGTCAGCCAGGACATATGATTAAAGACTGCAATAAACCAATAAGTCCGCCAAATAGTTGCTTCACATGCGGAGCCATGGATCATCAGATTCGAAGCTCCCTCAAACGTGTGACTGGAAAGCTGCAACAGACGGTAGCACATCTGGAGAAGCAACAATCTGTCCCCGATATACTTGGTAAACATTTAGTAATTTTTAATATAAATGAACTTAGATGCACAAGATTTAAATTGATTGATATTCTTTTTGACACCGGCAGCCCTGTTAGTTTTATAATCAAGTCGAATTTACCAAAGAATGTAATATTAGCTAAACCAATTACCTGTCAGTATCACGGAATTTGCGGACCAAAAATAATATTGTGTGGAACAATGATCTGTTATTTTAAGTTTAATCAAAAAATTTATGAAATTGAAGTTTTTGTAGTGCATAATGATGTATTACCGGTAGCTATGATACTGGGTAGAAATGTTCTTAGTGTACTCAACCTAAAATTAATGCAAAGTAATTTGGACTGTGAAGAAACGTCATTAATGAATATTAATAAATTTGATTTAAATTGTTATTGTGCATCTTTGTTTCAAAACGAAATAGATACTAAGCTGGAAAATCGAATAAGCAATTACGAATTAAAAATAGATAATACTTTAAATGATCAATGGATGAGAGATATGGATTATTTATGTGCAGGTGTAACGTCAGATTTAATTTAGATATTGGAAGTGAGTTTGGATTAGATAAAAAGGAAAAATGATATAACTTAATTTGTAGTAAATATTTAAACATGTTAAGTAGGGAATTAACCGAACCAGTTTGTAAGATGAGTATAAAGCTAACTACTGACTTTCCATTTCATTTTAAGCCAAGACGGTTATCGTACTTTGAGAGAGACAAAGTCTCGGAAATTATTGAGGAGTTGTTACACACTAATATAATTCGCCCGAGTAATTCAACTTTGGCTTCTCCTATTGTGTTAGTTAAAAAAAAGGCAGGTGGAATCAGGATGTGTGTGGATTACAGAAGTCTTAATAAGTTAACAGTTCGTGATAACTTTCCTTTACCTTTAATTGAAGATTGTCTTGAATATTTAGAGAACAACAATTGTTTTTCAGTTTTTGATTTAAAAAGTGGGTACCACCAAGTAGGCGTCGAAGAACAGTCTGTAAAGTATACATCATTTGTAACTCCGCAAGGACAATTTGAATATTTACGCATGCCATTCGGGTTAAAAAATGGTCCGTCAGTATTTCAACGTTTCACATCCAACAGTTTAATTAATTTAGTCAGGAATCGAAAAATTGTTGTTTATATGGATGACATAATAGTAGCTACAAGAACAGTAGAGGAGCACTTTGAAATTATGGAGGAACTTATGGAACGATTAGCAAAATGCCAATTAGAAATAAATTTAAGGAAAAGTCTATTTTTGAGAAAGGTAATTGATTACTTAGGATACAGTGTCAGCAATAAAGGTATTTTACCTAATTATACACATATTGAAGCAATAAAAAATTACCCCGTTCCAAGTAATATAAAACAACTTCACTCTTGTTTAGGTATGTTTTCATACTTTCGTCTATTTGTTCAGTCTTATCCAATTAAGCTCGTCCTTTAGTTGACTTATTAAAAAAAGGAATACCATTTCCAATTAATGAAGCCCAACTGAAAGTTTTTGAAGATTTAAGGCATCGGTTATCCACTCCGCCTGTTCTTTCTATATTCAATCCGAATCGTGAAACCGAATTACATACTGATGCTAGCTCTCGAGGTTTTGGAGCAGCGCTAATACAGAAACAAAATGACAGTAAAATGCACCCTGTTTTTTATTATTGTCTGAAAGCATAATCTGCTGAATCAAGGAATTGGAGACACTTGCTATATTTTATGCTCTCCGCCGGTTTAGGGTACATTTAGAACATAAGCCTTTTAAAATTGCTACGGACTGTCATTCACTAGTACAAACATTGAGCAAAAAATCAATAAATCCTCGTATTGCTCGTTGGAATTGGAAAATTATAATTATAAAATTAAACACCGTGCGGGTGAAAGCATGCCACATGTTGATGCTTTGAGTAGGCAAACAGAATTTTTGACCAATAAGGTAGAAAGAATAATGGAAGAACCATGCGTAGTCACAGAACAGTCAGAAATATTGAAATCGTCAGAACAGTCAGAAATATTAGAATCGTCAGAACAGTCAGAAATATTAGAATCGTCAGAACAGTCAGAAATATTAGATTCGTCAGAACAGTCAGAAATATTAGAATCGTCAGAACAGTCAGAAATATTAGAATCGTCAGAACAGTAGAAATATTAGAATCGTCAGAACAGTCAGAAATATTAGAATCGTCAGAACAGTCAGAAATATTAGAATCGTCAGAAATATTAGAATCGTCAGAGCAGTCAGATATATTTGAACGAGTAGATCACCGGCAGAAGTGTCTGTAATTTCAGGAATAGCAGACTTGCAAAAGGAAGTAAGACTAGTCGATTTGGTTGGCATAGTAGGAGCCAGCTCAGATAATATTGACGTTGTATTGCAAACAGAACAAATGAATACGTAATGAATTAACAGAAAAATCAGTAAAAGATTTTGTTTTAATAGACGGTGTTGTGTACCATAAAGATGCGAATGGAAATAGGGCTTTATATGCTCCCTCAATCATACAAGATGAATTAATCAAACTATCAAATAAAAAACTAGGTCATTTGGCTGTTGATAAATGTTACAACCATATGATATCTAAGTATTGGTTTCCGTTAATGAGAACAAGAATAGATGAGTTAATACGTAACTCTCTGAAATGCATTTTACATTCTGTTTTAAAATCTGTCAATAAACGGGTATTACATAGCATACCCAAAGCGCCAATACCATTCGGTACGATTCATATGGATCATTAAGGACCGCTGCCTTGTATAAATTCCAAAAGAAAACATTTATTAGTTATTATCGATTCTTTTACGAAATTTGTAAAACTATTTCCTGTTAATTCTACAAGTACGCGAGAAGTAAATGCTAGTTTAGCAAGATACTTCGAATTTTATAGTAGACCACGTAGAATTATCTCTGATAGAGGTAGCTGTTTTACGTCAATGGAATTCAGCGAGTTTTTAGCAAACCGAAATATTGGACACATAAAAGTAGCGACATGTGCTCCCCAGGCCAACGGACAGATTGAGAGAGTAAATCGAGTTCTAACTCCAATGCTAGGAATATTATCAAATCCAATTAATCAAGCTGACTGGTATAAATTAAGAAATAAGTTTGAACATGCAATCAATAATTCTGTCCATTCTAGTATATTAAAAACGCCTACAACTCTTCTATTTGGAGTAGATCAAAGAGGTACAGTAATTGATGAGTATTTAGATAATAAATTAAGTATTGATAAGGAGAGAAATTTGACAGACATTAGAGATAAAGCAAATATAAATATTGTAGAGTCACAATGAAGAAACGAAATTTTAAATGCAGTCAAGCAGAAAATGCCAACGATGTTTAATATTGGAAAATTTGTGGCAATTAGAAACGTAGACCTTACACCTGGCACTTGTAAAAAATTTGCACCTAAATATGGAGGTCCATATAAAATAAATAGAGTTTTTGAAAACGATAGATACGAAGTAACAGATATAGATAATTGTCAATTAACGCAATTACCTTATAAAGGAATATTAGAAGCAGACAGGTTGAAGCCATGGCTACAGGTACAAATGAAAACAGTTGCATTATGTTCATAATCTAGATCGAGGTCGATCTATTTGTCGATTGACCGAGTTTAAACATAGTTGCTAGTGTTCGGAGCAGCCCGCCAGCGACTAGTCTAGTGCGCATAGGTGTATGGCTGAACCTGTAGCGCTCTTGCGCTCTCCTCTTTATCTGCCTTATCTCGCTAAGCTGTCGCGCTTCGTATTCAGCGACTACATTTTAAAGCCCAAATTAAAATATGAAGCCAGGCTTTCGGCTGCAGCAGTGCAAATTCGACTGGCAAAATAAACACGACACGTACATAAACTTATAATATTAAAAGCGTTATTATTACATAACCTAAGGGTGGCATTTTTGTTGTCTTCCCCCAAACAATTTGGTGACCCCGACGTGATCGCTGTTTTATTTGCCGTCTGCAACTCGGTTTTATTATTGTTTAATATCGTTTCGCTGTCGTTTGCGGGCATTCGGTCACAAACACACGGACTTACATACAAGTGCACACAGCTGGCCGTTTAAGTTTTACATTTCGCGCTGTGAAAAGATCAAAACAGTGTTGTGCTGCAAATTATAAACAAAAGGAGAATAATATTTAACTATTCTAAAAGTGCATAGTGCAGTGCATAGATATACATAATTTCAAGTCCGCTGTTATAAGGCGGAACAACAACAACAAAGTTCCGTTGCGTTTTCGACGACGCTTGGTGTCGCGCATTTTTTGCGGCAAAGGTTAAAAGGTTATCCACCCCTCTTAACCGGGTCGGACATTTTTTTTTTTTTTTTTTTTGTGTGCGACTAAGAAATGGCTGCTCCAGAAAACGCGGTTCGGCCTCAAAATGACGCGCCAAATGAAATAGAATTTCCTTAAATTCCTTAAATTCGTCGTTTGACTCCGCACAGACATCGCTGGAAAGGCTGGATTTAAAGAAGACTTCGCGTGATAGGCGTTGGGAATTTTCGGAGGTTTTTATGGATGTGAAGGCGAAGCTCAATAGAGGCTTAGCGGCCCAGCGCAAATTGCAATTGTTGGGTAGCACAGCTGCCAACTCCACATCTATAGACATCAACCACCACTCTGATCTTTCTTTTCGGACACGGAAGCCTCGATTACCGAACCTGGAGATTGCTCGTTTTCATGGATCTTATGCTGCGTGGCCGGACATTCTCGCAACGTTCACCGCGGCCATTGGAAAAGATGACGAGCTAAGCGACATTGAAAAGCTGCAATATTTACGGTCTAGTCTAGGCGGCGTGGCTCTGGAGACCATACGCTCGCTCGAACCTTCAAATGACAATTATAAAAAGGCTTTGAATCTGCTCATAAATCGATTTGATAATAAAGTTTTACATTTTCAGGCACACGTTCAGGCAATATTTGGTTTAAAGGGTGTCGAGAAGGGATCTGCCAGAAGTCTTCGTGAGCACAGCGATTCTATGAACGCACATCTTCGGGCAATCCATTCGCTGGCCACTACACAGCAAATTTTGTATGGATTACTGATTCATATCGTCGTTCACAAGCTGGATCAACGGACTCGGGAAAAATGGGAAGAGGATTTGCCAATCGCTGAGTTATCTTCATGGACTGCTATGGAGTCGTTTTTGGAGAGGAGATGCAGGATGATGGAAAATTTAAATCATGCTTTGGTAACGCAAACACCAGGCCAGCAGGTGGGAAAAAATGTGCATAAATATAACCCAAGTGCACTCATTGCATCATCCAATATGCCTATTTTGCGATGCGAGAGATCACTATTTGCCAAAGTGCTCTCGATTTTTAAATTTGAGCCCGCATCTTCGATTTAGAGAAGCCAAGAAAATGCACCTTTGTCTAAACTGTTTGCGCAAGGGGAATAGGTTGCAGCAATGTAAATCAACTCATTGCAGATATTGTCGCATGAAGCACCACTCACTATTGCATATGACCTCTGACTCATCCGCACCACCTCCATCATCAGACCCACTCTCGAGCTCTCAGCCATCACCATCTACTTCATCAGCACTGGTGTCATGCTCACAACTTGATCGTCAGGTATCGCACCCTCCACCAAATGCTTCAAATACTGTGCCAATAAATTACGTGTTGCTGCCTACTGCTATTGTCTATGTAAAAAATAGGGTTGGTTCATTTATGCCCTGTCGAGCAATCTTAGATTCCGCTTCTCAATTGAACTTTATAACTACGCGCCTAGCTAGCCAGTTAAATTTGAAATATAGGCATTCGCATACAGTAATTTCTGGGATCGGTGAGTCCTCTATGAACTCTGATAAATCAGTGGATATTTTTGCGCAATCACGGGATGCAGGCTATCGTGCGTCATTCACAGCTGTTGTGACTCACAGTATCACTGATTATCAGCCGAATTTCAACATAAATACATCAGGATGGAGGATTCCACAAAACATCTCGCTCGCTGACCCTTATTTCAACCAATCACAACGAATCGACTTGTTAATTGGCGCTGGTCTGTTTTTCGAAATAATTGCTATGGGGCAAATACATTTGGATAGCATGTTGCCAACACTCCAAAACACCAAACTTGGTTGGATCGTTTCTGGTGGGATGTCGACTACTCCAAATCATAAGTCTGTCTTAGCCGCCATTGTCAAGGATACTACGGATCATTCTGAGGATGACGCACTTGCTGCCATAGTAAAGCGATTTTGGGAAATTGAGGATTGTTCAAGGAAAACTGCTCTAGACTTGGGAATGGTCAATACTCTGTTCGTCTCTTATCCACTTCGGGATTCGAGAGTTTGGGTGATTCCTATTGCCTAGCTCGTCTTCGTTTTAGGAGTTTGGAAGCTATGCTAGATAGAAACCCTGTTCTCAAAGCTCAGTATTCGGCCTTTCTCCAGGAATACATCTACTTAGGCCACATGTCTCTCGCACCAAAGGATCCAACAGTACCACAATTCTTCTTGCACCACCATTGTGTACATAAGCAGGAAAGTACGAGCACAAAGCTCCGGGTCGTCTTTGATGGGTCTGCAGTGTATTATTTGGCGAGAGAAGTCCACGGATGAGTTGAGTGTTTACAAATTGAACACGGTGACTTATGGTACCAAGCCAGCTGCCTTTTTGGCTATAAGAGCCATGCATCAGCTCTCTTATGATGAGGAGGATTCGTTTCCAATTGGAGCAAAAATTGTTCGTAGGGACTTCTACGTAGATGATTTAATCTCTGGTGGCGAGTCAATTGAAGAGGTTAGGGAAATTCGTCGTCAGGTGAAGGATCTATTGTCGCGAGGCCATTTTCCAATCGAAGGAGAGTCTGACTGCGATAAGGAGAAGCTAATTCAATTTCACGACGGATCAGCTGTTACCAAGGCGCTGAGATTAGCCTGGGATCTTTCTTCTGCTAGCATAGCGGCTTATGGAGCGTGTTTATACTTGCGGTCGGAGGCCAATGGAGAAGCAAAGGTCCATTTGCTCTGCGCCAAGTCGAGAGTGGCCCCTTTAAAGGCTTTGACAATTCCAAGATTGGAGTTGTCGGCAGCGCTTTTATTGGCGGAGCTTATCGTAAGCGTCAAGGAAACCATCGATTTCGAATGCGACTTTCATTGCTGGTCCGACTCGTCTATCGTACTGGCGTGGATTCGGCAGCCTCCGAGGGATTTCAACGTATTTGTGTTCAACAAAATCGCGAAAATTCAGGAGATGACAAAAGGCATGACTTGGCACCATGTTCCAACAAGCTTAAATCCGGCGGATGTCGTATCGCGAGGCTGTACCCCGAGAGAATTGCTGGAGCACTCCCTGTGGGCTAACGGGCCTCCATTCCTGCTGCAAAGCTCGTCAAAATGGCCCTCTCTTCCAAATGCAGTTAAGGATCTTCCAGAACGTCGTCCCGCAGCGCTAGTTGGAACCGTTTGCACTGACATTTCGATCAACTGCAAATTCCTTAAAACTTTTCATAAGTTGCAGCGTGTATTTGCGTACATTTATCGGTTCATTTCGAATTGCAGAGCAAAATCTTCCCCTTCAAGGAACCGTGTTACCGTTGAGGAGCTCAATTTTGGGACCGTAATTCTTCTGAGGAGCATCCAACAGGTTCACTTAGCCAAGGAGTATGGATGTCTTAGCCAGGACAGGCCGTGTCCACAGAAGAGCAAGCTGATTTCGCTGAGACCAATAATCGGCTCCGATGGATTACTTCGCGTTGGTGGAAGATTTCAGAATGCAAATCTGGACTACGATACTCAGCATCCGATATTGTTACCCAAGGATCATCCAGTTACAAAGGCAATCATCGTATATTTTCATATAAAATACTTGCACGCAGGATCGCAAGCGTTACTTGCCACATTAAGGCAAATTTATTGACCAATGGACGAAAGTTCGTGGCTACCGTCATCAACAAATGTGTCAGATGTTTTCGGATGAAGCCTGTCACTTGGGAGCACGTTATGGGCAGCCTGCCAGCCAATCGAGTTCAGCCTAACTCAGCATTTCATACCACGGGAGTGGATTATTGTGGACCATTTTATCATAAGGCAGAGGCCCGCAACAAGGCGCCTTACAAGTGCTACATCGCCTTTTTTGTCTGCTTCTTTACGAAGGCCACGCATTTGGAAGTCGTCCAGGATCTCACAACGGATTCTTTCATCGCAGCGTTGAGAAGATTCACCAGCCTGAGAGGCACTCCGCGCCCTATTTGGAGTGACAATGCGACGAATTTTGTCGGCGCTAAGAGCGAGCTAACCGAGCTGAAGAATCTATTTCTGAGCGAACCCCACACGGCTGCGATAGATTCCTCCTGCTTAGCTGATGGCAGCCTGCCAGCCAATCGAGTTCAGCCTAACTCAGCATTTCATACCACGGGAGTGGAATATTGTGGACCATTTTATCATAAGGCAGAGGCCCGCAACAAGGCGCCTCACAAGTGCTACATCGCCTTTTTTGTCTGCTTCTTTACGAAGGCCACGCATTTGGAAGTCGTCCAGGATCTCACAACGGATTCTTTCATCGCAGCGTTGAGAAGATTCACCAGCCTGAGAGGCACTCTGCGCCCTATTTGGAGTGACAAGCGACGAATTTTGTCGGCGCTAAGAGCGAGCTAACCGAGCTGAAGAATCTATTTCTGAGCGAACCCCACACGGCTGCGATAGCTTCTTCCTGCTTAGCTGATGGGATAGATTGGAAGTTCATACCTCCGCGTGCCCCAAACGCGGTGGTTTATGGGAGGCGGCTGTTAAATCGGCCAAATTTCACTTTTATAGAGTCGTCGGTGCTTCCATCTTGGGCCTCGATGAATTGAGAACTCTCGCTTATGAGATTTCTGCCATCCTTAACTCCATTCCACTCTGTCCAATTTCAGAAAACGCTGACAGTCTTGACGTGTTAACGCCGGCCCATTTCCTGAAAGGCTCCAGCTACACAAGGTTTCCTGAGCCTGATGTCACGCATCTCCGAGAAGGCCGCCTCAGCAGATGGCAAAGGGTGACACAGATGCAGCAGCAATTCTGGAAGCGGTGGAGCAGCGAGTATTTAGCCTTGCTCCAAGAAAGGAGTAAGTGGCGCGTCGAAACATCCAACATCAAGGTCGGAAGCATCGTGTTGCTGAAGGAGGACAACCTTCCACCCTTGAAATGGCAGCTGGGGTGCATCCAAGGAGTCGTTCCAGGCGAGGACGGTGTCGTCAGAGTAGCTATGGTCCGTACAGCTACGGGTCTAGTCAAGAGAGCCTTCGCCAAGTTAGCCGTTCTGCCCATCGATTCCCATTTAGTTGGAGCCCTACTTCCTCCAACGGGAGGAGTATGTTCGGAGCAGCCCGCCAGCGACTAGTCTAGTGCGCATAGGTGTATGGCTGAACCTGTAGCGCTCTTGCGCTCTCCTCTTTATATCTGCCTTATCTCGCTAAGCTGTCGCGCTACGTATTCAGCGACTAAATTGTAAAACCCAAATTAAAATATGAAGCCAGGTTTTCGGCTGCAGCAGTGCAAATTCGACTGGCAAAATAAACACGACACGTACATAAACTTATAATATTAAAAGCGTTATTATTACATAACCTAAGGTGGCATTTTTGTTGTCTTCCCCCAAACAGGATTTCTATTTCCTGTTCTGTGTGGATTTCTTTATGAGACTTTTTTACAAGAATTTTGTTGAATTGGGAGCGACTCAGATGTACGCTCCCAAGCATTTTATTTTCAATTCTGATTTCTTTATTCTATTAGATGTTTGCATAAAGCTAAGATCGGCCGGCCATGTCGGCAGAGACGCCGGCAGAGCTGCGGTCGACGCTTATGTATAATTGTGTTTATATATGAGAGAGAGATACTATGTTCACTTGGTCGTCGGATCGGTCGCACATATCAAATATGCTGACACTGCAGTTCCGACGCATTCGAGGGCGGTCATATAACCGGGCACTCGAGAACTGCTAGGCTTATATATTTGTGTTTAGTTATTGTGGCCAAATGCAAAAATGCCAAATAATGTGTCTGTACTTAAATCTATGCGTAACACTGAGTACAGTGTGTATTCGATATGTGAACATACTACATCTCCCTCCTTTTGAAAAATAACGTTATTATATGGAGTTATTTTCTAGGTGTATATTTAATATAAATGAAAATATTTTTATTACATTTTTTTTTTTTAGTTTATATGTAAGGGTGGCATTTTTGTTGTCTTCCCCCAAACAGGATTTCTATTTCCTGTTCTGTGTGGATTTCTTTATGAGACTTTTTTACAAGAATTTTGTTGAATTGGGAGCGACTCAGATGTACGCTCCCAAGCATTTTATTTTCAATTCTGATTTCTTTATTCAATTAGATGTTTGCATAAAGCTAAGATCGGCCGGCCATGTCGGCAGAGACGCCGGCAGAGCTGCGGTCGACGCTTATGTATAATTGTGTTTATATATGAGAGAGAGATACTATGTTCACTTGGTCGTCGGAGCGGTCGCACATATCAAATATGCGTTTCGGTGATAGTTAATGGGGTCTTTGTATGTCTTGTTGTCTTTGCTTTTTGGCATTTAGGACATTTTCTTATATGTTTTGTTATATCCTTGGTCATGTTTTTCCAATAATAATGCCTTTTTAAGGATCGGCCGACTATATCCTATAGCTCCCATATAACGATAGGAAATACCATAACTTTGGTGTTTTTAAAGTTAGGAAGTTGGGATTTTCTATGAATTTTATATTTGGCCAATCAATCCGACCTACCAAATTTTATAGGGATCGGGCGACTATATCCTATTGCTGCCATATAACTGAACGATTGAAAATGCCATAACTTTGGTGTTTTCAAAGTTAGGAAGTTGGGATTTTTATGAGTATTTAGAATGCATTATATGAATAATTTTGGAAAATATTATTTACAGAATATTCTTCAAGGGTATATCAACTTCGGCTCCGCCCGAAGTTAGCTTTCCTTTCTTGTTTTTTTTTTTAGTTTATATGTAGTTTAATTTATTAAAAATTGTTTTGAATCAGAAAGTATTGTTTTGAATCAAAAGTGATATTTATATATAATTCATTTATTTTATTATTATTTTTTTTCAATCTAATTATGTGTTTTTTTTTTTGTGTATGGTTCTTATTGCGTATGGTTCTTTTTGTGTATGGTCATAAGTGATATATATATATAAGAGAATTAAAGTGATTATGAAATAACAATTTTTAACCTATCCTTAGGAACTGTTTGCTTCTTATTTTTGTTATTTGAAATTACTATGTTTTCTCTTTCTTCTATACTTTCTACCTTATATGGTCCAGTGTATTTATAGTCTAGCTTGTGCCCTGTTTCATTTTTTAGTAAAACTTGGTCTCCGATTTTTAAATCAAAGTTCAAAATATTTCTGTCATAGTTAAGTTTTTGTTTGTGTTTATGGCATTCTAGCATTAATCTAGCTCTCTTAAATGCTTGTTCTAGTCTAAACTTAGATTCTTTAGCGTAATCATCTGTGTTATATAATGGTTGTATATTATCTATACTATTGAAGTGTTTGGCTAAATTAGATGTTTTACCAAAAACTAACTCGTATGGACAATAGTCATGTGCCATAGAGGGTGTTGTGTTAAAACAGTATACGAAGTATTGCAACCATACATCCCAATCTGTTTTATCAACTGAGATGTATGAGCGGATGAACTCATTAAATGTTCTGTGGCTTCGCTCCACGGTTCCTACAGTCTGGTGATGATGTGCTGTTGAAGTTATATTTTTGATATTTAAGTTTTTACATAAATCTTCAATTATCGAATTTTTGTATTCTGTTCCCATGTCCATAATGAACGTCTTCATTGGACCGTACTTCAGAATAAAATCTTCGAATATAGCTTTTGCTACTGTTTTTGCACTTTTGTTCTGGATTGGTATTGCTACAAGGTACTTAGTTAAATCGCAAATTAGCGTTACTATGTATTCATTTCCTTGTTCAGATTTAGGTAGTGGACCGATCGTATCCACAATTACCTTGTCGAAAGCCGTTTGTGGCGTTTCGGTGATAGTTAATGGGGTCTTTGTATGTTTTGTTGTCTTTGCTTTTTGGCATTTAGTGCATTTTCTTATATATTTTGTTATATCTTTGGTCATGTTTTTCCAATAATAATGCCTTTTTATTTTTGCTAATGTTCTAGCTATGCCTGTATGACCTCCTTGTATTGGATCATCATGGAATGTAAACAGTAATGCTTCTTTCTCTTTATCATTATTTGATAATTGGGTCACCGGCTTGAGTAGCGCTATTCTTAATGATTGTAATTTTTCGAATACGTTTTTACATTTATCTGTCCATTCAAATTTAACATTCTTTTTACATAATCTAGTTATGTGACGTGAGTAATCGGAAAATTTTTTAATAAAACGTCTGTAGTAATTGCAAAATGCAACGAATCTTCTAGCGCTGTCTGCGTCCGTTAAGACTGGGTATTTTTCTATTACTTTGTATTTTTTACTATCTGGTAAAATACCTTTGTCAGTACACTTGTGTCCAAGAAAAGTCACTTCGTGTCTGAAAAATGTGCAAGTGTAGTTTTTTTCCGTTAAATGGCACTTGATAATTCCTTTGTATCTGAATCTATATTTTCGTCTTCTTCTGTTTCTGACTTTACTGCTGTAATAATTGCAGGGATTGAGAGATCGTGTAGATCTTTATCATTTATTTCGATATCTTTGCTTGTATCTGAATCTTCTTCTTCTGCTCGGGCTTTTTGTTGGTGTAATGTTAAAGGCGTATTCAAACTTGTTTGCGCTGATCTTAGTGCATCAACGTCCGAAAAAAAAAAAAATTGTCGGAATATATATTTTTAAATCATACTTATCCTTGACAGTTATTAGGTTTGTCCGCAATCTTATCAATATTTTGGATAATTTTGATAAGTTTGTTTTGTTAATTATTTCCTTATTTTCATGCACTAGGGTTCTTGCCTGATTGTAACAGTCTACAAGAATTTTTGCATGTTTATCTACTGTTTCTTTTTATGTCTGCTTTTTTTGGCTTACACATTTGTAAGACTTTTTAAATGTTTCTTTCAATTCTCGGATATGGAGTATTAACTGCTCCCATTCCATATGAAATTTTAAGTCATTTTTTTTTTTAATTTTTACTTGTGCATAATTTTTAGCACGTTTATATGTCCTAAGACTGGGTGTATGTCGATTTCGGAAAATACGTTACAGTTACAGTCGTACCTATTCATATATTCGTACTCAAAATCTGCAATTAATAGAGGCTCTGCTCTGTTCCTAATTAAGGCTAATGCCCTATTCTCAAAATTTGGCTCGTTAGCCAATGTAACTCTAAGGCACTCTGTTGTATTCATTTTAATAATTTTCTTTTTTTTTAATGATTTTGATTTTTTTTTTTAATGGGTATTTTAATTCTTGTACATATACATTTTTTGTTTAAAATTTAATTTTTTGTTTTAATTTAATTTCTTTTTGTATTTTATTATTAATAATTGTTTGGCGCTTGTAAAATTAGATTTTATCCAGATCATTAGCCTGGCTTCTGTGAATGGCTTTCTTTGATACACAGTTGTCCACAGTTGTGGAACATATAGGCCTTAAATAAAAAATATGCGCTCTTAAAGTGTGACGCTGCGCGCACAATAAAAGTATGAAATAAATGAATAAAAAGAATGAAGAACAATCAAAAGAAGCATTTAATTTAAAATTCAAGCTAAGAACGCGCGCGCGCCAACGATCGAGCGTGTAGGGTCACACTAGATCGAGAGAGATGGTCCCACAGGCAACGGGCACACTAAATCTCGCCGAGCCCTATATAAGACGGACCACGAGCCATAGAAAGGCACTTAGCAGCCAACCGTCTAAGGGTGCAGAGGAATCTCCCCAGTGGTGGTAAGCAGCAAAGTCATTTTTGGTGGACTAGATCATTCGATCAAAGTCCGCTTATATCCATTGTAGTTAGTTCCCGTACTACTTACTCCTTCCTCTAACCTTCCCGGCTTGCCGAGCTGAAGGTATCCCTAGGAGACGTCTGATTTTAGGATCACACCTCCTTACGGCAAGGTTCACCGGCTGATCTCTCTCTCTCTCTCTTGTGGCTGACCTCCGGGTCCCCAAGCACTTCTCTCTCTCTTGTGGCTGACTTCAGGGTCCCCAAGCAACAAATTCTCTCTTTTGTGGCTGACTTCAGGGTCCCCAAGCACTTCTCTCTCTCTTGTGGCTGACTTCAGGGTCCCCAAGCACCAGCTTCTCTCTCTTGGGGCTGACCTCCGGGTCCCCAAGCACTTCTCTCTCTCTTGTGGCTGACTTCAGGGTCCCCAAGCACCAACTTCTCTCTCTTGTGGCTGACTTCAGGGTCCCCAAGCATCAACTTCTCTCTCTTGTGGCTGACTTCAGGGTCCCCAAGCAACCAATTCTCTCTCTTGTGGCTGACTTCAGGGTCCCCAAGCACCAACTTCTCTCTCTTGTGGCTGACTTCAGGGTCCCCAAGCAACAAATTCTCTCTTTTGTGGCTGACTTCAGGGTCCCCAAGCACCAACTTTTCTCTCTTGTGGCTGACTTCAGGGTCCCCGAGCAACAATTTCTCTCTCTTGTGGCTGACCTCCGGGTCCCCAAGCAAACACTCTGTCTCTTGCGGTTGACTTTCGGGTCCCCAAGCACTGAATCGATCTCTCTCGCTCGTAGCTGACTTCAGGGTCCCCAGGCACCCTATTCTCATTTCAGGTAACCCAACCCGTGCTGGTTCTATCGAGCAGCTGGACGGCTCCCGAGACCGGGTATTCTAAGCGTAAGACGGAAGAGAAGGCTGCAAGGGCGGCATCCCGCCAAACCGGTGAATTCACTAGTTGTTAATGAATTGTCAAGATACTTACTGAAATAAAACCTAGTTCTAATTCAATTACTAAGTAATTCCCCCACGACTTCTACTCTGGGCTGGGTCGGAACTCTCTTTCAGCAACCACGCCTGACACAAACAAATTCTTGTGACGAATCCTGGCCATCCGTGAGCCACCCGACAACGACGAACCGTCACAGTGGCGCCCGAGCAGGTTAAAGTGGTTGCAAGAGGTAAACCGACATCAGCGGAGTAATGTCGAGCTGGGTATATCTGGCACCTAAGAGCGAACTAACGAAATACACGGAAGAGTTCGGATTAGGAACGGCAGAAAAAAGTGAAGACTTAAGACGTTTGCTGGCAGCGTTCGCCAAAAGAACGGATCATACGGAAACAGTCAGACAAAGACTCGCAGAACTGACAGAAAAATATAGGAGAGAAAAAAGCCCGGCGAAGGAAACAATTCCGGCGATCGTGGTAACCAGGGAAAGGGAGGAGATAATGGACACCAAAGGAGCAAGTCGAGGGGACGAAACGGAAGGAAAGACAGAAATAAAAATGGAAACAGAAGTTATAGACCGGGTACGCGGATGGGGCATCCGGTACCAAGGAGCAACAAACCCGCTGGAGTTCCTAAGCAAAATGGAACAGTGGGCAGGTGAATACGGAATACGGAAGGACCAGCTGATACAGACGATGCCATTCATCCTGGAGGGGATCGCAAGTGATTGGTGGAACACCACGCCGAGCAGGATCGTAACATGGACTCAGCTCAGAACAGAACTTCTAGAATACTTTTTGCCGCCGAGGTATGAGGAACAGTTGGAGGATCAGATTGCACAGATGAAACAGAGAGAAACGGAGCCCGTAAGAGAATACGCAATGGGGCTACGAAAACTGATGCAATTCACGAAACTCTCAGAAGAGGCCAAACTGGACCGAGTGTACAAAAACAGCAGGAGCAAGATAAAGCTGTACGCTAGGAGGGCAGGATTCAACTCGTTGACAGAGTTCCTCAAACTAGCGGAGGAGGTAGAAGGAATAGAGGCAGAGGACCGGGCACTGGCAATCCAACCTGTGCAGCAGCTAAGACCAGAGATATGCATGCGCTGCGGAGGAACCGGACATGGTGCACGCACGTGCAACAATCCACCGAGGCTGTTTTGCTGGGACTGTGGAAGAAACGGGACGAGAACCAAGGAGTGCTGCAGGAGGCCGGAGCAGGTGAAGCTGGCAGCTCAGGCGGCAACAAAAGATCCAGCAGCAGGGGAACAGTTGTGTTGCGACGGGTTCCAAATAGTAGCCCGGATAAGGGTCGGAAAAAGGACAGCAAAAGGAATCGTGGACACGGGAGCGTCCAGGAGCGTTATAAGCAGAAACAGATATCAAGATCTGAAACACCAGGGCAAATGGTGTGGAGCCCGTGCAGAGATAACAATGGCCAACGGAACGACGCAGAAGGCGATAGGAGAATTCACAGCAGAAGTCCAATTTGGAGGAAAATTGTTCAGTGTGTCGTTTATGATACTGACAGAAGTAGCAGGAGGAATACTGCTAGGGATGGACTTTTTGGCAGGGGTACATAGCACGCTGAGGTGTGGAAACTTAGAGCTGGAAATAAGAGAGCCCGGAGGCGAAGAAGAACAACCGGAGACAAGTACAGAGCGAGAAGACATGACAGTGAGAGACCAGAACACCAGAAAAACAAAGAGAGTATACATCGGGAACATCAAACAGTATGTAGGAACAAATACAATACAAAACGAACACGATGCACTATCAACACAGAAAAAGCACAATCTATCATTGAATACACATAACCAAACATTACACAAATGCCACTACTCCACAGCACACAACTCATATAACATTAGTCATCTCACTACACCATACCCTAAACGTAAACCAACACTACACCATAACCCTAACACAAGACTACATCCTACACCAAAACTAAACGTTAAGCCTAACACAAACATTTGTCTCATTACAGAAAAGATGGAAAAGTTTACGGAGGCGGCACGAAGATTCCGGGACAGACATGCAAAGTTACGGGCGGCGCAAACGATGGCAAAACTGATAGCGCCAGTACCGATGGCAGGAACCGTCCGGAAGAGGACACTACCGGCAAAAATGAAAGCCACGGCAGCAACCGGGAGTATCCAGTACGGGCAAAGCAACAGCCAAACGGGCAACCGAGACACCGGCAACCGAGACCGGGCACCCGAGACACCGGATAGGGATATACTGGAGCTCCATGAGGAAGAGCCTAACGACGAGGGATGGACGTTACCAGAGGGAGCAATACTGTCCAGAACAGCCAGAAACAAAATTAAGGAGAAGCTGGTAGGGAAGAAACCTGGGAAGCAACAGCGCTGGCTGGTGGAAGATGGAGAAAAGACGTGGCGAGTAATTTCAAATAGGGGAAACTTTGTCGCAACACCACTCAAATCCATGACGGGGGGGAGAGTGACGCTGCGCGCACAATAAAAGTATGAAATAAATGAATAAAATGAATGAAGAACAATCAAAAGAAGCATTTAATTTAAAATTCAAGCTAAGAACGCGCGCGCGCCAACGATCGAGCGTGTAGGGTCACACTAGATCGAGAGAGATGGTCACACATAGACCGGCAAATCCCACAGGCAACGGGCACACTAAATCTCGCCGAGCCCTATATAAGACGGACTACGAGCCATAGAAAGGCACTTAGCAGCCAACCGTCTAAGGGTGCAGAGGAATCTCCCCAGTGGTGGTAAGCAGCAAAGTCATTTTTGGTGGACTAGATCATTCGATCAAAGTCCGCTTATATCCATTGTAGTTAGTTCCCGTACTACTTACTCCTTCCTCTAACCTTCCCGGCTTGCCGAGCTGAAGGTATCCCTAGGAGACGTCTGATTTTAGGATCACACCTCCTTACGGCACGGTTCACCGGCTGATCTCTCTCTCTCTCTTGTGGCTGACCTCCGGGTCCCCAAGCACTTCTCTCTCTCTTGTGGCTGACTTCAGGGTCCCCAAGCACCAACTTCTCTCTCTTGTGGCTGACTTCAGGGTCCCCAAGCATCAACTTCTCTCTCTTGTGGCTGACTTCAGGGTCCCCAAGCAACCAATTCTCTCTCTTGTGGCTGACTTCAGGGTCCCCAAGCACCAACTTCTCTCTCTTGTGGCTGACTTCAGGGTCCCCAAGCAACAAATTCTCTCTTTTGTGGCTGACTTCAGGGTCCCCAAGCATCAACTTCTCTCTCTTGTGGCTGACTTCAGGGTCCCCGAGCAACAATTTCTCTCTCTTGTGGCTGACCTCCGGGTCCCCAAGCAAACACTCTGTCTCTTGCGGTTGACTTTCGGGTCCCCAAGCACTGAATCGATCTCTCTCGCTCGTGGCTGACTTCAGGGTCCCCAGGCACCCTATTCTCATTTCAGGTAACCCAACCCGTGCTGGTTCTATCGAGCAGCTGGACGGCTCCCGAGACCGGGTATTCTAAGCGTAAGACGGAAGAGAAGGCTGCAAGGGCGGCATCCCGCCAAACCGGTGAATTCACTAGTTGTTAATGAATTGTCAAGATACTTACTGAAATAAAACCTAGTTCTAATTCAACTACTAAGTAATTCCCCCACGACTTCTACTCTGGGCTGGGTCGGAACTCTCTTTCAGCAACCACGCCTGACACAAACAAATTCTTGTGACGAATCCTGGCCATCCCTGAGCCACCCGACAACGACGAACCGTCACAAAAGAAAACAATTTTAAATCAATATTTTGTGATTCAATTTTATTTATTACGTTAGCAGTGGAGTCCACTGACTTAACGTCTACTAATCCCATATTAGGTATTTTTGATGTCTCGTTTGTGAGGTCTGTTTTGGATATTGAATTGCTTTTAAATGATAAAATTTTACAGTATATTAGTATATCATTTTTTTGAACATGTATATTCACAATTAGGGTTTTCGAAAGGACCTTTACAATCACGAGGGCACTTAGGCTTCCTCGCTTCTTTCATGTCCTGCTTATTTTAATAAGCTTGTAATTCCCTATATGTGTTTTCTAATTTTTAGGTTCTCTTCCCATGGTACTGGGGTTGATTTTGTATCATAAAGTTGCCTATTCAATTCCTTAATCTGGAGATTTAGGAAATTTTTCTGTCCTCTTCTTTTTTTTACTTATTTTTCTTGATTTAGGCATTTATAGTTTTTCTTTTTGTATTATAGAGGTATTCATTTATTTTACAGGTATCCTTACTTAGGTAAAAAAAATGAAGACCCGCAGCTAGAAACTGCCTGGTCTGTACAATATTATATTTGCGTCACAGATGCTTAAATTTATAAAAAACAAGAAAGGAAAGCTAACTTCGGGCGGAGCCGAAGTTGATATACCCTTGCAGAATATTCTGTAAAGAATATTCTCCAAAATTATTCGTATTATGCATTCTTAATACTCGTAAAAATCACCAACTTCCTAACTTTAAAAACACTAAAGTTATGGCATTTTCAATCGTTCAGTTATATGGCAGCTATGGGATATAGTCGGCCGATCCCTATAAAATTTGGTAGGTCAGATTGATTGGCCAAATATAAAACCCATAGAAAATCCCAACTTCCTAACTTTAAAAACACCAAAGTAATGGTATTTCCTATCGTTATATGGGAGCTATAGGATATAGCCCTTATGAAATTTGATCCTTATGAAATTTGGTAGGTCGAATTGATTAGCCAAATATAAAACCCATAGAAAATCCCAACTTCCTAACTTAACAAACACTAAAGGTATGGCATTTCTTATCGTTCAGTTATATGCCAGCTATAGGATATAGTCGGCAGATCCCGGCCGTTCCGACTTATATACTGCGTGCAAAGAAAAGAAGGGTGGGTCCAAAGTTTCAATTCAGACAGACAGACGGACATGCTTATATCAACTCAGGAGTTGATCCTGATCAAGAATATATATACTTTATAGGGTCGGAGATGTCTCCTTCACCCACTTTTGACCAAAATTATAATACCCTCTGCAAGGGTATAAAAAGTAAAGTTGGACGCTCTTGGAAGCGCTGTCGGTTCACTTTTCCGTGGTCCGGCTTGGCGCGCCGAACGGGACCGGTGCTGGCTGCACAGGCTATTTCATCTATCGTTGGGATACACTTCTAGTCACTGTGCATCCCTTTGCTCAATAGGAGCAGGTTCCGCCCACGAAGGTGAAAAAGATGGATTACCTTCCGCACTCATATATTTCCAGCGTTGGTGTAGAAGGATTTGCCATTCCTTCCACACTTGTTGAATTTTCTTTGTCCGGGGCCTCTGGGCTCAGGCGGTACCGGTGCCGGTCATCGCACAAGTGCCGTTGGTTGTTATAGTTGTTGGTTGCTGGGTTTCTCCTTTATTTTCTGTAGGTCAAAAGTTTATGTTGCTCTAACATTTGGTTGTTAGTTGTTATAGTTGTGTTTGCTGCGTGTGTTATATTTGCACTGTTTTGCTGAGGCCTTGCCTTCGTCTGATCATTGAATCGACAATCGGATTTTTCAAATTCTTGCACTCATTCGCTTTGTGCATTTATTTACGTCACTCGCACTCACACGCACATTTTTCACCTTAAATTATATGTTTTTTTTCAACTACAACCTTAGACACGGTCGCCATGTGTGGATTTCTTTATGAGACTTTTTTACAAGAATTTTGTTGAATTTGAGCTTTTTATTTTTAATTCTGACTTCTTTATTTTATTACATGTTTGCATAAAGCTAAGATCGGCCGGCCATGTCGGCAGAGACGCCGGCAGAGCTGCGGTCGACGCTTATGTATAATTGTGTTTATATATGAGAGAGAGATATACTATGTTCACTTGGCCGTCGGAGCGCCAAAATATGCTGACACTGCAGTTCCCACGAGTTTGGTTATATAACCGGGCACTCGGGAACTGCTAGGCTTATATATTTGTGTTTTGTTATTGTGGCCAAATGCAAAAATGCCAAATAAGGTGTCTGTACTTAAATCGATGCGTAACACTGAGTACAGTGTGCATTCGATATGTGAACATACTACAGTTTGGTGTTGATGAAAATTTTCTGTATTCATAATTTAATTTTTGTTGGAATTTTTGTTTTGTTGCTTGATATAGTGGGTGGTTTTCATAAAAAGTTTGGATGATATTCTTATTATAATTAGGCTTATGTTGGCCTTGAGATGTACTAGCCTGCTGCTTATATTGATTTGAGGAAATATTATTTTGTTGTTTATAAGTATTATTAGTAATTTGATGGGATTGATAATTTCTCTTATCTTGGTTTTGACTTTGTGTATTCTTTGTTTTATCTGAATAAAATGTTTCATAACAACCTTCTTGTTGCGCTACAAACCTAGCCAATGTCATAAAAAGTCTATCTGGAAATTTTTTCATAATTACATCTTTAACATTGTAATTAAGAGCATTTGTGAATAAAATTGTTTTGAAGCGTTATTTTCTATACTTAATTAATTTAATATTATAAAAGATTTCATCGATTTGATATGATCGAAGGCATTCTGGCAATCAGTTGTCCATTCGAATACAACATCTTTTTTAGAAAATCTTGTTAAGTGACGAGAATATTCGTCAAAATTTAGGATAAGACGTCAATAATAGTTGCAAAAAACAATGAATCGTTATCAAGACGCTGTCCGCATAATGTGGGACAGGGTAATTATACCCGTTACTCGGTATATTATATTCGTGCAAAAGTATGTTACAGGTAGAAGGAATCGTTTCCGACCCTATAAAGTATATATATTCTTGTTCAGGATCACCAGCCGAGTCGATCTAGCCATGTCCGTCTGTCAGTCTGTCCGTATGAACGCTGAGATCTCGGAAACTATAAAAGCTAGAAGATTTGAATTTTGCATGTAGATTTTAGGAGTTCATACGCAGCGCAAGTTTGTTTCCAAATGGTGCCACGCCCCTTGTGACGCCCACAAGCCACAAGCTGGGGCCACAGTTTGGATGCTATTATGAAAATTTTAATTGATATGTATTTGTTTCGTCAATACCTATCGATTGGCCTAATAAAAGTTTGCCACGCCCAACTCTAACGCCCAAAAACCCATTAAACGCTTAAGCCTGGCCAGCGCCTTCATTTCCGCCTTACAATAGCGCCATCTAACGGTTGACTTTGGAACAGCTGGCCAAGGTGCTCAACAGAGTCAAAGTTAATTCTCGATAAGGATTTCTATTAAAGGAAATTGCGATGGTTTTCATTTGTCAATACCGAACTATATCCCAAGAACTATGCAAATCAAATCAAGTTAGCCAAATTGGAGGTCTGAGTCAAACAATGGCGTATGTGTGTATGTATGTAAGCATATACATATGTATGTATTTACATTGTACATATTTTTATTAAGTTGTTTAGCTGAGTAACGGGTATCTAATAGTCGAGGCACTCGACTATAGCGTTCTCTCTTGTTTTTAATGTTGTCGTATTTGTTGTCGTCTGACAGGATTCCTTTGTCTGTGCATTTGTATCCCAAAAATGTTAATTTATGCATGAAAAATGAACATTTTTAGGAGGTAATTTAAGATTGTATGTTCTACATTTCTCAAAAACATAAGGTCATCCACGTAAAGGAAGGCATGTTCCATTTTAGTCGTGGCGCAATTGTGTCTACTACTACTCTGTGTTCTTGTATGCTTTGTTGTTTTAGCTTTTTGGCAATTTTTTACAAGTATGTAATTATTAATATACCGGGTCATACCTTTCCAATAGTCATGCCTTCTGACCTCGCTGGATTTTTTTCTACTAGTTAAATTGTAATTTGTTGTAATGTTGAATGGTTATTTTTGATAACGCATCGGACAAAATAATCATAGCTCTTCAGCTATTCAACTGTAAAGTTATATTCCTCAAGTTCAAGTCTCATTCGCGTTAGCTTTGAGTTTGGATTTATCATAGAGAGTGGTCTGTGATCAGTTTTGACAGTGAAAACTATAAACATATGGTTTGAAATAGGTTATTGTCAAATCAATTGATGCCAATTCTTGTTCTGTTGTGTTTTTATAATTTTCGCCCTTAGTAAACGAACTTAATGCATATGCAAGTGGAAATTAGAGTCCAGTTTTTTTAGTTAAAACGTTTTTATGCAAAATTAGTAGTCGCGTGAAGCGATATGAACCATTGCTTGCCAAAAAAGACGTTCCGTCCTTTAAACTTTTTTTGAGTTCAATTTAATTGAAACAATAAGTCTAGATTTAAGAAGTATATCCCTCTTTCTAGTTGATCTAAAATATCATAAATTCTATGTAGTGGAAATTTATCCGTCAACGTTTTTTATTAATCTGATGATAGTTAATTACTAATCGCAAGTATTCTTGTTAGAATCGGAACTAACAAAAGTGGGCTATTGTATAGGGAGACAGTCGGCTCGACTTTTTTATTGTCGATTAACGTTTGTACCTGTAGCTGTATTTCGCCTTTTTGACTATGAGGATTTGTGTAATTGTTGATATACGCGGGTTTGTCGTCCTTATGTCTTGTCTTGTTTGTAGAAATAATTTGTGGTTATTGATTCGGTTTCGAGTCCGAATATGTGAATATATTTGGAGCATATCTCCGTTTATTTTGATTTGAAAGTTTTTTGTTAGTTGAGATAAGACAGTTTTTTCCCTTAACTCGGGATTAGCTTGAACTAATTCGTAGTACAAAACTGTCTCATATTTTAAATCATTAATATTTATTATTTGATCAGTACTGGTTGTATTTAGTAATTAGACCAATGCATTTTTGGTCGTTACAACTGTGTTTGCCACATACCATAAATGCCATTTTTAATTTCATGGTTGAGAATTAGTATATTTCATGTTATGGTAGGTGAATTTTCCGGAACACTTGAGATCTTGCTGGTAGAATTATAGAATTATTACTAGGTCTGTATGTTATTGGAATATAAATTGGGAAATTCACATTTTATAAGACAATCTTCAGTGAACTTAAATTTCTTTCAAAAATGCAAATCTACTATATGAAAATCATGCGGAATCCTTTTTTTTTTATCTATATCTCTATGGAAGCTAGTCCTTTAGTTTATATTAATTCTTGGCCTATACCTTGAATATCAAAAAATAAATCCGAATTTTTCTTTTAATATTGCCTAATAAATTAATACCAGTGCCTAATAAATAAACAAGTTTTATTTGTTTCCGTGTTACAAAAAAAGGTACGAGTGTTTTGTTTCTTGGATTGTGAGCCTTGTGTTTTATTGTTGTGCATCTGAAGGGGGTTGAGAGTTTCCCGATTTGTTTACAGTTATTGTTACATTACCTCAATTATTGTTTCTGTTATTTTGGTTATAATTGGTATTTCGTCTACAATTTACACGACCTATGTTATTATTATTGGTGTGCTTATTATAATTTTGTTTATATCCGTTGTTTTGGTGGTAGCCATCGGTTTGGTCTCCTCTATCACTAAAATTACCTAGGTAGCTATTACCGCGATAAACTTGCCCACCGCATGCGTATAATACGGAATACGCATTTCAGTACTAAATTTCAAGTACTTTGTGAAGGCTTCATTCATGGTTGTGAAGTTACCAGTTCTAAAATGTTTTTCAATCTACCATGTTCCCAGTTTTTAACCATTGTTCTAATGGCTTCTTTTGTGCTGCGTGTTCCGATAATAAACCCTCATCTATATATGTTGTGAATTTTTTGACAGTTTCCCGGAATCGCTTCTATATGTCTTTAATATTAGGCTGTCAAATAATTCCCTTGCGCTTTTTTGAATACGCTTTATAAAAATGGATACAGTAAACGGATTTAGATTTCGCCGTTTTCTTCGATAATGTGTTCCCATTTAGACAGCAACTTCATAATACCCCCTCGTAGAAACTTCCTTTCTAATTTGCGAAAAACTCTGACAGCCACTTTTCACAACCCTCTTTCGACCCAACTTTACACCAGTAAGGGCTTTCGACTAACTCCTATCTCCTCGGCGATGTCATGAGATGTCACTTGCCGGTCTAGCTCCATGATTTCCATGATTTGATCGGTATTCGTCGTTACAGGTCTTCCGCCGGCTGGCATATCCATGATGTCGCTTTCACCGGCTCTGAATGCTCGAAACCATTCCTCCGCGGTTCGAAGTGATAGAGTACCATCCCTTAAAACACCATTAATCTCACCGAATGTTTCTCTAGCGGACTTAACTTTTACGAAGGAAAACTTTAAAACATCGCGAATTTCAGCGTTAGCGAACTCCATGTTTACACATGTACAACTTTTCAACGCAGTAACCAAACTTATTACGAATAGCGTCGTTTTGTAGGTTATGTCAAGACCTTTTAATCGGTATATAATATTACCCGATACCGATATATAGTGCCTTACACAAAGCCGCCAAATTCAAAAACCTAATCAAGCGGAATATATATATTTTACAACCTGATATATGGCTGTGGGGCAACAGTTTCGTCAGCCATCGTGGTCGGTTTTTCTTCCTCCACTGTATTTATTGATTCCGAATCAGAGATATCTGTTTTCGCTTGATATTGTCGTATGTGATCCATTTTTCTTCGCCAGTCACCATCCGCTTCAAAAATGGGTCGAGTTCATTCAGTTTCAGCAGCATATCGCAGGCGTTGATTCTGTCCAACAGTTGGTTATGTCAAGACTTTTTAATCGATATTTAGCATTGCCCCATATCGATAAGTAGCGCTTTGCACAAAGCCGCCAAATTCAAAAATCAAAAAAAGCAGAAGGGATATATTTGACAACCTGATATATGGCTGTTGAGCAACGGTTTCGTCAGCCATCGTGGTCGCTTTTTCTTCCTCCATGGTATTTATTTATTCCGAACCATAAATGTCTGTATCTTACTCTTCTGGCGTTGTTAATACCGCAAAAATGGTTGAATCGTGTAGACTTTACGGGGAATTCATCTAACTGGGCAGAAAGGGTTTCGCACAGTTTTACAATTTATATTTATGTTTATAATTACACAGGCCAACAATTTAGCTTGTTAAAATATGCCATAAACGTCCATTTTCACACTTTTAGGTTAGAATATCTCAAAAACTGTGGGGGCTGGAGCAATTTTAGCACTGGATTTGGATTCAGCGCGAAAAAATTCATAAGAAGAAGGGGGTCCAGTTTTTTGGTCCGGGATTTTCTAAAATTTTGTTGCCCTGTGTTATTATTAACGTAGTCTTTATTTAAAAGTATTATTTATATAAATGGCACGCTGATGCTCCCCTCGTAGGTGCAAGAGGCGGTTTGCCCTTCACACTTGTAGATTTTCTGTTGCTGCTGTCCAAGGCCTATGTGCTCAGGCCGGTGCTAATCATTGCACAGGTTGCTATTTGCTTGAGGGATGGAGGTTTAATTATTATCTTGAGTGTTTGGAGACTTGATTTAAGGTGATCAAGCTCCTCTTGTATTTTTGGGCTGTTGCCCAGGCAGGGGGTTTTTTTTGTGAACATTAGCCACTTTAAATGGGGTATCCTCTTTATTTTTTTGTTCACACCTCCGCGAGCCATTTTGGTAGTCCTCCATCCGCATCTTGCTCCTGTGTTGTTCCGATAATTGTATATCTCCACCGAGTCCACCGGTCCTTTGCCTCTCTTACTTTATTGTTGAAGACCGCCGCCTCAAAATACCATCTTTATAGTAAATTATTCTGGGCTGTTGTGCGCTCTATAAAGCGCTTCTAGTGCCCTCTCAGGTCTTTATTTTCTTTTGAATTTCCGGTGTTGGATTGATTGTTTTATTTATTTTTATATTATACCTCCTTTATTGGGGCCAGTAATTTTTTCACTGTTTAATTTTTCTTGAATACTGCACGAAGGTTGGCGCTGTCACGATCGTCATATAAATAATCGCTTAGGTTGGTCATCATATAATTATTCCAAATATAATGTTTTGCACGTTCGTCTCTTTTGTTTCATTATTGATTGAGTTGGATTATATCTGACAATGTACTTTAGAGCTAAAGCAGGGAGTTTTCGCTGCCGAGAATGCCGGCAGAGGCGCGGCAAAGGGACAAAGTCGAGAAAGAATTCGAAGCGTGTTTAGACACGATCTCCAGTATTACGACTGAAGGGGCGGAGGATATTTTGGCAACTCTGCACCGAAAATATGAATATTGCTATTCGGTGTACGAAGAGCTGGCAGTTCAGCTCAGCGAGTTAATTGACCGAGCCAGTTCACAGCAACCGATGTCGAGCACCGACAATCAGTCCGCGTACATTCCGTCCCGGTGCCGGTTGCCGGTTGATACAGAAGTATTCGAGGGGATTATCTTAAATGGCCAGCATTCAGAGACCTTTTCACTGACGTCTACGTCAACAACACACGGTTGACGCCGGTCGAGAAGTTATTCCATCTCAACGCGAAGACGAACGGTGAGGCAAAGGCAATTGTTGCCAAGTCCCCGCTCATTAATCATGGTTTCGCTTCCGCTTGGGAGGCGCATCGAGACCGTTTCGAAACCTCGTTTCGACCTCAGGCTCAAAGGCAATTCTTTTGCGCACGGCAATGATTGATATCTGCCACCTCGGTACCCACTTCCGAGTACGCGCTCTGATCGACTCGGGATCTGAAGCGACGTTTATTACGGAGCGTCTTTTCAAGTTGGTCAATCTGCCGTTCCGCCCCATTCAAGCTCAAGTGTCTGGTTCCCAGATAGTTTCTCCCCAATCAACACGGCTTTGCCATTTCGCCATTCGTTCTCCTACTAAGCCGGGCCTGCAGTTAGACACCGCAGCGTATGTTCTGCCAGAATTAGCAGGCAGATTACCCATACATTCGATTCCATAAGATGTCCTGAGAGATTTGCCAAACCTTCAATGGGCAGATCCCACATTTATCCAGAGTTCCCAGATAGACGTTCCTATCGGAGCTGATATCCTTCCATCCGTGCTGCTGAGCGGCACAAAGACCAACATCTGCAGATCTCTTATTTCGGTTGGGTGCTCAATGGTCCAGTGTCCATGTCCACAAGCAACCGAGTCTCAGCCTTTACGACTCAAGTTACAAAGCCAATTGAGGCGTCCTTAGACAAACTTCTTACTATGCTTTGGGAGGTAGAAAATCTACCATAAAAATGGTAAAAGAGTCCGATTCCGTCTGCGAAAGTAATTTTCTACGAACCACAACTAGAGAAGCGAGTGGGAAGTTCGTAGTGACGTTACCGTTCTGCGACCCCGATCATTGTGGATCTGAGTTGGGATACTCAAGGTCTATAGCACTTGCTCAGTTTCTGAGAAACGAGAATCGTTTACTAAGAGACACTCCATTAAATGAGCAGTACAACTCCGTGATCGAAGAATATTTGGATTTAGGCCATGTGAGAGAGGTTTCGCCCACTCACAGTTCTCCAAACTACTACCTCCCACATCATGCGGTGATTAAACCCGAAAGCACCGCCACGAAACTGCGGGTGGTATTCAACGCTTCCAGCCCTTCAGCAAATGGGACTAGCTTGAACGATGTGCTGAAAACCGTAACATTGCGCGCCCTATTTCGCCTATTTCCAAAAGCCAGTCACACAATCCGCAACTTCATGTATGTTAATGACGATTTAACAGAATCGAATTCTCAACAAGAAGCTCAACTTACCATCCAGGAGTTAGTAACCGCTTTCAATTCTGCCGGTTTTCCCCTTAGAAAGTGTACTTCCAACCACAATGGGGTTTTAAAGGACATTCCAAATGAGCATCTTCTTCATGCTTAGTTCCTGAATATTGATGCCGAAAGCACAGCCAAAACTCTCGGCATTCGCTGGAGAGCTACCACCGAGGAGTTCTACTTCGCGCCCCCAGAAATATCCTTGAAATCCGCCTATACGAAAAGAGAAGTTCTTTTCCAGATCGCAAAGCTATTTTATCCAGCTGGATGGGTTGCCCCGTTCATCGTCCGGGACAAAATTTTTATGCAGGAGATCTGGCTGCAAGAGTTAGGCTGGGATGACAGCCTTCCCGACGAAATGAGCCATAGATAGCAAATGTTCCTGCAAAGTTATTCCGATCTCGATCAAATCCGTTTTGCGAGATGGGTCCGTTACCAGCCCCAGGTAAAAATCGAGCTTCACGGTTTCTGTGACGCTTCCCAAAAGGCCTATGGGGATGCGCTGTATGTCAGGGTTGAAGTCGGTCAGCAGATGTTGACTAATCTTACGGTAAAGACCCCGGTTGCCCCTGTGAAAACTGTATGCCTCCCCCGACTTGAGCTACACGGTGCCTGTTTACGCCGCTCTCCCCTCTCTTAAATTGCCCGCTCTTTCTTCGTGGCGAATGCCTACTCGCCCGCACTGGATGCTTGCGACTCCAGGCTCTCCCGCTTTACTGCACTTGACGCTTGCGATTCCAGGCTCTCCCTCTTTCCCGCTCCCGGAATCTCTCCACTGCGCTTTGAAGCGCAGCGCTCAATTAGGCTTAAGTTAGTCTTTCAATGTCATACGAATGAAATACATCGCCCGGCCGGTCCGCGCTATATCACGAAAAAGTTCACCGAGTTTTTTTTTTCTCTTGCGCACCGCGATCGTCGAGTGTTTTTTACCATCTCTTCCACAGCTTGCCACCCGGCTACCTGCAACAGCCGCAACGCCCGACGAAGCTGCCTCCAATCGACGAACACCCCCGACGCCGCCAACTCTACAGTGCCCTATTGCTGGCAGTTATGACATCCACCTTCCTTCAAAATATGCTGTCAGACAGCTCTGAGATTTTCTGCTGGACAGATTCCACCATTGTCCTGGCATGTTTAAAAAAACCAGCCTGTTCCTGGACCACATTCGTAGCCAACCGCGTAACCAAAATAGCTCAAGCTACAAAGATTGAGAATTCCGATCAGAGTACAATTCTGCCGACCTAGCTAGTCGCGGCGTGTCCCTGCAAGAGTTGGGCGATAGCACCCTTTGGTGGCATGGGCCCCAATGGTTACAACTGCCCAAACGTCAATGGCCAGAAACTTCGGATCCACACCCAGTCACTGAGTTAGAGCAGCGCGCGGTGAAGCTTAATTTCGTAAAATTCCCCGCTGATGATTTCCTTGAACGTTTCTTCAGACTAGATAAGGCTTTACGAGTCCTAGCTTACGTCCAAAGGTTCCTAAATCGCTGTCGTAAGGCTCCGGTAAGTCCGGATAGGCAGCTCAGCTATCCAGAAATCCGGGAAGCTGGAAAACCTACATAATACTTGCCCAGCGTGAAGAGTACGCGCTCGACCTTCGATTGTTGCGAAGTAAAAGTTCCATACCCACATCAAGCCAAATTGATAATTTATTTCCATTTATAGACAAACATGGCCTCTTAAGAGCATGTGGTCACTTAACTGCCTCCAAGATCCTGCAGTATGACGAGCGCCATCCTGTGATATTCCCATACAGCTGTCGGCTATCTCGTCTTCTTGTCCAATTCACGCACCTGATTACACTTCATGGCGGCAACCAATTGATAGTGCGCTTAATGCGATCCAAATATTGGATTCCTAAAGCCACGAATCTGGTAAAGGGCGTGGTGAATTCATGCAAGGTGTTTATAAAAAAAAGACTGCAAACCCAATTGATGGGCGTTTTCCGACTGATCGATCCACTTTTTCCAGGCCATTTACTTACACCGGCGTCGATTACGCCTGCCCATTTGAAGTTAAAAACTACACAGGAAGAGCATGTCTCATCACTAAGGGATATGTTTGTGCGTTTGTGTGTTTTTCTACGAAGGCCATCCATTTGGAACCCACCTCCGACCTTACAACTGAAAAGTTTCTAGCAGTTTGCGCATTTTGTAGCTAGACGAGGTTGTCCTCAGCGGGTCCATTCCGACAGTCTTCTTTCCCGGGACTTTAAGCAAGCGCTAAAGGAGTCGGTGACTGATGTGTATAGCCATCAGGGACTCATGTGGCGTTTCATACCATCAGGAGCTCCTCATATGGGAGGCCTGTGTGAGGCTGGAGTAAAGAATTTTAAAACTCTGTTTTACAAATCCACGTCCGCTCGCAAGTATACCTTCGAAGAGCTTTCTACGCTTCTTGCCAAGATTAAAGCCTGCCTTAATTCCAGACCGCTTTCTCTAATGTCAGAGGACCCGACAGACTTGCTGGCACTGACGCTAGGCCATTTTCTGATCGGGGGTCCGTTGCTTTCCACGGCGGAGCCTGAAATCAAAGGCGAAGCCAAGTCGATTATAAATCGATGGCAACATCTCAAGGCCCAGTATCAACAATTTAGTTCGCGACGAAAAGAAGAGTATCTAAAGGAACTCCACAAGCGCAACAAGTGGCTAAGGCCATCCAGAAATCTGCAAGTCGACGATATGGTAGTCATTGAGGACGATAACTTGCCATCAAATGACTGGCGGCTCGGCAGAATCGTAGCTGCTATCCCAGGAGCTGATACCAGAGTACGCGTCGTAGATATTCTTACTTCTCGTGGAACCATTCAACGTCCGGTCCACAAAGTAGTTCTTCCTCCTATTGTAGCAGGCCAGTTAATATAAGTATGCTCTGGTCACTTTATTCGAGAGTTGGCGTCACGCGACACGGCGGGGTCCATAATCTACAGTTCTGAGAATGGCGGAGGCAACGTGTTAGAGGGAGACGGCGAATGTGGCAACAGTTCGGCGAATTACGAGAATCTGGCAAACGGCGCTAAAGGCGAAAATGGCATTAGTGTTGGCAGAGGCAGGTGAGACGATTTTTCGTACGGGGGCCAAGTTGCAGTGTTTCGACAACTCTGGCATAATGCTGCCGGCAAGGGCACCTGGAGGAAAAAAGATGCAAACCGTGAAGAGTGAGCTGGCAAGCAAGGAAACGCGTTGCTTTAAGTGCAATGGAAGAGGGCACTGGGCCAGAGGGTGCATCAAACCAAAGAGAACCCCAGGGTCCTGCTATGGATGTGGGGCAAGGGATCATTTCATTAGTGGATGTCCCCAAAATAAGAATGAAGACGATAATAATTATGTAAGATTGTTTAAAATTTTTCATTATGAAAACCCTGACCAGTCAATAATTACAAAGTGCTTGATAGATACCCAAAAATATTAGATTAGACGTTCAGGAAGGTACTTGTTATGGTTTAAACAAGAGCTTATTGAAAAGTTTTGGAAAAATATTATGCTTCATTATAAAAGAAGGAATAAAAGTTTTGTTTAATTTAATTGTGGTGGCAAATGACTCTATGAGCTGTAATATTGTGCTGGGCAGAAACTTTATGGAATCATGCAATTTGAAAATGAATTTAGAAACTTTAAATGTGATCGCTGTTGAGAATATTGAAACCCAAGTCGATAAGAGCGCAAATATTAGTTTAATGAGATGAATTTTCAGGCCGAGTGCGAAAGTTTAGGAAGTAAAAGTTTAGGAGGTTAAAGGCTAGGAAGTAAGATTTTAGGAACTGGGAGTTTAGGAATTGAGAGTTTAGGAACTGAGAATTTAGGATATGAAAACTTAGAAAAAGAAAGATTTAGAAGTGAAATATTAGGAGAAAATTTTTCGGAAAATGAATGTTAAATCTTTAGCAGTATTAGAAGAACGGAAATTTAAATATGGATGTCTGTTATGATAATTTTGAAAAGGAAATGATGAGTTTGAATATTTTAGAAGATTTTGAAAAGGAAAGACTATAATATTGGTGAACAAGTAAATTATAGGGATCGAGAGATGTTTATAACGTTGTTAGAAACAATTTATGTTCAGGTTAAGCGACCGGAAATTCCGAAAATAAAATGTGAAAACTCAAAACCATTTAGTTGTGCACCAAGGAGACTGTCATACTGTGAAAAGGAGGCATTACAAAAAATGTTAGAGGAATACGTTAGAGACGGAATTATACTATTATACTATTCTGTTAGTGAAGAAGAAGTCGGGAGAACTTAGACTTTGTATAGATTTTAGAAGATTGAACAAAATTATGGCAAAAGTTTATTATCCGATACCATTAATAGACGACCTTTTAGATAATTTTGTTGGAAAATTGGATCTTAGAAACGGATATTTTCATGTATTTGTTAACAAAGAGTCGGTAAAATATACATCTTTTACTAACCCTTTGGGGCAATTTGAGTTTTTACGGATGCCTATGGGTCTAAAAACAGCTACACAGGTTTTCCAAAGATTCGTTCATAACATTTTTTCGGACATGATAAGACAAAACAAGGTCATTATATATATGGACGACATTTTAGTTGCTAGCAGAAGTGTAGAAGAGCATTTGGAAGTATTAGTAGAAGTATTTAGCAGACTA
The DNA here is from genome assembly GCA_018153365.1 of Drosophila fuyamai. Taxonomy (NCBI): domain Eukaryota; kingdom Metazoa; phylum Arthropoda; class Insecta; order Diptera; family Drosophilidae; genus Drosophila; species Drosophila fuyamai. The sequence goes on from JAECXW010000703.1 coordinate 370,664, forward strand.
GTAGAAAATAAGTTAGAATTAAGAATGGACTAATGTAAATTTCTACAAGACAAGGTTAAATATTTAGGTTTTCTGATTTCGAATAATGGAATTAAAGCTGACAGTAAAGGCTTAGAAGCTATACATCATTTTCCGATTCCAGGCAAGGTGCAAGCAGTACATAGTTTTTTGTGCTTAGCTCGTATTTGTGACGATCGAATAAGGATTTTTACATTTTAGCGAAACCTTTGTATGACTTATTGAGAAAGGATAGACAGTTTAAGTTCGAGGAAGAAGTATTAAGTTGTTTTTCGCTTTTAAAAGCAAAATTAATGGAAGCGCCAGTTCTGGCGATATACGATTACAGGGATGATGTCGAGCTTCACTGTGATGCAAGTGCTTTAGGATTGTGCTTCTTCAGAAAAAAGATGACAACAAGTTGCATCCAATTTTCTATTTTTCAAAGAGGTCGACAGCAACGAAAGCAAAATACCACAGTTTTGAGTTAGAGACTTTAGCCTTTATTTACGCGTTAAGAAGATTTAGAATATGTTTACTTGGCAAACGATTCAGAATTGTGACAGACTGCAATTCCTTAACCTTAACGCTCAATAAGATTGAGTTGAATCCAAGAATAGCAAAATGGGCTCTAGAGCTGCAGGAGTTTGATTATGAGTTAAAGCACAGGTCAGGCAGTCAAATGCAGCATGTAGATGCATTAAGTAGGTGCAATAACATGATTGTAGAGGCGAATACATTCGAAACAAATTTAGTGATTTGTCAGTAAAAAGATGTTAAGGTTCAAGAGACTAGAAAAATATTAGAAAAGAGTGAGCATAAGTTATACGAAATGAGAAATGGGGTTATTTATAGAAAAAGTAATGACAACCGAATATTATTTTATGTACCGAATCAAATGGAAGAACATGTGTTATACAAGTACCATGACGAAATGGGTCATATTGGAAGAAACAAATTGTTAGATGTAATTAGCAAAAGCTACTGTTTCCACACATAAAGAATAAGGTCTTAGAGCATATTCAAAATCGTTTAAAATGCATCGCTTATTCTCCGAAAGTAGGTAAAGGAGATGGACACTTACATAGTATACCAAAAGGTAATAAGCCTTTAGAGATAATTCATATAGACCATTATGGGACGGTGGATAATAGCAGATCAAAAAAACATATATTCGCGGTTGTAGATGCGTTCACAAAGTTTCTTAGGTTGTACACAACAAAGACGACGAATACATAGGAGGTGATAAGTGCATTGACTGATTACTTTCGAGCATATAGCAGACCGAAATGTATAAATCTGATCGGGGGAGTTGTTTTACTTCTTCTGGTTTTGCAGAGTTTATGGAAAATAGTAACGTTAAAAATCGCGACGCGCTCGCGACGGATAATGGCCAAGTTCAACGAATTAATCGAAGTTTAGGACCTATGATTGTAAAATTGACAGAGCCGGAAAGGGGATTACATTGGGATAGGGTTATTGAAAAAGTAGAGTATTCAATGAATAATTCGATTCATAGTAGCATTAAGCAGCGTCCGAGTGAAACATTATTTGGAATAAAACAAAGAGGAGAAGTATGTGATGAGTTAAAGGAAAAATTTGAAGACGAAGAAGAGGTAGAAGATGTTAGAAAATCTTTAGGAAATATTAGAAAAGAAGCTGAAGAAACACAGTGAAAGGCTCAAATGAAAAATGAAGAAAACTACAATACAAAAAAAAAACGTGCAACAGAATATAAAGAAGGAGATTATGTTATGGTTAAAAACTTTGATAGCACAGCAGATGTCTCGAGAAAACTCATTCCAAAGAATAAAGGTTATCGAAAAAATATTAAAAAATAACAGGTATTTGCTTAAAGATATTGACGGGTTTCAGTTATCTCGTAATCCATATCAAGGCGTTTGGGGTGCAAATAATATTAGACACTGGATAAAGATATAATATATGTGTATGTTTTAACTAATAGACTGAAAGCTAAATAGAAGAAATTGTAAATATTGTAAAGTATATAATATCAAGACAGAGATAAAGGACTATCTCAAAGTCAGGACGGCCGAGTTGTAGCAGGCCAGGTAATATACGTATGCTCTGGCCACACTATTCCTTGAGTTACGCTTTCTAGAGAGAGCATGTTACTCTCTCAAGAGAGCGCCTCTCTGCGAAAACGGGGGTTGAAAACAAGCTGCCTGCGATCAGTGAGATCACTTGGTTATGAGAGCTTAACAGAAGAAGATTAGTAAAAGACAAACAGAGATTAGTAAACTAAACCTAAACGAATGTAAATTAAGCTTAAACTAAATAAACTAAAGACGCAATAAATAATATATAATAAAAAAAACATCCTGATACACTATGGAGGCTAAGGCAACCTCTAAATCTCCACAATAATGCCTTCTGTTCCCACTGTCTACCCCGTATTTGTTGTTTTTTTGCTTTCTCTTCCAAGTAAAGGTTCAGAATGGCTCCTCGTCCTCGCCCACGCACTTCCCAGACCCTTGTCAGCAGATGTCCTCGAGGTATAAAATCCTACTGCTGCCGAGTAGAAGCGTCTCCGAGCAGTACTGGTGAACAAGTACTGTCACAATTGTTTGGCTCATCAGCACTCGGGAGGGAAATGTCGCAGTGTCGATGCTTGCAAAAAGTGTGGACAGGATCATCACACCTTGCTCCACATGCACGAGATGCACGCGATGACTCGCCGATCGCCTTTCCAGCAACGTCTTCAGTCGCCTTCCCCGCAACGCCACCAGTTGCCGGCCCCGCAACGTCGCTATTCGCCGTCCCCGATTCCACAGCAGCAGTCATCCGGCTTGCAGTATCGATCGTCTGCCCCACCGGATCGAACACGCTCCTCAAGTCAGCGAGCTGCGTCTATTGTGGCCCCATCCGTGACCTCGATCCTGCAGCACAGGAGTCTACATATTCTGCAGACGGCCATTGTGGTCATCGATCCGTGTACCCCCGTGAGCAGTATCGACAGCTCGCTGGCAGAAGCTTTTCGGCTGCCGACCACGAATGTTGGAGACGAACGAGTGTGCTCAACAACCATCCGGTCGAGGTCGGGCGACTTTAACATGGACATGGTCCTGAAGATCGACAACAGTCTGCGGATCCGAACACCGATTCGTGCGCTGAGCGATGAGGTTCGAGAGAACAGTTTTTTCCAGATCTTCGCATTTCGCTCTCTCGCACTGTTCAATAAATTGTGAAGTTATAACGTGGAAGAAAAAAAATATAACTCATTTCCCTGGACCACAATCTACCCGCTGGAAAACCCGCCCCTCGCCATGTCAATGTTAAATGATAAATGTTATTCCTTTCAAAAACCTCTTTGACTGAATTATCAGCTCAAAATCGCTGCTTCCGAGAAATATTACTTGCCGATCTGAAACCTTATCTTATGAAAGGCTCGATCGATAGCTTGTAAATAACAATTTGTTACAACTTATAGCCTGAGCAGTACATAAATGACTAAAAACATCAGGCAACTTGCTTTTATCTATATTTTTTTACAGAATTGAACATACCGAATTGGCCGATCGGAAGATTATCTGCCATATCGTGCCATACTTCGTGTTACCCCAGACTATGAAAATCGTTGGTTTTTGAATGATTATCAATACTAATTTACAAATAGCCGAAGTTTATAATGTTCCAAATTTTGATACTACCGATAATTCTGAAACAAGTGCAGCCACTTCATATTTCAGTTGGTTTACTGTAATACTGCAAAAACGAACACAGCAGTTCCAAATGTATTTTACTGTCAACTCAAAGCGGAAATCCAACAATCTATATCCGTAAAATTGTCAATCCCTTTTTTAATTTATACTCAATTCCAGTAATTTGAAAAATTCTACTCTTATAAATTAATTAAAAGCTTTCTTTCTTTTACTCGCAGGAAACACAGCATGTAGGAAATTTAAAAAATACAAATTTTTTTACAACGCAGATAATTTTTGAAAAACTCACCCAAATCTAAGCTCCCCCGCTCATAATACTAAATTTACTTTGCACAACAATGACATCGCAAAGGGTTTAACTCGGGTTTCCAACAGATTCCGCCTACAACGAAACGAACTTTTAGCCAAGAAATAATTATGAATATAATTATTGTTGTTATTATTAAAAAAATAATATTTGTCCAAACATTACTAGCAGTAACACAATCGAACAAAGCATGGAACTGGGAATGTTTTTTTTTTTGCAAATGATCATCTTATCACTCAGCTGCTTTTGTCATGAATCGTTTTAGTTTTGTTTAGGGAGTTCCGCATGGAAAAAAATGCAAGCGCAGTCGTTACGATTGTGGACATTGAAGGTGGCTCCTTTTAGCTTCAGCCAGACAGATTACTTTTGGATTTAGGCTCAAAAGCAAATTTAATCAGTGATGAATTGGCTGAGAGGCTTGCAACTAAAGCGAATTCGGAAACAATACTTTTTTGGAATTCGGCAATCTACTATAGCTAATCTGCGCTGAACAACAATAAGTGCTCGCAAGAGCCTTCATACGAACAGCACAGATCCATTCCGTCGCCTACTTAAGCATAATGCCATGTTCTCATATTTTGATCGACAACATCTAGACTTGTCTAGTGGCTGTCGGAATCGTCGACGAAGGTGGCAGGCGTTAATCATACGGCGTAAACGTAAATATATAAAAGTCCAGGTAAAAGTCCGGGGAAAAATAAGATTTTTGTGCTAATGAAGTATTATCCGTTTTAAGAGCGGCAGAGAGTAAAGATTTAAGATTATATTAGGTGTTGAAATTAGTTTTAAAGGTTTTCTAAGAAATGGACCTATGCAGCATGTATGTTGCATGCGGGCACACCAAGCAATTACTCGCGACAATTTATTATATCATAGCTTTGATTATCAGTATGCGTCATCGCGAAAATTTAAAACAATATACATTTGAAATGACCATTCAATATGTCGACTTTCGTGACGAATAAACGCAATTTGCGGGAAGCCTTATTGCCCTGCTTCCATTTAAAGGAAACTGCTGCTGCGAATCGTTTGCTGGTCGAGAAAGCTTACGGGGACTATACTATATCGATTTCAACTAACGATTACTAGTTTCGGAGCTTCAAAAGTGGTGATTTTAACACCAATAATAATTCTATGTAATTTCTATTTAATCTACTTGGCACAGAAAAGTTAATCCGACCTACTAAGTCAGGGCTGTCAATATCATCACGAATAAAGTTATAAATCAAGACAGTACCAAGCATTGTTCTACGGTTGCCTTTTTTTTTTTTATACTTTATTCTTATTTATTGGATCTTCTCTATTACTTAAGAGACTAACAATAAGTTTTCAAATCTTAATCTATGTTACGTTAACTTATGTTATTGAAAAAGGGATGGGAAATCATTCCGCTGAAGACGGGAATGATAGCTTAGCCGGTTGAGTTGTCTGGCAAGCAGGTTTGGGTGATTTGATAATCTGGCTTCATATTTAATTTTTCTGGAAACAATTTCTTCCTTTACGGGATTTTTATCCAGGTCTCTCTGGATGTTTGCATTGCGGATGTACCAGGGGGCTCCAGTTATTGTTCGTAGGGTCTTTGATTGTACTCTTTGAATAATTTCTATATTGCTGCTGCTTGCGTTTCCCCAGAGCTCGGAACCGTAGGTCCAGATCGGCTTTAAGCACGAGTTATACAGTAGTACTTTATATTCGAGTGGAAGGGGGGAGCGGTAGTTCATGAGCCAGTGAAGGCTGCTGGCCTTTAGTTTTAAATGGGTCTTCTTTGCTTCTATATGCTTTCTCCAGGTAAGCCTCCTGTCTAGGTGTATGCCGAGATAGGTGACTTCGTCTGCTTGTGGAACCGGCTTGTTGTTTAGCGTCAGTGGTGGGCATTTCGACAAGTTTAGTGTAAATGTAATGTGCTTACACTTTTGCTCATTGACTTTGATACGCCAGTCTGCGAGCCATTTTTCTACAGCTACCAAGTGTTCTTTTAAATGGGCTGTAGCTGTTTTTGGGCATTTCGAGCGGCTGACAATGGCAGTGTCGTCAGCAAAGGTTGAGATGAGGGTCTGGCGGCTTGTTGGAATGTCTGCCGTGTAAAGGATGTACAGGATTGGTCCAAGCACACTTCCTTGGGGTACTCCAGCTTCGATGTTGCGGATGGTTGAAGTAAAGGTTTTACATCTCACGGTGAAGACTCTGTTTCTGAGGTATGACTCAAGCAACTTGTGAGTGTTTTCCGGTAGGAGGGTTTTGATTTTGTATACCAGACCGTCGATCCAGACGCGATCAAATGCCTGTGATACGTCCAGAAATAAGGCACTGCAATATTGCTTGTGTTCGAAAGCCGTGCGAATTTCAGATGTTAAGCGGTTTACCTGTTCGATAGTTCCATGCTTTTCCCTAAATCCGAATTGGTGCAGAGGGATCGTTCTGTTGTTTTGAAGATGTGTTACTAGATGAACAAGAAGCAGTTTTTCAAATAGCTTTGATAGACATGGGAGCAGACTGATGGGCCGGTACGAGGAAGGCTGGGATTTGTCTTTTCCTGGCTTCGGGATCATTGCAATGACAGACTTTTTCCATTGGTCAAGAAAGTAGCCCCATTTCAATATTGAGTTAAATATAAGTGCGATGCATCTGACTGCGCATGCAGGTAATTCAATTATCATTTTTGGAGAAATAAAATCGTGACCAGGAGCCTTTTTTGGGTTTATGTGTTCTTTAATAGCCTTAAGTATTGTGCTGGTTTCAAGGGTAACTGGGGAGGACGGTGACGCTAGCGAGACGTTCGGTAGAGTGAATTGGTTGGATGGCGGGTGGGGCTTGAAGATGTTTTCCAAGTGATGGGCAAAGGTGTTAGCTCTTTCTTCGTCACTGCGCGCCCAGGCACCTGTTTGTGATCGAATTGGCCAATCGGTATCTATTGGTGGCTGCATGTTTGGGTGCGCTCTCCATAGTGGGAATTTATTACCCGTCGGGGATAGTTTCGCAATGTAGGCCCGTTGGGCCTGGTTCTTTTCGGTAGAGAGGGCCTTCGACAATTTTCGAGATGCTTCATTAAGTCTTTTCTTAGTAGCTGGGGACCGATGAGTCTGCCAGTCTCTGCGAAGTCTACGTTTTTCAAGTAGGAGAGACTCGATCTGGATACTTGAGCGTCCAGTTCTTAGCGGGTTTGTGGATGAGGGTTCTGGCGTAGAATGTTTGGCGGCAGAGGACATTACGTCCGTGAGGTGTTTAAGCGACTTGTCAATGTCAGATTCAGAGGAAATTTCAGGATCAAGTTCGATGTGTGCACTTACATATTTTTTGTACTTCAGGCAGTTTGTTTTGTTTGATGTTAGATGTTGGGGGCGTTCCAGAAGCTGCGGCTGTTCAGATAGACAGAGGAGAACTGGCGAATGGTCCGATGTAAGCTCTTCTAAGGTTTTTATGTTTATCAGCCTGTGCGAGACTCTTCTAGTAACAGCGAAATCGATAATGTCAGGTTGTTTATTTGGATCTGTGGGCCAGTATGTAGGACTAGCTGGTGAGACAAAGTCAAGCGCATTACCAGGAGTGATAATAGCGTTGTATAATTGGCGGCCTTTGGGGTTGATAAGACGAGATCCCCAGTGGGGTTATAATCACCGGCAGCTATAATGCAGCGTCCTAGTGAGTTGTGGAAATTCATAAACTCATTTTCTGCAATACTGAAGCGTGGGGGGCAATATATGGCGGATAGAGTAAGTGGGTCGCCAATTAGGTTTATACGTAGGGATGTGGCCTGCAGGTAGTTAGTAGCGAATGTCTCCAAGGGATGATGTTTTATGCGTTGTTTTACAAGTATACCGGTACCTCCATGTGCTTTACCGTCCGGGTGGTTGGTCGCGTGGAATATATATCCGATGATATGAAAGTAGTTTTTATTAGTTAGATGGGTTTCAGAAAGTAGCATGATATCGATATTGTGGCTGTTTAGGAACTGTAGGAGTTCGTTTTTGTGCCGGGAAACGCCGTTTGCGTTCCAGAAGCATATTCTTAAGGAGTCCATTTATACAGACTTTTGTTTGATCAGCAGTTCCATTAGAAGGCTCTGGTTTCGCAGTAGTTCTTGAAGGGAACTTTGAATCGTCATCATGACGTTTGCAAGAGTAGCTAGTGTAGATTCTAGACCGCTAAGTGTTTGTAGGGGAAGAGTTTGGTTTTGCTGCGTAGAAGGTTGACTTGTTGTTTGGCCATTTTGGCTTAAGAGCGGAAAATCATTTAGGTTTGATATGGGTGGCTGTGGACGCAATGCTGCAGGTTGAGCGGTAGATGTTTGTGAGATTCCAGGGTAGCGGAGTGCGTTGGCAAAGGAGACACCAGGAGTGGTTGTTGATGGGGTGAAGATGTTTGGTTGGGCAGAGTGTTGAGCCGCGAGTGGATTACTGCGTCTCTGATTTAGGCGGCTCTTGAGTTCTTTGTAGACGGGACAGCCCCGGTAGTTGGCAGTATGATTTCCCCCACAATTACTGCATTTCCTCAGAGTAGGGTCTTCTTTGTTTCCCAGGCATGCTTCAATGCAATGCAAATCTCCACAGGCGACACAAACTGGACGCAGGGTGCAGTAGGTTCTTGTATGCCCGAACTCCTGGCAGTTTGTACACTGTACGGGGCCGTTCCGCTTATGCGGTTCCTCTACGGTGATTCTTCGGTGAAGGAAATATTGCAGATTGTAAATAGGATGCACTGCATTTTTCTTTAGAGGTTTCGTCTCTGGGGCCAGCTCAATCTTAAACAGTGGTTGGGGAATTTTATCCTTGTTCACTATGTTTACGATGTGCTTAACGTCGAAGCCATTTTCCGTGAGGCCTTCAGCTATTTCTGCTACCGCAACAGTCAATTCTATACCTTTAGGTACAACTTGTAGGCCTTTCTTACTTTTTAGTTGGTAAGTGTAGTAATTTATAAGCTCGTTGTCGAGATATCTTGTTACAGAACGGAAGTTGTCTTCGTTGTTAACCTGGAGTTTTGTTTCTAATATGTTTCCTCTTTTTAGGGTATTGATGTAGAAGTGGTTAGGCCCGATTACTTGTTTAAGCTTATTAATCAGATCGACACTGTTGTGTTTCCTAATATATATTGGCGGTGGCTTTACAGCTTTCATGACTTGAGGCGCCTGACCCTTGTCTTCTTCGGTCTCGCCAAGTATGGCAAATCTGTTTTCGGATGTTCGTGTGTTGCCTAAAGTTTTTGGTACTTTTGGCCAATTTGAGTTTACGTTTTTTTGTGGACTAAGCTTTCTTTTTATTTGTACATACCGATCGATCCCCGTCTGTACGAGAGTATTATTCGTAAGAGGGTCAGTAGAGCAAAGTTTTACTTGTGGTGTTGAGATAGGCCACTGGGTAGTCGCAGACGTTAAAGTTGTTGTTGTCGTTGACGTTGCTGTAGTAAGAGAGGGTACAGTGCTGGTGGGCGCACAAGCCGAAGTAGTCGGTGCATCGATGAGAGAGAGAGGTGACGGGCATTGTGAACTCCACGACTGAGTAACGGCAGCGCTGCTTGAGCATAAAATCGCTGGTGACAGTGAGCGGGCTCTTTCGGTAGCGGTCAGTGACGTTAATTTTGTTGTTGCCTCCGATGAGTCAATTGAAATGTTAGCATTGTTCCGTGCAGAAGACAGCCGTCGTTCGTCTAGTTGTATTTGTTGCCGATCGCGACTTGGCTTCGTGGCTTTACCGTTGCACTTGTTAATATTTTATTTGCGTTCGACATTTTTAATTGATTTGATTAGCTAGATCGGTTTTAAATTTAGTTTTAATCACAAGGAAATGTTGACCTTAGGATATGGCATTGCTGCCAGCGTCTTTTCGCTATTTTTCTTAGTTTTGGTGGTCACTTTGTAGATTTTTGGAAGTCTTTCAGCAGGGCGAGCAAAAAGACACGTCTACGCGGTTCGGTGGTTCTGCTGTCATCCGGTTGGCTAGGTAAAGAAAATTAATTAACAGTAGTCTACTAGATTACGATTTGCATCCCAGCCGCCGTAAGGCAAAAAGTAGAAAGTTTTTATATTGGTTCCATGCGACCAAAATGTATTACGTATTAACTGCCAAAAATAAACTGCCCTAATAAAGGCAGTGAAGTTGCTCCTGAGTCAGAGCAGTCATTTTTTTTTTTTATTTAACTTTGCTTTTATTTATTGAATCTTCTCTTAATTTTAAGACTATTAATAAATTTATGAATCTTAACATTAAAATTTAACTAACAGTATAATAAGACTGCATTCTGGTTGCGCGTCCCTCAAGTCGGTCGCTGGGTGGGTAAGTCATTGCGACAAAGGCGTGATTGGTTGATCAACCTTATAAGACGTCTCGCCAGGTGGTTAGGGTGCAACGATAGCTTGGTAAAGTACTTTTCCTTCTGTTCTGCGATCACTTCTTTGACTGATAGAATGTTTAAGTCGCGATGTATGTTTTCGTTGCGAACGTACCACGGTGCCCCGGTGATTGTTCTCAAGACCTTCGACTGAGCTCGCTGGACTATGTCAATATTGCTATTGCTGGCATTCCCCCATAGCTGAGAGCCGTACATCCATATAGGTTTTAGTACCGAGTTATACATACAGCAGAACTTTAATGTTGGACCAAGCACGCTTCCTTGAGGAACTCCAGCTCCAATAGTGAAATCGTCAGTTATAGCAGAGTTGCATCGGTTAGAGCTAAGACTCTAAAAGCTTACGGGTGTTGTAGGGGAGCATTGACTTGATCTTGTACATTAGACCTTCTAGCCAAACTCTATCAAATGCTTGACAGACGTCTAAAAGTATGGCAGTCCAGTACTCTCGTTTTTCGAACGCGTTCCGAATTTCTAATGTTATCCGGTTGACCTGCTCAATTGTTCCGTGCTTTTCACGAAACCCAAATTGATGTGACGGAATTCCTTCCTGAATTCTTAGGTATGTGTTTATCCGAGTCAATACGCATTTTTCGAAGAGTTTAGATAAGCATGAGAGTAGGCTTATAGGTCTATACGACGTGGGGAATTGTGTGGTCTTTTCCTGGCTTTGCTATCATTATTATAATAGACTTTTTCCATCTCACTGGAAAGTGGCCAAGTTTTGCGATGGCATTAAAAAGCTGGGTGATAGTGCAAATGGCGCAATATGGGAGCTCAATGATCATTTTGGGAGTTATGAGGTCGCAGCCTGGGGATTTTTTTCGGATTCAGCTGATTTTTGATGATGTTAACGATTTCTTTTGGGCGAAACTCAATTGGCTCATGTTGAAGCTGAGGCTCATATGGTAAAATCGGCAAGGTGAACGCTCTAGTGGCAGGATTTGGTTGGAAGACATTTTTAAGGTGGTTAGCAAACTTGCTGGATCTGTCTGCATCGCTGCGCGCCCAGTCGCCTGTGGGATTTCTAATAGGCATCACGGTTACTTTCGGTGAGCTCTCCATATTGAGTGTTTTGTACTAGATGTTGACAATTGCTTTATGTAGCGTCGGTGGACATCTGCTTCTTCTTGCTGTAAAGCTTTTGTGAGTTGACGTGAGGCATATTTTAAGCTTTGCCTAGCAGATGGCGATCTGTGGAGTTGCCACTCTCGACGTAAGCGTCGCTTTTCGAGGACGAGCTCTTCTATTTGTATATTGGTCTTATTTTGGTTGCTTTGCGTACTTGTAGTTTGGGGTGTTGAAATTCGAGCTGCAGAGACGAGTACAGACTCCAGTGTATTAACAAATCTGTCTACGTTGGCTTCATCGTTGAGATGAGGACTTAGCTCAATGTGTGAGCTAATGTATTTCTTGTACTTAACCCAATTGGTTTTCTGTGATGTCAATTTAAACGATTGCTCCAATGCGCCTAGATGTCGGAGTAGAATAAACAGGACAGGCGAGTGATCAGATGAAAGATCCGAGAGGCATTCGGCGCTTATCAGATTTTTAGGAATGTTTTTGGTAATTGCAAAGTCTATTAAATCGGGTAGTTTCCTTGGGTCTGCCGGCCATTTTGTTGGTCTGCCAGGAGAAACATAGTCCAGCTTGTTCTTGGCTTTTAAAACTGCATTATAGAGCTGTTTTCCTTTTGGAGTCACGAGACGTGATCCTCAGTGTGTGTGCTTGGCGTTGTAGTCCCCTGCGGCTATGAAGTGGTCTCCTAGTGAGTTGAAAAACTGCATAAACTCATCTTCGGCTCTAGTGAAGCGAGGAGGGCAGTATACGGCGGCTAGTGTAAGTTGGTTGCCAGTATTTATTTGTATATTTATAGATGTGGCCCGTAGGTAATTTTTAGCAAATTTGTTATGATAGTGGTGCTTAATACGGCTTCTGATTAGAATTCCAGTCCCACCATGTGCTTTACCATGATTTGTTCCGTAGAATGAATAACCTCGTAGTTGAAAATTGTATTTGTTTGTAAGGTGAGTTTCTGAAAGCAACATTACGTCGATATGGTTGTCGAGTAGGAATTGAGCTAACTCAAGATTATGCTGTGAGACGCCGTTAGCGTTCCACGTAGATATCCTTAGGGAAGTCATTATTTGGATTGTTGTGAAACCAGCATTTAATAGTTGTGTGCATAAACAACATAAACTCCGTAAGGCTTTTCTGCAGGCTGTATATGATATCTTCAAAGTTGCTTTTTGACTGCTCCGGGAATTGTTGCTGCTGAGCCGTGTTCGGTTCTTGTTATGCTGGTTGCAGAAATGAGCTTTTTGAGACAGGGTTAGCCAGTCCTGATTTTAAAGCGCTTGCGAAGTCACATTTTAATCAGAGTTTAAGGGTCCTAGTGGGGATCTGGCTGCAGTCGAGAAGAAGACTTCAGGGTTTGATCTGGAGGCTGTCATCTGTTTCTTTTGGGTGCGGGCGGCAGTTCCTCTCTGGTGGATACGACTTTTCAGCTCCTTATAAACAGGGCAGCCTCTGTAGTTAGCAGTGTGATTGCCACCGCAGTTGCCGCAATTTTTCGAGTTGCAGTCATCTTTGCTCGCTGGGCAGTGTGCGGAGTCATGAAGATCTCCACAAACTACACCCACCGGGAGCAGTTTACAGTATGACCTTGTATGGCCATATTCTTGGCAGTTCGAACATTGTACAGGGCCATTGCGTTTGTGCGGTTCCCCAACTGTAATTCTGCGGTGCAGCAGGAACTGGGGATTGTAAATGGGGTGCACTTCGTATTTCTTTAGGGGCTTATTTTCTGGTTCGAGCTCAACCTTATAGAGTGGCTGCGGCTTTCTATCCCTGTTAAGGATGTTGAAGACTGGCTTAGCGTTAAATCCCTTCTCTTGAAGCACCTTTGTTATCTTTGCAGGCGTTACGTCGGACTCTATGCCCTTAAGTACGACTTGCAGGCCCGTGCTACTTTTTAGCTGATACGAATGAAAGTTCTTTTTATTCTCGGAAAGATATTTAGATAATACTCTGTAATTATCTTCAAAATCTTTGAATCTTTGTTTCTGGGATGTTGCCCTTTACTAGAGGTATTATGTGGAAGTTATCCTTTCCAATAAGCTCGATAATTTTGTTGACAAGAACATTGAAACTTTTTTCTCGAATATAAATAGGCGGAGGTTTTGGCTTCCTTTTCTCGACTTCAGTGGATTCGGCCGCCTCAACGTCATAGGCGTCTTCCAAGATTTTAAATCGGCTTGAGTTCATGGGCTTTTCTATTCCAGCTAGGCTAGCATTGTTACGGGTTATTTTACGTTGAGAATTTAGAGGGCTCAGCTTCCTTTTGATTTCAATGTAGCGTTCCATACCAGTCTGCACGGCCGGCTTAGCACATTCATTGGTTTTGTTCTGTTTTTCGGGCAGCGCAGCAGCAGACATATTAATATTTGCGCTGCTAGCTGATGATGTCATTAAATGCGCAGTCGATAGGGTTGCAGTTGTTGTTGTACTTACAGTTGACGTTGTTAAAGAAATTGCGGTGCTAGTTACTGCTGATGAGCTTAAGTTATTGCATACCAGCATTGGAGCACTTTCAGCGCTCTTTGGCCGCAGAGACGTCGATGGTAGCGAGGGGGAGCAAGAACGCGCTCTCTCGCTCGCTACTTTTAAGAACTTGGTCAAGTTGGGGGTAATTGCCCGCGATTGATCAGAGCTTGCATTATTTTCGGTTGCTTTAAAAGCATAAGCATAAGAAGTACGCGTTATTTCTTTGTACTGAGAGCCGTCTCTCGTCTTGCTCACGTTGACGTTGTGTGCGAACGTCGTTCAGACTCATTGTATTCGTGGTAAAGTTAATTAGAGTTTTAAGTGTTAAGTTTTATATTAATTAAATGACCAATCAATATAAACATTCGCGATTTCATCGCAGAAAGCGTCTTTTCGCGTTATAGTAGATTTATTAAAACGGTCACTGCTCTTTTGTGATTTTATTGAACACTTTTTTCCGGAGCACAATAAATACACGTCTGCATGCGACGACGGCTGTGAAGGTATTGCAGTAAGTTGCGCACTGAATTTTTTAAGATCAGAGCCGCGGGGAAGAAGCCTGGATTTGGTTACGATCGTATAGGCAGCCACGCAAAAATATATTAGGAGCGGAATATGATCAGAGGAAAGGTCCGGGGCACTCTGAGATTGTAAGGTGGTTGCCTTTGTACACAGCAAAATCAATGGCCGTCGGGAGGTGGTCATTGATCCAAGGAAAATGAGTGGGTCCGCCAGTAGCCAAAATCTGCATATTTGAGTCAGCAATAACTGACATCAGGGTGTTTCCCCGAGGGCATGATCGCCTGCACCCCCAGAAACTGTGGTGCGCATTCCAATCCCCTCCAATGAGAAAGCAGCTACCTACAGAGCCAAGCAGACGCAGATATTCCTCAGTCGCCCAATAAAGGCGGTCACCAGGTGGACAGTTGGCAGCACCAAATGAAATTCTGCCAAACCCAGTGACCAAACTTATGGCAACTGCTGGCAGGTGATGCTCCGATATTGTGGCACTTCGGTGATAATCTAAACAGGATTTGATGATGACAGCCGCACCACCACGATGTCGATCATCCGAGTGGTTGGCAGAGTGAACAGCATATCTATTAATGTGGAAGAATGAACGGCTGGTAAAATGTGTCTCTGAGATCAATAAAATATCAATGTTGCGTTCCTGGAGAAGGTTCTCAATCTCGAGTGATTTGCCAACTATGTTGTTAGCGTTCCAAATAACGATATTTATACCGTAATTAGTCATCGCAATGCGTTGACTCTGATAGAATGGCGTGCTTAGAAATCACGCTCTGTACCATTTGTAGTGTGGTCGTCATTACTGACATCATTTGATCAAAGCGTAACAACAACTTATCAATAGCAGCTGCTTGGGCTGTCGCAGCAGCCTCTGGTTGCTTTCTTAATCCATTAATCCATCATACGATTTAGCGTCGCTTGTGAACAGTTGTGTTTACCTTTGTGCTCTGAGTTTTTGTATTTTTTCAGTGATTTTGTGCGAGTGTTTTGTGTTAATTTATTTACAAAGCTTAACTTAATACATATCTGTGTTAGAAATTTTAAATAGATCTCCCAGTAAACGGGTATGTGTTTAGAATTGTTTTTAACATTTCTATTAGATTTGTTTAATCTCGTAGCTTTGTTAGTGTAATTTACGCTCTCTATACTTGCTAGAACTCTTTTACTCCCTCTCAATCTCTCCAGCTCTATTTTATAACTGTAATTTACTCTCTATGAACTTCTGGTAGACTCGTTCGTTTATTTCTCTAACTCTCTCTCTCTCTCTCTCTTGCATGCTTGCATTTGTTTATTGATTAAAGTTGTTGTGTTGCACAAGCCACGCTTAGTCGATATAAGATTTATTCTCTCGTGCTCTCTTTATTCGACTTAATTTCGTGATCTCGCGCTCTTACTTTTTTCGTGTTTTGTGGTTTTTGACAATTTGATTTGATCCCAGTGCCAAATTTACTTTGAGGTATTTTTTTTATTTTTTTATTTTTTTTTTTTTTTTTTGCTTTAAACTTACAATGGCTCTTGTCTGTTCTAAGAAAAATTGTACTCTTGCGTCTTCAACTAAAGACCCTATTATTTTTTGCTGGCTCTGCGATTCGATGATGCACGTTAAATGTGCAGGATTTACTGGCAGAGTCAAAGGTTTCATTGATCTTAATTCTGGTCTCATGTGGTCATGTGGGTCCTGCAAGGAAATGGTTGTTGAGATGAGTGGCTTTATGAGGCAGACTCGAGACAGCTTATTGAATATCTCAGGAGCTTTTGAACAACTCATTGAGGGGTTCAATTCCTTCTAAATTATTATTTAAAATTATTAACCGAGTCGCCTAAACGTAAAAAAGCCAGTTTAACCGCCGTTAATATGATTGTGGAATCCACCCCAAATCCGAACTTGGTAGCAGCAGTTTCTGTTGACACAGGGGTAATTGAACCAACTGTGCCTATGGATACAGCTAGTTCGGGTGGTACCTCTGTTTCCAGAATAAAAGCTACAGTACTGGCTAAGTCAAAGAATTCGTTGCCGACCGTACCTACAGGTACAGTAGACACCGTTCATGGTCTTCAGCCCAGTGTGGTTCAGACTGCTGGTGGGGGCCGTAAGAAACTTTCAGTTGTTCCACAAAGGAAGCAATTATTTGTTTCTAGATTCACCCCAGATACCACATCTGAGGATGTTTTGGAATTTATACCTGAAAAATTCCCATCCGAGGACATTGCAGTTGAACAATTTCGATTTTCTTACGCTCGTTGGATATCGTCTTTTAAAATATTTGCTCCGCCTGATGTGTTTAATGTGTTACTTTCTGAAAGTTTCTGGCTTAATGATGATTTAGTAATTAAAGAATTTGTTCCAAATAAACCGAGAACAAATAACAGGGTTCCACTGTGCCAAAAAACTAAATAGTTTATTCTTGGCGTATCAAAATGTTAGGGGACTAAATATGAAGCTACACAAGCTTTATGCCGACTCCTCTGCATTCACCGAAGATATTTTGGCTTTTACGGAAACTTTGCTAAAACCTGAGATATCTGACTCTGAAGTTCTGTCAAATAACTTTAATACTTATAGGACCGATCGCTCCTCACGTAGGGTGGCGGTGTACTGATTGCCGTTACATCTGAAAGAATTCTCACTTATATCCCAAACGAAATTGAATTTGTAAGTGTGAAAGTTTCCTTGCAATCTTTATCTATTTTTGTTACAAGTTCTTATATTCCTCCTGGCTCTCATCTAGTAATTTATGAGCACCATCTGTCCGCAATAAAATCCGTTCTATCCCTGCTTTCTAACAGAGACCTTTTGATTGTTTTGGGTGACTTTAATCTACCTGATATTTCTTGGTCTCCTCCCACTGACTCACTTGTCGCTATACATTTATCCGCCCATGATTTTGTAGATGGCCTTTTAGAACTATCGTTACAGCAAGTAAGCTTTATAATAAAGCTTTAAATAGACAATTAGATCTTGTGTTTGTTTCAGACCCGTCCGAGGTCACGGTATGTAGAATTGACGCTCTTGTTGTACCTGAAGACCGATATCATCCAACAATGGAATTGACAATTTGCCTCTCCTGCTCTGATACCCTCTCTCCTTTAGTGCCCCCAACTAAAATGAGATGTTTTCGTAAATGTGACTATAATAAACTTAACGATATGATTTGTCATTATAATTGGACAGACTTGTACAATTGAACAGACATTGAAAGTGCCACTGAACTATTCTATATAGCGTTAAATACTTTTTTTAATGAATGCGTTCCTGATAGGTTTCCTTTAAAGCTAAACAGGCCTCCTTGGTTTACCAATGCGCTTCAAAGACTTAAAAACCTTAAATCAAATACTTATAAAAAGTATAAAAAATCGGGTAAGCCATCAGATTTTTCGAAATATGTAGTGACTCGATCGGATTTTAATGTTCTCAACAGTCATTGCTATTCTATGTATCTAAATCGATGTAAATTTGAATTTTCAAATGATCCGAAACAGTTTTTCAGCTTTGTTAATGCCAAGCGTAAGTCATCGGCATTGCCTTCATCGGTACGTCTAAACTCAATGGAGGCATCGACGAATTCTGACATTGCTGATTTATTTGCTGAGTTTTTCCAAACCACTTATAGTTCGACAGCTTGGTCAAATTCTAACTACCCTAATCCCTTAAATAGGGCAAATTGTATTTTTTCCCCTTTAATTACTGAAACTCTCTCTTAATAGATTTAGAAACAACAACGCCGACTTATTCTCCCGGTCCAGATGGACTTCCTGGATGTGTGCTCAAGTTTTGTGCGTCAACCATTTGTAAACCGATTCTTAAACTTTTTAATTTGTCTATTTCATCATAAGTTTTTCCTACTATCTGGAAGGACTCTTTTATTATTCCACTTCATAAAAAGGGTGCAAAGGCTGATGCCAAGAATTATAGAGATATTTCCAAATTGTCGGCAATTCTTAAAGCATTTGAACGTATTATCACTTCTCATTTGCAACATTTATGTTCCTCGCTTATATCACCGTGTCAGCATGGTTTTGTTAAGCGAAGATCGACCACCACCAACCTTCTTGAATTGTCATCTATTGTACATCTACTCAGAGGGTTATATTCAAGAATTCTGTTTCAAAATTGATCTACGTGACATCTGGAGTCCCTCAGGGAAGTCATCTGGGCCCTTTGCTGTTTACTTTGTTTATCAACGATCTTCCCTCTATCATAACACATTCTCGTGTTCTAATGTATGCTGATGATGTTAAGCTTTGCTTATCATATAATGATATAGCGTCGGGATTTAACTTACAGTCAGATATTGATTGTTTTCATGAATGGTGTGAGTACAACCTTTTAAAGTTGAACTACCTTAAATGCAACGTCATGACTTTTTATAGGGGTACTCCTACGTTTATTAGTTATTTTCTTGAAAATACATCACTCGACCGTATATATTCAGTTAACGATTTAGGTGTTCTTCTTGACCCTAAACTTAAATTTGACTGCCACATAATGTCCACTGTTAATAAAGCCATGAGTGTTCTTGGCTTTATAAAGCGTTGGTCAAAAGAATTTGATGACCCTTATACGACCAAATTATTATTTACCTCCCTTGTCCGTCCTATTTTGGAATATTGTTCGTCTGTTTGGAGTCCACAATATCAAGTGCACATTGACCGTATTGAGTCGGTACAAAAAAAATTTCTTCTTTTTGCCCTTCGTAGTTTGAACTGGGATCAAAACGTAAGGCTACCTTCCTACCAGAGTAGATTACTGTTGCTTAATTTACCTACACTTGTAAATCGTAGAAAAATGCTTGGTACTATTTTTATGCATAATCTTATAAGAGGTGATATTGATTCTGCAGAACTTGTAAACCGCATAACTTTCAATGTTCCTGTTAGACTAGCACGATATTATATCCCTCTAACTTTGCCACGATGTTCATCAAATTTTTGTCTACACGAGCCCTTTCGCGTTCTATGTAATACTTATAACAACCTTTATCATCTAATTTGCATTTCCACTTCTATCCCGTTATTAAAAACTAATATTTTAACTCATTTGCGTTTCTCTTAATTGTGCCTTTTATTTTCACTTGTGTCTTGTCTCTATTTAATTTATGTATTTTCCTCGCGAACTCGCATTTTTTGCCCAAATTGATAATAGGGCCCGCGCGTAACAAGCACGTGCTTGGTGTCGTTGGGCCACTTGTTTGTACTGCTCGTAGTGCATCAACGTCCATCAGATTAATAAATTCCAGAAGCCTGTCCTGAGAAGGTTGTACAATCAAAGAGGTCTTTTCACTTGGATGTGAATTAGATGCCGGCGAAGTCTGACTTGAGGAAAGACGCGTAGTAAAGCAAGCATAGCAGGCTTAAAAGTACGTTTTTGAGTGGGTCTACGCTCTACAGAACCAGTGGGCTTACGTCTTTCAATAGCCTCTAAATAGGCAGGACATCGACGGGTAGATGCACTATGATTAGAACCACAGTTAATGCACTTGAGTTGTTCCTCATTTATGGCCAAGCACCTCTCCTTGTCTTTTGTCTTATGGTCACCAGCACATCTGGCACACTTTGCCAAGAGTGAGCAAAAATTTTTAGAATGTCCAAATTCTTGACATCGGAAACACCTTAAAGGACCCTTTCTCTGAAGCTGCGGATCCACATTAACCACCTGGTAGTCAATAATCTGGATATCATATACATTTTTATTGTTTCTAGCTGGTTTCAGCTCAACAAAGAATATATCCCGGTTCGCCTTCCCATTTTCACCAGGGTGGTTGAATACATTCCGAGGGTTGTGTCCCAGAGCTTTAAGTTTTGCAGTAATTTTGGCTATTTCAGTGGAAGCGTGAAGTCTCTTGATGACGACTCGAAAGGCTTGTTCATTTTTAAACTGAAAAGTGCTGACCGGAATTCCATTATCCTTAAAAAACTTCTGGACTACACGGTAAACATTGCCGACATCCACAGTAACCCTACAGGAAGATTTACCAGTTGTCTTGAGGCGAAAACCATTGGTCACAGAAGATAGTAAGGAAATTAGTTGCCTAAAATCAGTGATTCCCCTCAAAAGGAAGGTTGTGGACGGTGATCACGTTTCTTGGCTTTAGCTTGAGAAGAGGCATTGCTTGGGGGACAACGAATGCAAGTTAGCTTCAACAGTCTCAGACAATCCATGACCAAGTTTAGAGGTGCTGATTGATTCATTAATATGAGTGGAAGTCATTGTATCATCATCGTCAGACAAAATAGCAAAGCTATTGTTCTTTCCTAAGTAGGTAGAGTTTTCTTGCCTTGAAGAATGTGATTGTATGGTCATGCCAGAGGCTGGAGCTTGAGGACGTTTATGGTCGCCAATAGGGTTTGGCAGCGATGATTTGTTGATATTACTACCCCTGAGTATGTCAAGATTTCGTCTTTTCCTTAGGTTATTTACCTGAGTAAAGCGTTCTTTATCGGCAGCATTCTTACTAATCCACTTGGGGATAAAAATTGTCATAGTGGGGACATATGAGGTGTCTGAATAATTGGAATCATCAAATTCATCCGAAGTACGGGAGCTCTGAAATAAACACAACCGGTTAGTCTGACACAAATGGGGGAATCTAATACGCCAGTGCCCTAAAAACCGGTCTTGAGAATCCGACGGCGATCCCACAAGCACTATGCTCTAAGAAGAATATAATTAATTAATAATAATTAGGGAGACGTGTTCTATAAATGATTTACCAAAAGCTGGTCGAAAAAAGAGTTCTAAAGGTGAAAGTCTTGATATGTATATATATAATGAAATACATGTTCTAGATTTGGCAAAAAAAAAGCACAAACAAGTATATGTATGGTACAAAGAATAAAGCGGCGGCATATCTTAAAAACATATAAAAAACAAAAAGTTCCAAAAAAAGTCTGCGACAAATGAAAGTCGGCAAAAAGAGAGCGAGAAAGCTTTATGTTCGCTTGCTCACTGATTCAGTGGAATGCATTGTTATGGACGATGAAACTTATGTTAAAATGGACTCAAAAAATTACCAGGACCTTAATTTAATACATTGTGAAAAATTGGTTTAAGAACCAGCTCTTATGCATGTGCAATGCCAACGGTGTTTTACGGCCCAAGGTTGAAAAAACTCCAATTGAAAACCACATAGACGTAATACTGCTGGCAGTAACGCGTCCCACAAGCAAACACAAATTCCAAAAAAGAGATCACACTTCCTATTGTGCAGATCATCCGGATAGCAAGGCCTTAATCAGGGAACGCATTAAACATCACTTTAAAAAGGGATTTGCAACAATGAATTACAATCATGCAACGGCGTTATTACTATCTCCGCTGTCTATTGCCAACAGTTTTACAATAACTTAAGAGATATTCTTAAACTTCAACAACTTTAAGCACACGAACTGGTGATCATGACTGAATCACGACCCCCAAAGGAAGACAACTGTATAAGCAATTATAAATTTTAGCAGCCCCTGGCAGGTCCACATATTGACCAGCAGACCCCAGAAAACTCCCGGACTTAATTGATCGCTGTGACCAAGAACATTCCAAGAAATTTAGTAAGCTCTAAATCGCTATCGGACTTATCATCGGACCACTCGTATGTTTTAATAACTCTCCTTCAAAGCTCGAAAATAATCGAGCACCCCCTCAGGCTAACCTCGAACTAACTGGCTAAAGTACAAAAAGTACGTAAGTTCCAACATTGAACTAACACAAAAGTTAAACACAGAGAACGACATCGACCTCTGTGCTGATCCCCTGGAGTCAGTACTCGTGGCAGCAGCCAAAATCTCAACACCAGAAGAGGCAATCGTGCGTAGCAACCAATACAAAACTAATCTGCAAATCGAAATACTAGTTTGGAAAAAACAACGCGCTTGGCAATCCAGCCGCATTCGAAGCAACTCTATAATGATGCCACCCGCAGACTTACCAAAACCCTAAAGCATGAAGAAGAGCTTGCGCAGCGCCGATTGAGAAATTATCGCCGACCAGTACAAAGCATCCTTTGAACTAAATTAATGAAGCATCCTTTCTGGAGAACTTATCCAAATTAAGGCTTTCTGAAAGAAACTCCTTGAGTACTTGGGCCCACAGCGACGAAACGAGCGACACTTACGACACCTACGAAATTTATTTTGGCCAAAAACCGCCACAAACTATTTTGATCTACCGTCGCTTTGCGATAAATGTGATAAATGTGAGTTTATGAAAAAACGTAATTCCTTGGTTATATTATTACAACAAACGGGAATAAACCTTAGAAACTCCTTGAGTACTTGGGCCCGCAGCGACGAAACGAGCGACACTTACGACACCTACGAAATTTATTTCGGCCAAACGCCGCCACAAACTATTTTGATCTACCGTCGCTTCGCGATAAATATGATAAATGTGAGTTTATGAAAAAAAAACGGAATTTCTTGGTCATATTATTACAACAAACGGGAATAAACCTTAGAAACTCCTTGAGTACTTGGGCCCGCAGCGACGAAACGAGCGACACTTACGACACCTACGAAATTTATTTCGGCCAAACGCCGCCACAAACTATTTTGATCTACCGTCGCTTCGCGATAAATGTGAGTTTATGAAAAAAACGTAATTCCTTGGTAATATTATTACAACAAACGGGAATAAACCTAACCCCACAAAAATGAACGCTAAAAACAAAATTTTCATTACCAAAAACCTTAAAACATGTACAATCATTTTTAATATTATGGAGATTTTATCGTAAAGTTATACCTGGTTTCTCAAAGATAGTAAAACCAATGACCCTCAAATTGAAAAAAAGAAGTAACGTTCAAAAATGACATTTCATTCATTAATTTAGTTCATTTAACTAAGATATTTACAAAACTTAAAGAATTTATTTTAAAAAGACATAAAGCCTGCCTTAGAAGCTTAAAAAATCAATTTTTCCGAAAACTTTTTTTGAGGGAAAGAATTATTCAATTGAAACGAAACTTTCAGGTTTTATTATACCCTTGCAGAGGGTATTATAATTTTGGTCAACAATGTGCAACGCAGTGAAAGAGACATCTCCGACCCTATAAAGTATATATATTCTTGATCAGGATCACCTCCTGAGTTGATATAAGCATGTCCGTCTGTCTGTCCGTCTGTCTCACTTTTAAAATATATAACTGATATATAACTGATTAATCGGAATTGCCTTAATTTAGTGTTTATTAAGTTAGAAAGTTGGGATTTTCTATGGGTTTTATTTTTGGCCAGTCATTAAGACCTTCCCAATTTAATAAGGATTGCTCGACTATATCTTATAGCTGCCATATAACTGATTGATCGGAAATGCCATAACTTTGGTGTTTGTAAAGTTAGGAAGTTGGGATTTTCCATGGGTTTTTAATTAAGACAATCAATTCGACCTACCATGTTTCATAAGGATCGGCCGACTATATCCTATAGCTCCCATATAACGATAGGAAATACCATAACTTTGGTGTTTTTAAAGTTAGGAAGTTGGGATTTTCTACGGGTTTTATATTTGGCCAACCAATCTGACCTACCAAATTTTATAGGGACCATATAACTGAACGATTGAAAATGCCATAACTTTGGTGTTTTTAAAGTTAGGAAGTTGGGATTTTTATGAGTATTAAGAATGCATCATATGAATAATTTTGGAGAATATTATTTACAGAATATTCTGCAAGGGTATATCAAATTCGGCTCCGCCCGAAGTTAGCTTTCCTTTCTTGTTTTTATATATTTTTTAACAGTCATCTCAAAATTTTCCTTTAAACTATTTGTTATATTCTGCCTGGTACAAACATTTAGCGCCTCGAGTGTGCTTGTGTCGTGCGGCGGAAAAGAAGCAGGTCGCAATTTCCATTAGAAAACGAGGTCGGAAGCTAACTTCGGCAAGACTTGATTTTAATACCCTTGCAGACCTTGCCGAAATTGTCATATAAAAATAGAAAAATGTCATATAAAATTAGAAAAAAATGGATATTTTTACAGCCTTTAACAATTATTCCTACAGAAGCTATAAGATATAGGCGTCCGATCGGTTAATGCCTTTACCCTGATTAAGGTATGAGTAAATAAATAAGACTTTCAAACTTGATCAGCGTATACATGTTTTACTGAGCTCGCAAACGGAATTGAAACAGACGGACAAACGGACATGGCTGTATCGACTCCACTATTGATCCTGAGCAAGAATATATATACTTTATAGGGTCGGAAACGTCTCCTTCACTGCGTTACAAACTTCTGACCAAAACTATAATACCCTCTGCAAGGGTACAAACAAAAAAATATTTCCATTTTCAATAGTATAACTTATCGTTAAATTAAATAAATTGAAAAGCCAATTAAAAAATCCTTTTTTGCAAGCAAAAATTATTTAATCATACATTTTTAATTTCGAATCCAATAAATTTTGTCTCGTTTCGATAGGACGTTTATTTTTTTCCCCATCTTTCCCGCCAGTTAGGAGAAGCCGTGAAAATAAAAATGCGTAACGCTTGCTCACTATTTCTCCTGCAACTTTAAAAATATTTTGAATTTGCTTCTGAACTTTACGGGACACATTCTTGGATGGTTCGATTTTTTAAGCCTCTTAAACAGGCTCCACCCTCAATGAAGAACATTACATTTTCGATAGTCAGAAACTAATTCAGAATATCATTCCGAATGTAAAGTAGCAAAACTGAACACCAAGAGGCGAGGGAATTATGATAACGTATCACTGCGTAGAACTTGGCTAAATTGTCGGGGCACACGCGATCAAAAGGCAGAGAGTGGTCGCGTCAGGCTTCAAGGTCCTATCCTGCGATCCTCAACCGGCGAAAAAAAACTCGAGGAACACACGTGGTTTTCGAAGCCTCGCTAAGTCGTGTCCGGATCACACGTCTTACTCGTTCCGCGATCCCGAGAGAAGCCAGCCTCCACGATTGCTGTCTGACCACTCTCACTTTTACTCCCTTTTTCCGCATTCGGGATTTTTAGTAGTTTCCCACCTCTGCTTTTCTAGTATTAAACGTCTCTTGGCTTTCGAACTTAGATATAACTTATTCATTCTTGATAAGACTTAATATTTACTCTACTTTACGATATCTCTCTTAAAACTATTATAATGGTAGTATCAACAACTGAATTGAACAATAGAAAGATTCCACAAGACAGTCAATGAAAAACTCAAAATTATTAGTAATAAACAAAACGTAAAAGATTGCTAAATTAAGTTTTAAAAAATTCTTTACTTATATAATTATAAAACAAATCACAATACAAGAAAAAGGACACCAGCAGAAATTTTCTTAAAAAAAAAAATTCTTTACTTATATAATTATAAAACAAATCACAATACAAGAAAAAGGACACCAGCAGAAATTTTCTTATATGCAGGAACTCCACAGTTCGATAACAAAATAAAATACCCAAGAAAATAAATAGGTTAAATGAAAATCAACAAAACCATAAAATAAATACAAAACAATGAAAATTCCATTTAGAAAAAAAAAGGCGACCAAATTTTGAAAAAAATTGTACATTACAAATCAAAGCTTCAAAAACAGAAAATAGTTAATAAAAGTAAATACGATAATTCCAGAGAAACCCAAGGAAATAAAGCATAGATGTATCACTCTGTTAATTTCCCAATAATGCTCCTTTTCATTTCTTGACTCTCGGGTTCTCAGCGATGCTCAGTTTTCGGTACACCGATAACGAATCGTAAGCTTGGCAGTCATCAGAGTATACACACTAGTGAGGTCGACTATTGCTATATTATTGATAAGTATTGACTAACCCTCTTCGCCTCGTTCGCGTTTTTGTTTAATAAAAAAAAAGTTCGGTTTAGATTGCATAAGTTTTCATTGCGTCTGACGTAAACAAATGTATCGCAAAATAATGGTGGACGAATCAGACTGAAACTTCCACCTCATAGTATGGAAATCTTTAAGATAAATACCGTTACATTGGCGATCAGGTGCTTAATGCAGCTAGGAGAAATGGCTCAAGCTAATGATTTAAAAGCCGCATAGATTATTCAGAAAGATTTTTATGTTGACGATTTGTTGACTGGCGCCGGATGCATTGAGGAACTGCTAGGCCTTCTAAACGAAGTTTCTCAGGTTTAGCAGGAGACAGGATTTTAACTGGCAAAGTGGTTTTCTCAATGTTATCTGCATCTGATAGAACTGTAATGCCACTTACTTCGTTTTTGAAAGTTTTTGTGTAGGTTTTCCGCTTTATTCAAGGTGCAGAAATGTGTCGAAGGCGCTTTTGAGATATAAATTGTTGCAGCTATCAAATTTTATAAATTCAGTGTCGACATAAATAAAATTCCGAAAAATATACCGGTATCAACGAATATTCAAAAGCTAAATCCCTTTATTCAGGAGAATAAATTAGATCGATGTTCCTCGACATTGCTATTGGCGGTCAAGGTTTGAATGCTCCTATCCCGTACGAAGCCAAATTCTCGTTGTTCCTTACCTCTTGTAAGGCGTCTGCGAGAAAAAATATGGCTATTAAATGCTTAAGAAGTCTGCAGATTAACAATTCGTTCGTGAATGTGCTGCTTTCGCTGTAAGCCGCAATTCTTGACGGAAATCGAATGTTTTCAGTGACCAATTGAACTCCATCAGCGCCACTGTTGTATATTTTTCGCTACTATTATAATACTTATATAATCACAAGTTTCGCCTTTTTAAAAATCTTAAAAACTCGTATAATAAGTTTAAAATTTTCAGAGTTCAACACAAATTAAACAATAAACAAATCAACAATAAATAAAATATTAATTTTACAATGGTGAATCCCATTTAAGAAATCGATTTTCCCTTTTTTTCCCGGTGTACAATTATTCTAATTTTTTTGATATTTATTTTGATTTTTTTATTGCAGAAAGACGAATTTCCCGTCAGTGAAAAGGTGGCTCTACAACTAGCAGGACTTCAAGCTCAAGTAGCGTTAGGAGATCCATCCAATCAACCAAAACCAGAATATTACTCAGATATAAACAGCTTTTTACCGAGTAGAATATCAAAAACAAGGGAACAACAATTTTGGATACCAATTTTAGCGCAAGCCCATAGGCAGTACGGATCCTCAAGAAATGAGTTAACAGCCAAAGTTTTGTACCTAAGCTGTGTAATGCAATATCCCCTTTATGGCACAACAATGTTTAATGTCAATTACAAAGGGTATTGGAATTTTGTAAACAGTATAGTTCTTGGAATACATTGTGATGGAATAATGTTTATTCATCCTGAAGATAAATCAGTCATCTACCAATTTAAATACGAAGATATTGAATCAATTATATTGGATCCTAGTGACACTTTTATAACTATATCAGTTAATCGTAGCACACAACCTTTATACAAAAACTGTCGAGAAGGAAGTTTTCCCATAGAGTCACAGAAATGTTTTGTTTTTGAAACCTTGCAAAAAAATGACATAGGATCTTTGATAATTTCGTATTATCCTTCTTTATCAAATTGGATCTTAAACATAGTAGAGTGCTCAAAAAAAATGAAAGGTACTACCAACGAAGACAGGTTGAGGTTGTATCAAAATGTTGTTGTTTGTAGACGTCAATTAGTGGACTTGAATATAGTTAAAAAACCCCAAGAGATAGGAGGCTTTTTACGAAACACTCTTAGACGTCTGTCGAAGCATCGATTAGAAAAATTGAGATCCGAACAGGGGTCTACGGTGCAAGATCATGGCGAAACATACAAAGGGTTTTCACACTCATTTTGGGCCTTTAGTAAACAACAAATTCCATTTTGTCTAAGTACCATTTTTGACCAAGAGGAATCCACAATGGTGCAAGTATTTGATTCAATATTAACTTTTTCTGGACTTGGAACTTCAGGTAAGTAATACAAAATTATTAGTATTAACTAAATGTTTAACACCAAAAATAGTCGTTTCTGAAATAAGAAGTATTATAAAATAGGTTTGATCAGCTCCTACATTTAGTCTCTCTAGATTAAAAATATAAACTTTCTGGTTATGCCATGTCACGGAGGTCATAGACCAACCCTTAGAAAATGCGAAACATTGCCTTTAAGATGCATGACTGAGCCAATTGGTAGCAAAAATTAGAACATTAGAGTGCACAAAAGCAACAGACAAGTATAATTTGTTTTAGACAAACACAAGGGTTCCGGTCGATAAGCTAAAACTCTGAAGGGAAGATACTATCTAATCCAGGGTAACATCTACCAGTTCATCTAGGTCACCAAAGAAGTAAACTCCCAGATACTTAAGACTGGCTTAATTCTAGGCATTGCTGAGCATCCTGTCTCCTCAAAATCAATAATGCTTGTACTGAAATACATTCATTATGAGGTACATGAATCTATATATACCACTCTTCTGTAAGCCTGTTAAACATTTATTTTTGTATTATCTATTTAGACCGTGTTTTTGAACTCCATCCCATTTCTTTTGCTACAACAAAAAGCTATATCTGTTTTCAAATTTGAAATCCGTTTTCATCCCTTCTCAATAATTAAAACGCAAAACACGATTTACTTTTAGGTAATGGTTTTGTAACTAAAATGGAATTGAGAATCTCGAATCATGATATAAAATCTGTCATATGATAACTACTATAAAACCTTTTTAATTGAGCCTTCGAGGCATATTTAAAATTTTTAAAAACGAAATTTCCAATTCATTTACCATTTTTACCAATTACGAAAGTTGCAAAATAATAGTGATTTATTTTCCGCCTTTTAACTATTTTTTTAAACCAAGCCATTATGTAACTATAAAATCAGTTTCAGTGCAAACAAGACCTTTATGACCTTCCAATAGTAATTTCGGACAAATATTTTTCGTGATCTGTGAGGAGTTTAATTACTCTGACAAATGTCAGAGACTGTCGCCGTGTCTTCATTTCTTAACCCGCAAACAATCTCAGCAGTACAACTGGTTACAAGAGCTAGTTGTGGATAGTTTATGACAGTGTTTAGTTTATGACAGTGTGCAGAGAGCCAAAGGTTAAACTGCACAACAATGATATACTGAGTCATAAACATGCCGAGTGCTGAAAGCTGGATCATTCATCCCTAAGTCATGTTGCTCTTGTGCAACCGTCCGGGACAGAGCAAAATACACGCATACCTAAGAACTGAACGTCCGCGATACCAATGACAAGGGAACCTACCCAGGGCATCCAGATCCAGTCAAGCGATAGCAGCGAAACCCGGAGCGACCACGAGTACGGCAGCAGAACATCCAGTCACAGAGAAGAACTCGAGACATTGACCCTATAAACCCTAGGTTAATATCTTAAAATATCCTACATTTTGCTAATCAAAGAACATTTTGCGGACAAAGAAAATGGAGAAGAAACGATTGCACAGAGAGACGGCAAGTTAGATAGCTAATACAGCAAGATAAGTTTAAATCTTGTGGCCCTAATCAAATTTGGCAGCAAGCGCATGTCCATGAGCCTGCTGATACTGAATAGTTGACCAAATCACCGACAACAACTTCAGCGAAGCACATTTAGTTTTTCCTTCACAAAGGAAGTTTCAATATTGTCGCCATAAATAATTCGCCAATAAGCCACTACAGCAAATGTCTGCTCACTTGTGTCGACGAATATGTAAAGTTCCTTTTTGATATCTAAATCTAAGAACTTAGGAGAATAGCCACGACTAATTGGAAAATTCTTCACTCTATCCAACTGTCCGATCCATTCTTTGAAATGCATATATTTATTATCGTCGATTAAGTCATACCAGGTAATTCGTGTACGCATTAAAACTTTGCCAATAATCATAAAATCAGCCAGTTTCCCAAACGGGTCGTACACTGACATTATGATACTGAAAAATTGTCTCTTATTTTGAATTTGTATTTCTTGCTTTATTTCGGTATCAACTCTGTTCATTCTAATATCGAACAAGAATGCATCCTTTCCACTATCATAAAACATATTTAGGATGTTATCGACGGATCTGGAATCGAGATTTACAGAAGAAGGAATTATAAAGTCTCGCGAGCTGTCTGCACTGTTTAAAAAGTTTTGCATATTCAATGAGTTTGATAAGAACATCTCAAATCGAAGTTGTCTTATTTGTGGACGTTTCTTACTTCATTGCTTATCTCGTATGAATCCTTTTCATTGCCAAAGCTTGCTACAAAATCAGGCCTTAATAACAGCTTTCTTCCTGTTCGTAACATTTAAGGCATTTTGTGAACATGTAGCTCCAAATATTAGTACTTGCATCTTATAAACCTCAATATTGCCATCGGAATGACATTTACTTGCAAGAACATTTATCGGATGTCGACACATACAGCTATTATGCCTTGGAAATTGCAATAGGATTTTAGGTAGTGAAGAGTTTTCGTCTGGTCCCTTTAACAATTGGCTTTTTAAGAAATTTCATTGATTTTGTCTGCCGCGTCGAAAACAAGCCACATCTTGTTTGATTTATTAATGTTATGCACACCAAAGTGAAGGAGATACCAGGTTAGTGGCATATCCTTTACATACAAAATACATTATAGCCTTTTAATATTCCTTCTGCTTCCCAAAATCAAAAACCTTGCGCTCTGTCATGTGAAGTTGTTTTAGAGCCATATCAACGCTATTAGGAATGACTGTATTATATTATATATTATCCACAAAAGAGCTGTATCGTAACTCTGGTCAACAATGACTGTTTCATTTGATTCCGATAGATTATTGGGTAACTTAACCAAAAGGCTCTCTGTATTAAAATATTCCGCCATTAAATAATTTAGGTCCTTTTTATTTGAATCAATCGTATACGTATGAAAAACGGTGTTTATTTCATTATAAGGATTTTCTTATTGATGCTGTGTGGATCCATATGCTAGAAACCCTAAATCTGTCTGAAAGACTAAATAAACACTTCGAAGCGTTAAAATACTTGGCTTCGCATCTCCGCACACTTTGATTGACAAGGAGCTTGGGGAAATTGTCATTAAGGGAATCAATATCAAGATTGTACAGGCAGTTCCAAAGACGGAACTGTGATACCTCTTAAGTGCAACCAATTTGTTTCGCCTTCTACTGTTTTTACCTTAAGTTGACATTTTAGCTATAGAATTACTTTTCAAAATCCGGAAGATTTTTTCCAGACAATTTAAAACAAAAAAGGCGACTACAACTGGCGACCTGGTTGAGGATTTTCCACGATTCCAATATTTAATGCGCTGGCGCAGCTATCGATTCTCAGCGATAATAACGGACTGACTAACACAGTGCCAAATTTTAATATAATATAACTAGCTTAAAACTACTTTGGCCAAGTTGACTAGGAGGGATTGCTTACATAGTTCTTATTATTACAATTCGGCCGTCCTGACTATGAGGATCTCCCGATACTCGTTGACTTACTTCTAGTAACAATGCTACTTTGGCCATATTTATTTATTTTACAATTGTCGTTTATATCTATGTTTTTACTATTATTTTCAGTATTGCTAGTTTTGTTTCTATTTACAATAATATTATTTGTATTGCCAATTTCCTCCGCAGGATCCATTTCCTTATATTTTATATCTGAACTTTTATTAACATCAATTTTTTCTTAGTTACCATCGCAAATAACATTTATATTAAGCATATCTCTATCAAACGAATCCACTTTGTGACTTTGTACATTCGCAACGATTTTGTCTAATCTGGTATCAACATCGTCCTCTAGAGCTTCATAGACTTTGTAACAGGCCAAGTATAATATATATAAGCTGGCCACATTATTAGAGCAGTGGCTATCTCTTTCAAGAGAGGTGCTATCCCTCTCTCTCAAGAGAACGCCAGAGAGAGCTGCCTGCATGCAGCGAAGCTCACTCTCGATCGAACCAGAAAGTAACGACGACGTGTGTGAGAAATAAATAAATTAAAATAAAGAGACAAACTATTCCTGATACAATCTCAGAAGTGGGATTCATAAAAAACTTTTTTTTTATCAACTGAGAACGCCTATAATAATAAATAAAAATATGGATATAAACATATCGGAAGTGACAGTTATCTAATTAAAAAAGTGGTTGGAGCTTCTAAATCTGTCGACGAAGGGCACCAAATCGGAACTTTTTGCTCGGCTTTGCAGCGTTCCGGAAGAAATTCGCGGAAGGGCGCCCGAGAACCTTGTGGAGCAAGCTGAATTGGAAAATGTTGACGAGAATCGCAGTGAGCTGGAAGTGGACGCTGAGACTTTGGAAAATTTGCGAGCCGAAATTTCGAGGGCTCAGAAAATTCTAGAAAACTTAAACTACCAGATCAACAGCGCTGGTGGCAACCGAAATAACGGAGGCAGAGGAGGCGAAAATGCGTTTCAACAGAACGAGCAACGGCGAAACAGCGGAGGCGGCGGAGACGAAAATGCGTTTCGGCAGAACGAGCAACGGCGAAACAGCGGAGGCGGCGGAGACGAAATTGCGTTTCAGCAAGACGGCGGCGGCAGAGACAACGGCGGCAGAGACGGCGGCGACAGAGACAACGGCGGCAGAGACGGCGACGGCTGAGACAGCGGTGGCAGAGACGGCGACGGCAGAGACAGCGGTGGCAGAGAAGGCGGTGGCAGAGAAGGCAATGGCGGCAGAGGCAGAGACGACGGCAGCGCCGTTTATGACGAAATGGCATCGTCTGGTGGTGGGTTTTCGTTATCAGGATTTAACATGGCCAAGGAAATGTTGATAGACTTCACCGGTAAAGTGCCTGTTCGATCCTGGATCGCTCAATGGGGCAATATATCGGCTCTATATAGCCTTTCAGACTTGCAACAACGTATCTTGCTGATCAGCAAGTTAAAAGGCAGTGCCTTGCAGTGGTTGCATGCGGATGAAGGACGTTTCGCCAAGCCGACGAATGAGCTGCTTGAACAACTGCAGCTAGCATTCGGGGGCGTCGAATCGAAGGCTGCATTAAGGCGCAAGGTTGAGGCGCGTATCTGGATGCCAACCGAAAAATTTGCTTTTTACTTTGATGAAAAGTGTCGACTTGCTCGAGAGGTCAGCATGGAGGTGGATGAGCTTTTGGACGGACTTGTGGAGGGCATTCCAGCCCTAGGCTTGCTTACACAGGCCAAGCTTCAATGTTTTGATAGCCCGGAGCGTATGCTTCGTGCTTTTGCGGACATCATGCTGTCGAAAAGGGCAACAACAACTAAAGGGGCAACACCAAGGACGGATCCAGGAAACAGCGAGACACGTTGTTTCAACTGCAACGCAAAAGGGCACTGGAAGAGGGAATGCACCAAGCCGATAAGACCGCCAGGATCATGCTATGATTGTGGCGCAAAAGATCACCGCTTGGTTGAATGTCCCCAAAACAAGAAGAAGGTCGAGAATAAATATGTAAGATTATTTAAAATTTTTAATATTGAAAATCCTAACCAGCCCATTGTTACAGAATGCCTAATAGATTCGGGAAGCCCGGTGTCATTAATAAAACGTTCATACTTACCAGTAAACATTAAATTAAAACCTCAAGAAGAGGAATACTTTGGCCTAAACAAAAGCTTATTAAGGAGTTATGGTAGAATATTATGTTTTATATTTAAAAATGAAATAAAGATTTGGTTTAACTTAATTGTAGTGGCTGACGAATCTATGGGATGTAACATTGTGCTGGGTAGAGATTTTATGGATGCTTGCGATTTAAAAATTGATTTAGATGCGCTGAAAATGGTTACTGTAGAGTGTATTGAAACCGAAGTCGAGAAGAAAGCGGAAGATAAAGTACTTTCTAATAATTGTATGGAAATTAGGAAATTTGAAACCGATTCGGAGGGCGAAGAAAGTTTAGGTAAAAATTTAGGCGAGAAAAGTTTAGGTACACATTTAGGTGGAAAAAGTTTAGATAAAAACAGTTTAGGTAAAAATTTAGGCGGGAACAATTTAGGTACAGGTTTAGGGGAGAAGAGTTTTGACATATGTTTAGGCGATGATGATTTAGGTGAGAAGGATTTAGATAATGTATTGTATGAAGAAGCTTTAGGTTCAGGTAGTTTAGGAAAGAGCATAGAGGATAATTTTGAAAGTGAAATGTTAGAAATAAACATTTTAGAAGATGAGACTAAAGAAATGGCTTACAATATCGGGGATCAGGTTAGTTATAAGGATCAAATGAAGTTTATTGAATCATTAGAGGAAAATTATATTAAAGTATTGCGACCTGAAAGTCCTAGAGTTAAATGTGAGTTGAATATTATTTTAGAGAACACAAAACCATTTAGTTGTGCACCTAGAAGACTGTCTTATAATGAAAAAGAGGCATTACAGAAATTGTTAGATGAATACTTAGAAAAAGGAATTATTCAGAGTAGTAAATCGGAATACGCATCTCCGATCGTTTTAGTGAAGAAAAAGACTGGGGAGTTTAGGTTGTGCATTGATTTCAGACGGTTGAATACAATTATGGCTAAAGATAATTATCCTATCCCCTTAATTGACGATTTGTTAGATAAATTGGTGGGAAAATCGGTTTTTACAAAATTAGATTTAAAGAATGGGTACTTCCACGTTTTCGTGAACAAAGAATCAGTGAAGTACACATCTTTTACAACGCCGCTAGGGCAATTTGAGTTTTTGCGAATGCCAATGGGTTTGAAGACGGCTCCCCAGGTATTTCAAAGATTTGTAAATGATATTTTTTCTGATATGATTCGTGATAATAAGGTGATAATATATATGGATGACATTTTAATTGCAAGCCAGAGTATTGAAGAACATTTAGGAATATTAGTAGAAGTATTTAGGAGATTAGTGGAGAATAAATTAGAACTAAGAATGGATAAATGCAAGTTTCTTCAAAATAAGGTAAAATATTTAGGTTTTCTAATTTCAAATGAAGGAATAAAAGCTGATGAGAGGGGATTAGAAGCTATAAAGAGCTTTCCTATGCCAAATAAAGTGCAAGCTGTACAAAGTTTCTTAGGTCTTTGTTCTTACTTTCGCCGCTTTATAAAGGACTTTTCAATATTGGCGAAACCATTATATGATTTACTGAGGAAAGATAGGACGTTTGAATTTGGAAATGAAGAGTTGACTTGTTTCACACTGTTGAAAGATAAATTAGTTGCAGCCCCGGTGTTAGCTTTATATGATTACAAGGATGAAATTGAGCTCCACTGCGATGCGAGTGCGTTAGGGTTTGGGGCTGTACTGTTTCAGAGAAAGGAAGACAAGAAGTTGCATCCGATTTTTTATTTTTCGAAAAGATCAACATCGACTGAAGCTAAATACCATAGCTTTGAATTAGAGACGTTAGCCATTATTTATGCACTTAGAAGGTTTAGGATATATTTACAAGGGAAACGGTTCAAGATTGTTACAGATTGTAATTCTCTAACATTAACGTTGAATAAGATAGATTTAAACCCACGAATTGCAAGGTGGGCTTTAGAATTACAAGAATTCGATTATGAATTAAAACACAGGGCAGGAAAACAAATGCAGCATGTTGATGCACTTAGCAGATGTAATAATGTAATGATAATAGAGGCAAATACGTTTGAGAATAATTTGGTAATTTGTCAGTCAAGAGATAGTAAGGTACAAGAAATTAGGGAAATTTTAGAAAACGGAGAGCATAAGTGGTTTGAAATGAGGAACGGGGTTATATATAGAAAGAATAATAATAACAAGTTACTGTTTTATGTACCAAATAGAATGGAGGAACACGTGATGTATAAATATCATGACGAATTAGGTCACATTGGAAGGGATAAGATGTTAGATGCGATTAGTAAAAGTTATTGGTTCCCGGGCATGAAACAAAAGGTTTGTGATCACATTCAGAACTGTTTGAAGTGTATAGCTTTCTCTCCTAAATTAGGCAAAGGAGAGGGAGCGCTGCACAGTATCCCCAAAGGGAATAGACCATTTGATGTTATTCATATTGATCACTATGGGCCAGTAGATAATAGTAGAGTAAAAAAGCATATCTTAGTGGTAATAGATGCATTCACGAAGTTTGTTAGGCTTTATACAACAAAAACAACGAATACAAAATAAGTTATGAGTGCTTTAACAGACTACTTTCGGTCATACAGCAGACCAAAGTGTATTATTTCGGATCGTGGGAGTTGTTTTACGTCAACGGATTTTACAAACTTTACCGAGGAAAGAAATATAAAGCACATTAAAATTGCTACAGGGTCACCACAGGCTAATGGGCAAGTTGAGCGAGTAAATAGGAGTTTGGGACCGATGATTGCAAAACTATCGGAACCAGAGAGAAGATTACATTGGGATGTAATTATTGAAAAAGTGGAGTACTCGTTAAACAATACACTTCATAGCAGCATCAAACAGCTTCCTAGTGAAACCTTATTTGGAATAGCTCAGAGAGGAGAAAATAGTGATGAATTAAAGGAAAAATTAGGAGAGGAAGAAAAGATTGAAGATAATAGACAAAATTTAGAACAGATTAGGCAGAACGCGGAAGAAAACCAAATAAAATCGCAAACAAAAAACGAAGCCTATTACAATGCGAAAAGGAAGATTAATACAGAATATAGAGGAGATTATGTCATGGTAAAGAATTTTGATAGTACTGCAGGGGTTTCGAGAAAGCTTATACCGAAGCACAAAGGACCATACATTATTGGAAAAGTTTTAAGAAATTACAGATTTTTATTAAAGGACATCGACGGGTTTCAGTTATCTCGGAATCCATACCAAGGTGTTTGGAGCGCAAGTAATATTAGGCATTGGATAAAAGATGAAAATAAATCTTAATCAATTAAATAGAATAAAAATACTAATAATAAGACTGAAATTGTAAGAAAAAATTGTAAAAAATTGTTAACTACTTCTAAGACTTAGCTTAAGATATGTTGTAACGCCGAGATAGTGGGCTATCTCAAAGCCAGGATGGCCGAGTTGTAACAGGCCAAGTATAATATATATAAGCTGGCCACATTATTAGAGCAGTGGCTATCTCTTTCAAGAGAGGTGCTATCCCTCTCTCTCAAGAGAACGCCAGAGAGAGCTGCCTGCGTGCAGCGAAGCTCACTCTCGATCGAACCAGAAAGTAACGACGACGTGTGTGAGAAATAAATAAATTAAAATAAAGAGACAAACTATTCCTGATACAACTTCAACATTAGTATCCGCTACGACTTCTAAACATTTTGCTACCTCAGGCTTGCTCGACTTCTCTGCTCTTTTCTCTACTTCTATCTGCTTCTCTACATTGACTTCTACTTTGTTAATGTTTCTAAGATCGCATTTTTGCACTAAATGTATACCCACTGGCTTAATAGATAAATAGTTAACATCTTTAACTACTTGTACAAGTTTAAAATTACTTAGACTTAAGAAATCGCGTCCTACTACCATTGAGTATGATAGATTCATCAGTTGATGAATCTGTAAGGTTCTCAATGGTAGTAGGACGCAAGGACAACCAATAATTCAATTAATACATTTTTATTTGAACTTATAATTAACAACTGTTCTTTCAATTATATTTAGTTTGCTTTCGTTTATTCCGAAGAATGTATTATGTTACTTGCCCTTATTAATGATTACGTTACTGGGAACTACGGACTTTTTAGGAACGAAACGGGTCTTCCCGAATCTATGAGTCACTCTATGGAATACATTTTATTAGAATTATGTATCGTATTTTTACTTTCAACTTTCAAATTTCTTACATATTCGTTGTTATTTTCTTTCCTCTTGTACACTCTCTAGCCAAGTGTCCAAATTCTCCACAGGCATACCAAAAAGCTCCATTAGCTCGTACTGGCTTGCGACATTCCTTAGCCAGATTACCAAAACTGTGACAGTTTAAGCATTTGATGACCCACTGTTCCGAGGTCACAGCGTTTGGTAAAGACGTACCGTGCACCCTACATTGTTGTACTGGAGCTTTGGGTTTCTCTACGTCTTGAAAGGCTTCCAATACATCACCAGGCACTGCAAACCGTAGTAACTTCGCTTGGTTTTTAAGTTGTACATTTTGTATGCCATCTATCAAATGCTGAACTAGTTCAGAGTAAGCTTGTCAAAATAGTAAACGGTAAATTTCTCACCGAATTGCCACTTGCGGTTTTCAAACTTGCGTCGCATTTCCAAGACGTTATCCTTGGTTCCAAAAACAATTTTTAATTGTGCCAAAATCAGGTCAATACATCCTGACAACAGTGATGGGCGAGATAACAGCCAAAAATTAGCCTTGCCCTTTAAACGCGAGCAAATTAATGGACGCATGACGTCATCACTGACTTTGAACACATCCCGAACATTTTTAACCATCAACAACCATTCGTTTATGTTGCCATTGCCGTTGTATTCTGGGAGCAGCTCTTTGACGGTGTTTAAATTCATTTCTGGCTTGAACAGACGGTCAACATTTTTGAAACGTTAATTTTGCATCGCCTGTTCCATGCCCGCAGCGTTGCCACCCAATTCACTTCCTAGTATGTTG
The DNA here is from genome assembly GCA_018153365.1 of Drosophila fuyamai. Taxonomy (NCBI): domain Eukaryota; kingdom Metazoa; phylum Arthropoda; class Insecta; order Diptera; family Drosophilidae; genus Drosophila; species Drosophila fuyamai. The sequence goes on from JAECXW010000703.1 coordinate 409,474, forward strand.
CTAGCTGGACTACGTTGAACGCTATAAGTTGAACAGTTTGGTTGAATGCCGTTTCCTTCGAGTTGAACGCCATCACGATCAACCGTCTCGACAAGTTTATGTTCGTCGCCGTAAACGTCTTCATCTTCTTCTTCGCCCTGTACTTCGTTGTTGTTGTTGACTGCCTTGGCGACAGCTATCTCACCGCCGTGGTCTTCGTTGTTGTTGTTGTTGACTGCCTTGGCGTCAGCCATCTCAGCACGAATTTCGCCAGTAGACTCCACTTTTTCGTAGTACAACTCCGGTGCAATTTCAGTTGGTATTACCTCACTTAACTGCGCAATTAGTGAAACTTTGTTTCCCTTTGTGGACAAGCCAAGTTTATCACAGAAACTTTTGATTTCGGTCAATTTGAGTTCTCCGAGATTACTGCGTGAAGCCATGTTAATAGACATTTGCCTATTTCAATATACTTGCTTAGGTTCAGTTACCACTTCTGAATTATAGTGTTCTTGATCATTATTGTCTTTGTCAACGCTTTCTTGAATGTTCTTCTTATCCTCCGTTTTATTCCTTCGTCAAGAAAACCAATAAATATATCGATATATAAATCCAGGGTTACACACAAAATATAATATAACTAACTTAAAACTACTTCGGCCAAGTTGACTAGGAGGGATTGCTTACATAGTTCTTATTACTACAGTATATGTAAGAGTTCGCCGCTCAGCTATATGGAAATCTGGAGCGCATTCTAAGCTAAGCTTGTATTACATGTTGATTGTTTACATTTTTCTTACCTATAACTGAATTATACCTTTGCAGAGGGTATTATAATTTTGGTCAAAAAAATGCAACGCAGTGAAGGAGATATCTCCCACCCTATCAAGTATATATATTCTTAATCAGTAACACCTCCTGAGTTGATATAAGCATGTCCGTCTGTCCGTCTGTCCGTCTGTCTGTTTCTACTCCAACTAATCTCACAGTTTTAAAGATATCGAATTGAAATTTTGCACACACCCTTCTTTCCTTTGCACGCAGTATATAAGTCGGAACATCCGGGATCGGCTGACTATATCCTGTAGCTGCCATATAACTTACGGATTGGAAATGAC